>JAWQEG010000491.1:600000-944644 GCA_033782935.1 Petrolisthes cinctipes
CATGTACAGATTGCTTCTGGGACTCAAAAATATCGAATTTTTGAGTGTTTTGAACCTGAATTTGGGATATAGACGGGTACAGAAGATGCATACACATATTGACTTTGGGTAGCTAAAATATCGATTTACAGCATGTTTTAGGCCTGTATTTTAAAAATACTCTAACACGGAGTATGCATGTACAGATGGCTTTTGGGACCCAAAAATATCGAATATTCGGGTGTTTTGAGTCTGAATTTGAGATATAAACGGGTACAGAAGATGCATGCACATATCGACTTTGGGCACCCAAAATATCGATTTTGAGCATGTTTTGAGCCTGTATTTTTAAAATACTCTAACACGGTGTAGACACGTACAGATCGCTTCTGGGAACCAAATAAATCGAATTTTCGGTTGTTCTGAGCCTGAATTTGAGATATGAACAGGTACAGAAGATGCATGCACATATCGACTTCGGGCACCTAAAATATCGATTTTGAGCATGTTTTGGGCCTGTATTTTGAAAATACTCAAACACAGTGTAGACATGTACAGATCGCTTCTGGGACACAAAAATATCGATTTTTTGGGTGTTTTGAGCCTGAATTTGAGATATAAACGGGTACAGAAGTTGCATGCACATATCGACTTTGGCACCCAAAATATCGATTTTTAGTATGTTTTGGACGTATAATTTGAAAATATTCTATCACTGAGTAGGCATGTACAGATCGCTTCTGGGACCCAAAAACATCGAATTTTCGGGGGTTTTGAACCAGAAATTGGGATATAACCGGGTACAGAGGATGCATGCACATATCGACTTTTTGCACCTAAAATATCGATTTTGAGCATGTTTTGGGTCTGTATCTTAAAAAAATTCTAGCAAGGAGTAGGCATGTACGGATCGCTTCTGGGACCCAAATTTATCCAATTTTCGGGTGTTTTGAACCTGAATTTGGGATATAGACGGATACCGAAGATGCATGCACATATCGACTTTTTGCACCTAAAATATCGATTTTGAGCATGTTTTGGGCCTGTATTTTGAAAATACTCTAACACGGAGTAGGCATGTACAGATCGCATCGGGGACCCAAAAATATCGAATTTTCGGGTGTTTTGAGCCTGAATTTGAGATATAAACGGGTATAGAAGATGCATGCACATTTCGACTTTTTGCACCTAAATATCGATTTTGAGCATGTTTTGGGTCTGTATCCTGTAAAAATTCTAGCAAGAAGTAGGCATGTACAGATTGCTTCTGGGACCCAAAAATATCGAATTTTCGAGTGTTTTAACCTGAATTTGGGATATAGACGGGTACAGAAGATGCATGCACATATTGACTTTGGGCAGCTAAAATATCGATTTTCTGCATGTTTTAGGCCTATATTTTGAAAATACTCTAACACGGAGTATGCATGTACACATTGCTTTTGTGACCCAAAAATATCGAATATTCGGGTGTTTTGAGTCTGAATTTGAGATATAAACGGATACAGAAAATGCATGCACATATCGACTTTGGGCACCCAAAATATCGATTTTGAGCATGTTTTGTGCCTGTATTTTTAAAATACTCTAACACTGACTAGACACGTACAGATCGCTTCTGGAACCCAAATAAATCGAATTTTAGGGTGTTCTGAGCCTGAATTTGAGATATGAACGGATACAGAAGATGCATGCACATATCGACTTTGGGCACCTAAAATATCGATTTTGAGCATGTTTTGGGCCTGTATTTTGAAAATACTATAGCACGGTGTAGACATGTACAGATCGCTTCTGGGACACAAAAATATCGATTTTTTGGGTGTTTTGAGCCTGAATTTGAGATATAAACGGGTACAGAAGATGCATGCACATATCGACTTTGGCACCCAAAATATCGATTTTTAGTATGTTTTGGGCGTATAATTTTAAAATATTCTAGCACTGAGTAGGCATGTACAGATCGCTTCTGGGACCCACAAATATCGAATTTTCGGGTGTTTTGAGCCAGAATTTGGGATATAACCGGGTACAGAGGATGCATGCACATATCGACTTTTTGCACCTAAAATATCGATTTTAAGCATGTTTTGGGTCTGTATCTTGAAAATATTCTACGAAGAAGTAGGCATGTACAGATCGCTTCTGGGACCCAAAATTATCGAATTTTCAGGTGTTTTGAACCTGAATTTGGGAAATAGACGGATACCGAAGATGCATGCACATATCGACTTTTTGCACCTAAAATATCGATTTTGAGCATGTTTTGGGCCTGTATTTTGAAAATACTATAGCACGGTGTAGACATGTACAGATCGCTTCTGGGACACAAAAATATCGATTTTTTGGGTGTTTTGAGCCTGAATTTGAGATATAAACGGGTACAGTAGATGCATGCACATATCGACTTTGGGCACCTAAAATATCAATTTTGAGTATGTTTTGGGCCTGTATTTTGAAAATACTCTAACACGGAGTATACATGTACAGATCGCTTCTGGGACACAAAAATATTGATTGTTTGGGTGTTTTGAGCCTGAATTTGAGATATAAACGGGTACAGAAGATGCATGCACATATTGACATTTCACACCTAAAATATCGATTTATAGCATGTTTTAGGCATGTATTTTAAAAACATTCTAGCACTGAGTAGGCATGTGCAGATCGCTTAAGGGACCCAAAAATATCGAATTTTCGGAGTTTTCAGCCAGAATTTGAGATATAAACGGGTACAGAAGATGCATGCACATATCGACTTTTTGCACTTAAAATATCGATTTTGAGCATGTTTTGGGTCTGTATCTTAAAAACATTCTAGCTAGGAGTAGGCATGTACAGATCGCTTATGGGACCCAAAAATATCGAATATTCTGGTGTTTTGAACCAGAATTAGGATATACACGGGTACAGAAGATGCATACACATATTGACTTTGGGCACATAAAATATCGATTTTCAGCATGTTTTGGGCCTGTATTTTAAAAACACTCTAACACTGAGTATGCACGTACAGATCGCTTCTGGGACCCAAAAACATTGAATTTTTGGGTGTTTTGAGCCTGAATTTGAGATATAAACGGGTACAGAAGATGCATGCACATATCGACTTTGGGCACCCAAAATATCGATTTTGAGCATGTTTTGGGCCTGAATTTTTAAAATACTCTAACACTGAGTAGACACGTACAGATCGCTTCTGGGACCCAAATAAATCGAATTTTCGGTTGTTCTGAGCCTGAATTTGAGATATGAACAGGTACAGAAGATGCATGCACATATCGACTTCGGGAACCTAAAATATCGATTTTGAGCATGTTTTGGGCCTGTATTTTGAAAATACTCAAACACGGTGTAGACATGTACAGATCGCTTCTGGGACACAAAAATATCGATTTTTTGGGTGTTTTGAGCCTGAATTTGAGATATAAACGGGTTCAGAAGATGCATGCACATATCGACTTTGGACACCTAAAATATCGATTCATAGCATGTTTTAAGCCGGTATTTTAAAAACATTCTAGCACTGAGTAGGCATGTGCAGATTGCTTAAGGGACCCAAAAATATCGAATGTTCGGAGTTTTGAGCCTGAATTTGAGATATAAACGAGTACAGAAGATGCATGCACATATCGACTTTTTGCACTTAAAATATCGATTTTGAACATGTTTTGGGTCTGTATCTTGAAAATATTCTAGCAAGGAGTAGGCATGTACAGATCGCTTCTGGGACCCAAAATTATCGAATTTTCGGGTGTTTTGAACCTGAATTTTGGATATAGACGGATACAGAAGATGCATGCACATATCGACATTGAGCACATAAAATATCGATTTTGAGCATGTATTGAGCCTGTATTTTGAAAATACTTTAGCACAGTCTAGACATGTACAGATCGCTTCTGGGACACAAGAATATCGATTTTTTGGGTGTTATGAGCCTGAATTTGAGATATAAACGGGTACAGAAGATGCATCCACATATCGACTTTGGCACCCAAAATATCGATTTTTAGTATGTTTTGGGCGTATAATTTGAAAATATTCTAGCACTGAGTAGGCATGTACAGATCGCTTCTGGGACCGAAAAATATCAAATTTTCGGGTGTTTTGAGCCAGAATTTGGGATATAACCGGGTACAGAGGATGCATGCACATATCGACTTTTTGAACCTAAAATATCGATTTTTAGCATGTTTTGGGTCTGTATCTTGAAAACATTCTAGCAAGAAGTAGGCATGTACAGATCGCTGCTGGGACCCAAAAATACCGAATTTTCGAGTGATTTGAACCTGAATTTGGGATATAGACGGGTACAGAAGATGCATACACATATTGAATTTGGGAATCTAAAATATCGATTTTCAGCATGTTTTAGGCCTGTATTTTGAAAATACTCTAACACGGAGTATGCATGTACTCATTGCTTTTGGGACCCAAAAATATCGAATATTAGGGTGTTTTGAGTCTGAATTTGAGATATAACCGGGTACAGAAGATGCATGCACATATCGACTTTGGGCACTTAAAATATCGATTTTGAGTATGTTTTGGGCCTGTATTTTGAAAATACTCTAACACTGTGTAGGCATGTACAGATCGCTTCTGGGACACAAAAATATCGATTTTTTGGGTGTTTTGAGCCTGAATTTGAGATATAAACTGGTTCAGAAGATGCATGCACATATCGACTTTGGACACCTAAAATATCGATTTATAGCATGTTTTAAGCCTGTATTTTAAAAACATTCTAGCACTGAGTAGGCATGTGCAGATTGCTTAAGGGACCCAAAAATATCGAATTTTCGGAGTTTTGAGCCTGAATTTGAGATATAAACGAGTACAGAAGATGCATGCACATATCGACTTTTTGCACTTAAAATATCGATTTTGAACATGTTTTGGGTCTGTATCTTGGAAATATTCTAGCAAGGAGTAGGCATGTACAGATCGCTTCTGGGACCCAAAAACATCGAATTTTCGGGTTTTTTGATGCTGAATTTAAGATATAAACGGGTACAGAAGATGCATGCACATATCGACTTTGGCACCCAAAATATCGATTTTTAGTATGTTTTGGGCGTATAATTTGAAAATATTCTAGCACTGAGTAGGCATGTACAGATCGCTTCTGGGACCCAAAAATATAGAATTTTCGGGGGTTTTGAGCCATAATTTGGGATATAACCGGGTACAGAGGATGCATGCACATATCGACTTTTTGCACCTAAAATATCGATTTTGAGCATGTTTTGGGTCTGTATCTTGAAAACATTCTAGCAAGGAGTAGGCATGTACAGATCGCTTCTGGGACCCAAAAATACCGAATTCTCTGGAGTTTTAAACCTGAATTTGGGATATAGACGGGTACAGAAGATACATACACATATTGACTTTGGGCAGCTAAAATATCGATTTACAGCATGTTTTGGGCCTGTATTTTGAAAATACATTAACACGGAGTAGGCATGTACAGATCGCTTCTGGGACCCAAAAATATCGAATTTTCGGGTGTTTTGAGCCTGAATTTGAGATATAAAAGGATACAGAAGATTCATGCACATATCGACTTTGGGCACCTAAAATATCGATTTTGAGCATGTTTTGGGCCTGTATTTTGAAAATACTCTAACACGGAGTAGGCATGTACAGATCGTTACTGGAACACAAAAATATAGATTTTTTGGGTGTTTTGAGCCTGAATTTGAGATATAAACGGGTTCAGAAGATACATGCACATATCGACTTTGGACACCTAAAATATCGATTTATAGCATGTTTTAAGCTTTTATTACAAAAACATTCTAGCACTGATTAGGCATGTGCAGATTCCTTAAGGGACCCAAAAAAATTGAATTTTTGGAGTTTTGAGCCTGAATTTGAGATATAAACGGGTACAGAAGATGCATGCACATATCGACTTTTTGCACTTAAAATATCGATTTTTAACATGTTTTGGGTATGTATTTTGAAAACATTCTAGCAAGGAGTAGGCATGTACAGATCGCTTCTGGGACCCAAAAAATTCGAATTATCTGGTGTTTTGAGTCTGAATTTGAGATATAAACGGGTACAGAAGATGCATGCACATATCGACTTTGGGCACCCAAAATATCGATTTTGTGCATGTTTTAGGCCTATATTTTGAAAATACTCTAACACGGAGTATGCATGTACACATTGCTTTTGGGACCCAAAAATATCGAATATTCGGGTGTTTTGAGTCTGAATTTGAGATATAAACGGGTACAGAAGATGCATGCACATATCGACTTTGGGCACCCAAAATATCGATTTTGAGCATGTTTTGGGCCTGTATTTTTAAAATACTCTAACACTGAGGAGACACGTACAAATCGCTTCTGGAACCCAAATAAATCGAATTTTAGGGTGTTCTGAGCCTGAATTTGAGATATGAACGGATACAGAAGATGCATGCACATATCGACTTTGGGCACATAAATATCGATTTTGAGCATGTTTTGGGCCTGTATTTTGAAAATACTATAGCACGGTGTAGACATGTACAGATCGCTTCTGGGACACAAAAATATCGATTTTTTGGGTGTTTTGAGCCAGAATTTGGGATATAACAGTGTACAGAGGATGCATGCACATATCGACTTTTTGCACCTAAAATATCGATTTTAAGCATGTTTTGGGTCTGTATCTTGAAAACATTCTACGAAGGAGTAGGCATGTACAGGTCGCTTCTGGGACCCAAAAACATTGAATTTTCGGGTGTTTTGAGCCTGAATTTGAGATATAAACGGGTACAGAAGATGCATGCACATATCGACTTTGAGCACCCAAAATATCGATTTTGAGCATGTTTTGGGCCTGAATTTTTAAAATACTCTAACACTGAGTAGACACGTACAGATCGCTTCTGGTACCCAAAAATATCGAATTTTCGGAGTTTTGAGCCTGAATTTGAGATATAAACGGGTACAGAAGATGCATGCACATATCGACTTTTTGCACTTAAAATATCGATTTTGAACATGTTTTGGGTCTGTATCTTGGAAATATTCTAGCAAGGAGTAGGCATGTACAGATCGCTTCTGGGACCCAAAATTATCGAATTTTCGGGTGTTTTGAACCTGAATTTGGGATATAGACGGATACAGAAGATGCATGCACATATCGACTTTGAGCACCTAAAATATCGATTTTTAACATGTATTGGGCCTGTATTTTGAAAATACTTTAGCACGGTCTAGACATGTACAGATCGCTTCTGGGACACAAATATATCGATTTTTTGGGTGTTTTGAGCCTGAATTTGAGATATAAACGGGTACAGAAGATGCATGCACATATCGACTTTGGCAGCCAAAATATCGATTTTTAGTATGTTTTGGGCGTATAATTTGAAAATATTCTAACACTGAGTAGGCATGTACAGATCGCTTCTGGGACCCAAAAATATCGAATTTTCGGGGGTTTAAAGCCAGAATTTGGGATATAACCGGGTACAGAGGATGCATGCACATATCGACTTTTTGCACCTAAAATATAGATTTTGAGCATGTTTTGGGTCTGTATCTTGAAAACATTCTAGCAAGGAGTAGGCATGTGCAGATCGCTTCTGGGACCCAAAAATACCGAATTTTCTGGAGTTTTGAACCTGAATTTGGGATATAGACGGGTACAGAAGATGCATACACATATTGACTTTGGGCAGCTAAAATATCGATTTACAGCATGTTTTGGGCCTGTATTTTGAAAATACATTAACACGGAGTAGGCATGTACAGATCGCTTCTGGGACCCAAAAATATCGAATTTTCGGGTGTTTTGAGCCTGAATTTGAGATATAAACAGATACAGAAGATTCATGCACATATCGACTTTGGGCACCTAAAATATTGATTTTGAGCATGTTTTGGGCCTGTATTTTGAAAATACTCTAACACGGAGTAGGCATGTACAGATCATTACTGGGACACAAAAATATAGATTTTTTGGGTGTTTTGAGCCTGAATTTGAGATATAAACGGGTTCAGAAGATACATGCACATATCGACTTTGGACACCTAAAATATCGATTTATAGCATGTTTTAAGCTTTTATTTTAAAAACATTCTAGCACTGAGTAGGCATGTGCAGATTCCTTAAGGGACCCAAAAAAATTGAATTTTTGGATTTTTGAGCCTGAATTTGAGATATAAACGGGTACAGAAGGTGCATGCACATATCGACTTTTTGCACTTAAAATATCGATTTTTAACATGTTTTGGGTCTGTATCTTGAAAACATTCTAGCAAGGAGTAGGCATGTACAGATCGCTTCTGGGACCCAAAAAATTCGAATTATCTGGTGTTTTGAGTCTGAATTTGAGATATAAACGGGTACAGAAGATGCATGCACATATCGACTTTGGGCACCCAAAATATCGATTTTGTGCATGTTTTAGGCCTATATTTTGAAAATACTCTAACACGGAGTATGCATGTACACATTGCTTTTAGGACCCAAAAATATCGAATATTCGGGTGTTTTGAGCCTGAATTTTAGATATAAACGGGTACAGAAGATGCATGCACATATCGACTTTTTGCACCTAAAATATCGATTTAGAGCATGTTTTGGGTCTGTATCATGAAAACTTTCTAGCAAGAAGTAGGCATGTACAGATTGCTTCTGGGACTCAAAAATATCGAATTTTCGAGTGTTTTGAACCTGAATTTGGGATATAGACGGGTACAGAAGATGCATACACATATTGACTTTGGGCAGCTAAAATATCGATTTACAGCATGTTTTAGGCCTGTATTTTAAAAATACTCTAACACGGAGTATGCATGTACAGATGGCTTTTGGGACCCAAAAATATCGAATATTCGGGTGTTTTGAGTCTGAATTTGAGATATAAACGGGTACAAAAGATGCATGCACATATCGACTTTGGGCACCCAAAATATCGATTTTGAGCATGTTTTGAGCCTGTATTTTTAAAATACTCTAACACGCTGTAGACATGTACAGATCGCTTTTGGGACACAAAAATATCGATTTTTTGGGTGTTTTGAGCCTGAATTTGAGATATAATCGGGTACAGAAGATGCATGCACATATCGACTTTGGCACCCAAAATATCGATTTTTAGTATGTTTTGGGCGTATAATTTGAAAATATTCTAGCACTGGGTAGGCATGTACAGATCGCTTCTGGGACCCAAATATATCGAATTTTCTGGTGTTTTGAACCAGAATTAGGGATATACACGGGTACAGAAGATGCATACACATATTGACTTTGGGCACATAAAATATCGATTTTGAGCATGTTTTGGGTCTGTATCTTGAAAACATTCTAGAAAGAAGTAGGCATGTACAGATTGCTTCTGGGACCCAAAAATATCGAATTTTCGAGTGATTTGAACATGAATTTGGGATATAGACGGGTACAGAAGATGCATACACATATTGACTTTGGGAAGCTAAAATATCGATTTTTAGCATGTTTTAGGCCTGTATTTTGAAAATATTCTAACACGGAGTATGCATGTACACATTGCTTTTGGGACCCAAAAATATCGAATATTGGGGTGTTTTGAGTCTGAATTTGAGATATAAACGGGTACAGAAGATGCATTCACATATCGACTTTGGGCACCTAAAATATCGATTTTGAGCATGTTTTGGGCCTGTATTTTGAAAATACTATAGCACGGTTTAGACATGTACAGATCGCTTCTGGGACACAAAAATATCTTTTTTTTAGGTGTTTTGAGCCTGAATTTGAGATATAAACGGGTTCAGAAGATGCATGCACCTATCGACTTTGGACACCTAAAATATCGATTTTCAGCATGTTTTGGGCCTGTATTTTAAAAACACTCTAACACGGAGTATGCACGTACAGACCGCTTCTGGGACCCAAAAATATTGAATTTTCGGGTGTTTTGAGCCTAAATTTGAGATATAAACGGGTATAGAAGATGCATGCACATATCGACTTTGTGCACCTAAAATATCGATTTTTAGCATGTTTTGAGCCTATATTTCGAAAACATTCTAGCACTGAGTAGGCATGTACAGATCGCTTCTGGGACCCAAAAATATCGAATTTTCGGGGGTTTTGAGCCAGAATTTGGGATATATCCGGGTACAGAGGATGCATGCACATATCGACTTTTTGCACCTAAAATATCCATTTTGAGCATGTTTTGGGTCTGTATCTTGAAAAAATTCAAGCAAGGAGTGGGCATGTACAGATCGCTTCTGGGAACAAAAAATACCGAATTTTCTGGTGTTTTGAACCTGAATTTGGGATATAGACGGGTACAGAAGTGGCATACACATATTGACTTTGGGCACCTAATATATAGATTTTCAGCATGTTTTGGGCCTGTATTTTGAAAATACATTAACACGGAGTAGGCATGTACAGATCGCTTAAGGTACCCAAAAACATGGAATTTTCGGGTGTTTTGAGCCTGAATTTGAGATATAAACGGGTACAGAAGATTCATGCACATATCGACTTTTTGCACCTAAAATATCGATTTTTAGCATGTCTTGGGCTTGTATCTTAAAAAATTCTATCAAGGAATAGGCATGTACAGATCGCTTCAGGGACCCAAAAATACCGAATTTTCGGGTTTTTTGAACCTGAATTTGGGATATAGACGGATACAGAAGATGCATGCACATATCGACTTTGGGCACCTAAAATATCGATTTTGAGCATGTTTTGGGCCTGTATTTTGAAAATACTCTAACACGACGTAGGCATGTACAGATCGCTTCTGGGACCCAAAAATATCGAATTTTCGGGGGTTTTGAGCCAGAATTTGGGATATAACCGGGTACAGAGGATGCATGCACATATCGACTTTTTGCACTTAAAATATCGATTTTGAGCATGTTTTGGGTCTGTATCTTGAAAACATTCTAGCAAGGAATAGGCATGTACAGATCGCTTTTGGGACCCAAAAATATCGAATTTTCTGGTGCTTTGAACTTGAATTAAGGATATACACGTGCACAGAAGATGCATACACATATTGACTTTGGGCACATAAAATATCGATTTTCAGCATGTTTTGGGCCTGTATTTCAAAAACACTCTAACACGGAGTATGCACGAACAGATCGCTTCTGGGACCCAAAAATATTGAATTTTCGGGTGTTTTGAGCCTGAATTTGAGATATAAACGGGTACAGAAGATGCATGCACATATCGACTTTGGGCACCTAAAATATCGATTTTTAGCATGTTTTGGGCCTGTATTTAAAAAATACTCTAACTCGGAGTAGACATGTACAGATCGCTTTTGGGACCCAAAAATATCGAATTTTCGGGTGTTTTGAGCCTGAATTTTAGATATAAACGGGTACAGAAGATGCATGCACATATCGACTTTGGACACCTAAAATATCGATTTTTAGCATGTTTTGAGCCTATATTTTGAAAACATTCTAGCACTGAGTATGCATGTACAGATCACTTAAGGGACCCAAAAATATGGAATTTTCGGGTGTTTTGAGCCTGAATTTGAGATATAAACGGGTACTGAAGATGCATGCACATATCGACTTTGGACACCTAAAATATCGATTTTTAGCATGTTTTGAGCCTATATTTTGAAAACATTCTAGCACTGAGTATGCATGTGCAGATTGCTTAAGGGACCCAAAAATATCGAATTTTCGGAGTTTTGAGCCTGAATTTGAGATATAAACGGGTACAGAAGATGCTTACACATATTGACTCTGGGCACCTAAAATATCGATTTTCAGCATGTTTTGGCCATGGATTTTAAAAACACTCTAACACGGAGTATGCACGTACAGATTGCTTCTGGTACCCAAAAATATGGAATTTTCGGGGGGTTTTGAGCCTGAATTTGAGATATAAACGGGTACAGAAGATGCATGCACTTATCGACTTTGGACACCTAAAATATCGATTTTGAGAATGTTTTTGGTCTGTATCTTGAAAACATTCTAGCAAGGAGTAGGCATGTACAGATCGCTTTTGGAACCCAAAAATATCGAATTTTCGGGTGTTTTGAACTTGAATTAGGGATATACACGTGTACAGAAGATGCTTACACATATTGACTTTGGGCACATAAAATATCGATTTTCAGCATGTTTTGGGCCTGTATTTTAAAAACACTCTAACACGGAGTATGCAAGTACAGATTGCTTCTGGGACCCAAAAATATGGAATTTTCGGGTGTTTTCAGCCTGAATTTGAGATATAAACGGGTACAGAAGATGCATGCACATATCGACTTTGGGCACCAAAAATATCGATTTTTAGCATGTTTTGGTCCTGTATTTTGAAAACATTCTAGCACTGAGTATGCATGTACAGATCGCTTAAGGGACCCAAAAATATCGAATTTCCGGGTGTTTTGAGCTTGAATTTGAGATATAAACGGGTACAGAAGATGCATGCACAAATCGACTTTTTGCACCTAAAATATCGATTTTGAGCATGTTTTGGGTCTGTATCTTGAAAAAATTCTAGCAAGAAGTAGGCATGTAAAGATTGCTTCTGGGACCCAAAAATATCGAATTTTCGAGTGTTTTGAACTTGAATTTGGGATATAGACGGGTACAGAAAATGCATACCCATATTGACTTTGGGCAGCTAAAATATCGATTTTCAGCATGTTTTAGGCCTGTATTTTGAAAATACTCTAAAACAGAGTATGCATGTACACATTGCTTTTGGGACCCAAAAATATTGAATATTCGGGTGTTTTGAGTCTGAATTTGAGATATAAACGGGTACAGAAGATGCATGCACATATCGACTTTGTGCACCCAAAATATCGATTTTGAACATGTTTTGGGCCTGTATCTTTAAAATACTCTAACACTGAGTAGACACGTACAGATCGCTTCTGTGACCCAAATAAATCGAATTTTCGGGTGTTCTGAGCCTGAATTTGAGATATGAACGGGTACAGAAGATGCATGCACATATCGACTTTGGGCACCAAAAATATCGATTTTGAGCATGTTTTGGGCCTGTATTTTGAAAATATTCTAGCACTGAGTAGGCATGTACAGATCGCTTCTGGGACCCAAAAATATCGAATTTTCGGGGGTTTTGAGCCAGAATTTGGGATATAACCGGGTACAGAGGATGCATGCACATATCGACTTTTTGCACCTAAAATATCGATTTTGAGCATGTTTTGGGTCTGTATATTGAAAACTTTCTAGCAAGGAGTAGGCATGTACAGATCGCTTCTGGTACCCAAAAATACCGAATTTTCTGGTGTTTTGAACCTGAATTTGAGATATAAACGGGTACAGAAGATGCATGCACAAATCGACTTTTTGCACCTAAAATATCGATTTTGAGCATGTTTTGGGTCTGTATCTTGAAAAAATTCTAGCAAGAAGTAGGCATGTACAGATTGCTTCTGGGACCCAAAAATATCGAATTTTCGAGTGTTTTGAACTTGAATTTGGGATATAGACGGGTACAGAAAATGCATACCCATATCGACTTTGGGCACCTAAAATATCGATTTTGAGCATGTTTTTGGCCTGTATTTTAAAAACACTCTAACACGGAGTATGCACGTACAGATCGCTTTTGGGACCCAAAAATATCGAATTTTCTGGTTTTTTGAGCCTGAATTTGAGATATAAACGGGTACAGAAGATGCATGCACATATCGACTTTGGACACCTAAAATATCGATTTTTAGCATGTTTTGAGCCTATAATTTGAAAACATTCTAGCACTGAGAATGCATGTACAGATCGCTTAAGGGACCCAAAAATATGGAATTTTCGAGTGTTTTGACCCTGAATTTGAGATATAAACGGGTACAGAAGATGCATGCACATATCGACTTTGGGCACCTAAAATATCGATTTTGAGAATGTTTTTGGTCTATATCTTGAAAACATTCTAGCAAGGAGTAGGCATGTACAGATCGCTTTTGGAACCCAAAAATATCGAATTTTCGGGTGTTTTGAACTTGAATTAGGGATATACACGTGTACAGAAGATGCTTACACATATTGACTTTGGGCACATAAAATATCGATTTTCAGCATGTTTTG
This sequence comes from Petrolisthes cinctipes, assembly GCA_033782935.1. Lineage (NCBI taxonomy): Eukaryota > Metazoa > Arthropoda > Malacostraca > Decapoda > Porcellanidae > Petrolisthes > Petrolisthes cinctipes. The sequence goes on from JAWQEG010000491.1 coordinate 614,028, forward strand.
GGCCTGTATTTTAAAAACACTCTAACACGGAGTATGCAAGTACAGATTGCTTCTGGGACCCAAAAATATGGAATTTTCGGGTGTTTTGAGCCTGAATTTGAGATATAAACGGGTACAAAAGATGCATGCACATATCGACTTTGGGCACCTAAAATATCGATTTTGTGCATGTTTTTGGCCTGTATTTTAAAAACACTCTAACACGGAGTATGCACGTACAGATCGCTTTTGGGACCCAAAAATATCGAATTTTCTGGTGTTTTGAGCCTGAATTTGAGATATAAACGGGTACAGAAGATGCATGCACATATCGACTTTGGACACCTAAAATATAGATTTTTAGCATGTTTTGAGCCTATATTTTGAAAACATTCTAGCACTGAGTATGCATGTACAGATCGCTTAAGGGACCCAAAAATATGGAATTTTCGGGTGTTTTGAGCCAGAATTTGAGATATAAACGGGTACAGAAGATGCATGCACATATCGACTTTGGACACCTAAAATATCGATTTTTAGCATGTTTTGAGCCTATATTTTGAAAACATTTTAGCACTGAGTATGCATGTACAGATCGCTTAAGGGACCCAAAAATATGGAATTTTCTGGTGTTTTGAGCCTGAATTTGAGATATAAACGGGTACAGAAGATGCATGCACATATCGACTTTGGGCACCTAAAATATCGATTTTTAGCATGTTTTGAGCCTATATTTTGAAAACATTCTAGCACTGAGTATGCATGTACAGATCGCTTAAGGGACCCAAAAATATGGAATTTTCGGGTGTTTTGAGCCAGAATTTGAGATATAAACGGGTACAGAAGATGCATGCACATATCGACTTTGGACAACAAAAATATCGATTTTTAGCATGTTTTGAGCCTATATTTTGAAAACATTCTAGCACTGAGTATGCATGTACAGATCGCTTAAGGGACCCAAAAATATGGAATTTTCTGGTGTTTTGAGCCTGAATTTGAGATATAAACGGGTACAGAAGATGCATGCACATATCGACTTTGGACACCTAAATTATCGATTTATAGCATGTTTTAATCCTGTATTTTAAAAACATTCTAGCACTGAGTAGGCATTTACAGATCGCTTCAGGGACCCAAAAATATCGAATTTTCGGGTGTTTTGAGCCTGAATTTGAGATATAAACGGGTACAGTAGATGCATGCACATATCGACTTTTTGCATTTAAAATATCGATTTTGAGCATGTTTTGGGTCTGTATCTTGAACAAATTCTAGCAAGAAGTAGGCATGTACAGATTGCTTCTGGGACCCAAAAATATCGTATTTTAGAGTGTTTTTAACCTGAATTTGGGATATAGACGGGTACAGAAGATGCATACACATATTGACTTTGGGCAGCTAAAATATCGATTTTCAGCATGTTTTAGGCCTTTACTTTGAAAATACTCTAACACGGAATATGCATGTACACATTGCTTTTGGGACCCAAAAATATCGAATATTTGGGTGTTTTGAGTCTGAATTTGAGATATAAACGGGTACAGAAGATGCATGCACATATCGACTTTGGGCACCTAAACTATCGCTTTTAAGCATGTTTTGGGCCTGTATTTTTAGAAATACTCTAACACTGAGTAGACACGTACAGATCGCTTCTGGAACCCAAATAAATCGAATTTTAGGGTGTTTTGAACCTGAATTAGGGATATACACGTGTACAGAAGATGCATACACATTTTGACTTTGGGCACATAAAATATCAATTTTGAGCATGTTGTGGGCCTGTATTTTGAAAATACTCTAACACGGAGTAGGCATGTACAGATCGCTTCTGGGACACAAAAATATCGAATATTCGGTTGTTTTGAGTCTGAATTTGAGATATAAACGGGTACAGAAGATGCATGCACATATCGACTTTGGGCACCCAAAATATCGATTTTAAGCATGTTTTGGGCCTGTATTTTAAAAAATACTCTAACACTGAGTAGACACGTACAGATCGCTTCTGGAACCCAAATAAATCGAATTTTAGGGTGTTCTGAGCCTGAATTTGAGATATGAACGGGTACAGAAGATGCATGCACATATCGATTTTGGGCACCTAAAATATCGATTTTGAGCATGTTTTGGGCCTGTATTTTGAAAATACTATAGAACGGTGTAGACATGTACAAATCGCTTCTGGGACACAAAAATATCGATTTTTTTGGGTGTTTTGAGCCTGAATTTGAGATATATACGGGTACAGAAGATGCATGCTCATATCGACTTTGGCACCCAAAATATCGATTTTTTGTATGTTTTCTGCGTATAATTTGAAAATATTCTAACACTGAGTCAGCATGTACAGATCGCTTCTGGGACACAAAAATATCGAATTTTCGGGGGTTTTGAGCCAGAATTTGGGATATAACCGGGTACAGAGGATGCATGCACATATCGACTTTTTGAACCTAAAATATCGATTTTAAGCATGTTTTGGGTCTGTATCTTGAAAACATTCTAGCAAGGAGTAGGCATGTACAGATCGCTTCTGGGACCCAAAAATACCGAATTTTCTGGTGTTTTGAACTTGAATTAGGGATATATACGTGTACAGAAGATGCTTACACATATTGACTTTGGGCACATAAAATATCGATTTTCAGCATGTTTTGGGCCTGTATTTTAAAAACACTCTAACACGGAGTATGCACGTACAGATTGCTTCTGAGACCCAAAAATATGGTATTTTCGGGTGTTTTGAGCCTGAATTTGAGATATAAACGGGTACAGAAGATGCATGCACATATCGACTTTGGGCACCTAAAATATCGATTTTTAGCATGTTTTGGGCCTGTATTTTAAAAATACTCTAACACGGAGTAGACATGTACAGATCGCTTTTGGGACCCAAAAATATCGAATTTTCGGGTGTTTTGAGCCTGAATTTGAGATATAAACGGATACAGAAGATGCATGCACATATCGACTTTGGACACCTAAAATATCGATTTTTAGCATGTTTTGAGCCTATAATTTACAAACATTCTAGCACTGAGTATGCATGTACAGATCGCTTAAGGGACCCTAAAATATGGAATTTTCGGGTGCTTTGAGCCTGAATTTGATATATAAACGGGTACAGAAGATGCATGCACATATCGACTTTTTGCACCTAAAATATCGATTTTGAGCATGTCTTGGGTTTGTATCTTAAAAAATTCTATCAAGAAGTAGGCATGTACAAATCGCTTCTGGGACCCAAAAATATCGAATTTTCGGGTGTTTTGAACCTGAATTTATGATATAGACGGATACAGAAGATGCATGCACATATCGACTTTGGGCACCTAAAATATCGATTTTGAGCATGTTTTGGGCCTGTATTTTGAAAATACTCTAACACGGAGTAGGCATGAACAGATGGCTTCGGGGACCCAAAAATATCGAATTTTCGGGTGTTTTGACCCTGAATTTGAGATATAAACGGGTACAGAAGATGCATTCCCATTTCGACTTTTTGCACCTAAAATATCGATTTTGAGCATGTTTTGGGTCTGTATCTTGAAAACATTCTAGCAAGAAGTAGGCATGTACAGATTGCTTCTGGGACCCAAAAATATCGAATTTTAGAGTGTTTTGAACCTGAATTTGGGATATAGACGGGTACAGAAGATGCATACTCATATTGACTTTGGGCAGCTAATATATAGATTTTCAGCATGTTTTAGGCCTGTAATATGAAAATACATTAACACGGAGTAGGCATGTACAGATCGCTTCTGGGACCCAAAAATATCGAATTTTCGGGTGTTTTGAGCCTGAATTTGTGATATAAACGGATACAGTAGATGCATGTACATATCGACTTTGGGCACCTAAAATATCGATTTTGAGCATGTTTTGGGCCGGTATTTTGAAAATACTCTAACACGGAGTAGGCATGTACAGATCGTTTCTGGGACCCAAAAATATCGATTTTTCCTGTGTTTTGAGCCTGAATTTGAGATATAAACGGGTACAGAAGATGCATGCACTTAACGACTTTGGACACCTAAAATATCGATTTATAGCATGTTTTAAGCCTGTATTTTAAAAACATTCTAGCACTGAGTAGGCATGTGCAGATTGCTTAAGGGACCCAAAAATATCGAATTTTCGGAGTTTTGAGCCTGAATTTAAGATATAAACGGGTACAGAAGATGCATGCACATATCGACTTTTTGCACATAAAATATCGATTTTTAGCATGTTTTGGGCCTGTATTTAAAAAATACTCTAACTCGGAGTAGACATGTACAGATCGCTTCTGGGACCCAAAAATACCGAATTTTCTGGTGTTTTGAACTTGAATTAGGGATATATACGTGTACAGAAGATGCTTACACATATTGACTTTGGGCACATAAAATATCGATTTTCAGCATGTTTTGGGCCTGTATTTTAAAAACACTCTAACACGGAGTATGCACGTACAGATTGCTTCTGAGACCCAAAAATATGGTATTTTCGGGTGTTTTGAGCCTGAATTTGAGATATAAACGGGTACAGAAGATGCATGCACATATCGACTTTGGGCACCTAAAATATCGATTTTTAGCATGTTTTGGGCCTGTATTTTAAAAATACTCTAACACGGAGTAGACATGTACAGATCGCTTTTGGGACCCAAAAATATCGAATTTTCGGGTGTTTTGAGCCTGAATTTGAGATATAAACGGATACAGAAGATGCATGCACATATCGACTTTGGACACCTAAAATATCGATTTTTAGCATGTTTTGAGCCTATAATTTACAAACATTCTAGCACTGAGTATGCATGTACAGATCGCTTAAGGGACCCTAAAATATGGAATTTTCGGGTGCTTTGAGCCTGAATTTGATATATAAACGGGTACAGAAGATGCATGCACATATCGACTTTTTGCACCTAAAATATCGATTTTGAGCATGTCTTGGGTTTGTATCTTAAAAAATTCTATCAAGAAGTAAGCATGTACAAATCGCTTCTGGGACCCAAAAATATCGAATTTTCGGGTGTTTTGAACCTGAATTTATGATATAGACGGATACAGAAGATGCATGCACATATCGACTTTGGGCACATAAAATATCGATTTTGAGCATGTTTTGGGCCTGTATTTTGAAAATACTCTAACACGGAGTAGGCATGAACAGATGGCTTCGGGGACCCAAAAATATCGAATTTTCGGGTGTTTTGACCCTGAATTTGAGATATAAACGGGTACAGAAGATGCATTCCCATTTCGACTTTTTGCACCTAAAATATCGATTTTGAGCATGTTTTGGGTCTGTATCTTGAAAACATTCTAGCAAGAAGTAGGCATGTACAGATTGCTTCTGGGACCCAAAAATATCGAATTTTAGAGTGTTTTGAACCTGAATTTGGGATATAGACGGGTACAGAAGATGCATACTCATATTGACTTTGGGCAGCTAATATATAGATTTTTAGCATGTTTTAGGCCTGTAATATGAAAATACATTAACACGGAGTAGGCATGTACAGATCGCTTCTGGGACCCAAAAATATCGAATTTTCGGGTGTTTTGAGCCTGAATTTGTGATATAAACGGATACAGTAGATGCATGTACATATCGACTTTGGGCACCTAAAATATCGATTTTGAGCATGTTTTGGGCCGGTATTTTGAAAATACTCTAACACGGAGTAGGCATGTACAGATCGTTTCTGGGACACAAAATTATCGATTTTTCCTGTGTTTTGAGCCTGAATTTGAGATATAAACGGGTACAGAAGATGCATGCACTTAACGACTTTGGACACCTAAAATATCGATTTATAGCATGTTTTAAGCCTGTATTTTAAAAACATTCTAGCACTGAGTAGGCATGTGCAGATTGCTTAAGGGACCCAAAAATATCGAATTTTCGGAGTTTTGAGCCTGAATTTAAGATATAAACGGGTACAGAAGATGCATGCACATATCGACTTTTTGCACATAAAATATCGATTTTTAGCATGTTTTGGGCCTGTATTTAAAAAATACTCTAACTCGGAGTAGACATGTACAGATCGCTTTTGGGACCTAAAAGTGTCGAATTTTCGGGTTTTTTGAGCCTGAATTTTAGATATAAACGGGTACAGAAGATGCATGCACATATTGACTTTGGACACCTAAAATATCGATTTTTAGCATGTTTTGAGCCTATATTTTGAAAACATTCTAGCACTGAGTATGCATGTACAGATCGCTTAAGGGACCCAAAAATATGGAATTTTCGGGTATTTTGAGCCTGAATTTGAGATATAAACGGGAACAGAAGATGCATGCACATATCGACTTTTTGCACCTAAAATATCGATTTTGAGCATGTCTTGGGTTTGTATCTTAAAAAATTCTAGCAAGGAGTAGGCATGTACAGATCGCTTCTGGGACCCAAAAATATCGAATTTTCGGGTTTTTTGAACCTGAATTTGGGATATAGACGGATACAGAAGATGCATGCACATATCGACTTTGGGCACCTAAAATATCGATTTTGAGCATGCTTTGGGCCTGTATTTTGAAAATACTCTAACACGGAGTAGGCATGTAAAGATCACTTCGGGGGCCCAAAAATATCGAATTTTCGGGTGTTTTGAGCCTAAATTTAAGATATAAACGGGTACAGAAGATGCATGCACATTTCGACTTTTTGCACCTAAAATATCAATTTTGAGCATGTTTTGGGTCTGTATCTTGAAAACATTCTAGCAAGAAGTAGGCATGTACAGATTGCTTCTGGGACCCAAAAATATCGAATTTTAGAGTGTTTTGAACCTGAATTTGGGATATAGACGTGTACAGAAGATGCATTCACATATTGACTTTGGGCAGCAAAAATATCGATTTTCAGCATGTTTTAGGGCTGTATCTTGAAAATACTCTAACACGGAGTATGCATGTACACATTGCTTTTGGGACCCAAAAATATCGAATGTTCGGGTGTTTTGAGTCTGAATTTGAGATATAAACGGATACAGAAGATGCATGCACATATCGACTTTGGGCACCCAAAATATCGATTTTAAGCATGTTTTGGGCCTGTATTTTAAAAAATACTCTAACACTGAATAGACACGTACAGATCGCTTCTGGAACCCAAATAAATCGAATTTTAGGGTGTTCTGAGCCTGAATTAGAGATATGAACGGGTACAGAAGATGATGCACAAATCAACTTTGGGCACCTTAAATATCGATTTTGAGCATGTTTTGGGCCTGTATTTTGAAAATACTATAGCACGGTGTAGACATGTACAGATCGCTTCTGGGACACATAAATATCGATTTTTTGGGTGATTTGAGCCTGAATTTGAGATATAAACGGGTACAGAAGATGCATGCACATATCGACTTTGGGACCCTAAAATATCGATTTCGAGCATGTTTTGGGCCTGTATTTTGAAAAAACTATAGCACAGTCTAGACATGCACAGATCGCTTCTGGGACACAAAAATATCGATTTTTTGGGTGTTTTGAGCCTGAATTTGAGATATAAACGGGTACAGAAGATGCATGCACATATCGACTTTGGCACCCAAAATATCGATTTTTAGTATGTTTTGGCCGTATAATTTGAAAATATTCTAGCACTGAGTAGGCATGTACAGATCGCTTCTGGGACAAAAAAATATCGAATTTTCGGGGTTTTTGAGCCAGAATTTTGGATATAACCGAGTACAGAGGATGCATGCACATATCGACTTTTTGCACCTAAAATATCGATTTTAAGCATGTTTTGGGTCTGTATCTTGAAAACATTCTAGCAAGGAGTAGGCATGTACAGGTCGCTTCTGGGACCCAAAAATACCGAATTTTCTGGTGTTTTGAACCTGAATTTGGAATATAGACGTGTACAGAAGATGCATACACATATTGACTTTGGGCACCTAAAATATAGATTTTCAGCATGATTTTGGCCTGTATTTTTAAAATACTCTAACACTGAGTAGACACGTACAGATCGCTTCTGGAACCCAAATAAATCGAATTTTAGGGTGTTCTAAGCCTGAATTTGAGATATGAACGGATACTGAAGATGCATGCACATATCGACTTTGGGCACCTAAAATATCGATTTTGAGCATGTTTTGGGTCTGTATTTTGAAAATACTCTAACACGGAGTAGGCATGTACAGATCGCTTCTGGGACACAAAAATATCGAATTTGTGGGTGTTTTGAGCCTGAATTTGAGATATAAACGGGTTCAGAAGATGCATGCACATATCGACTTTGGACACCTAAAATAACGATTTATAGCATGTTTTGAGCCTGTATTTTAAAAACATTCTAGTACTGAGTAGGCATGTGCAGATCGCTTAAGGGACCCAAAAATATCGAATTTTCTGGTGTTTTGAACCAGAATTAGGGATATACACGGGTACAGAAGATGCATACACATATTGACTTTGGGCACATAAAATATCGATTTTCAGCATGTTTTGGGCTTGTATTTTAAAAACACTCTAACACGGAGTACGCACGTACAGATCGCTTCTGGGACCCAAAAACATTGAATTTTCGGGTGTTTTGAGCCTGAATTTGTGATATAAACGGGTACAGAAGATGCATGCACATATCGACTTTGGGCACCCAAAATATCGATTTTGAGCATGTTTTTAGTCTGAATTTTTAAAATACTCTAACACTGAGTAGACATGTACAGATCGCTTCTGGGACCCAAAAAAATCGAATTTTCGGGTGTTCTGAGCCAGAATTTGAGATATGAACGCGTACAGAAGATGCATGCACATATCGACTTTTTGCACCTAAAATATCGATTTTGAGTATGTTTTGGGTCTGTATCATGAAAACTTTCTAGCAAGAAGTAGGCATGTACAGATTGCTTCTGGGACTCAAAAATATCGAATTTTCGAGTGTTTTGAACCGGAATTAGGGATATAGACGGGTACAGAAGATGCATGCACAAATCGACTTTTCACACCTAAAATATCGATTTTGAGCATGTTTTAAGCCTGTATTTTAAAAACATTCTAGCACTGAGTAGGCATGTGCAGATCGCTTAAGGGACCCAAAAATATCGAATTTTCTGGTGTTTTGAACCAGAATTAGGGATATACACGGGTACAGAAGATGCATACACATATTGACTTTGGGCACATAAAATATAGATTTTCAGCATGTTTTGGGACTGTATTTTAAAAACACTCTAACACGGAGTACGCACGTACAGATCGCTTCTGGGACCCAAAAACATTGAATTTTTGGGTGTTTTGAGCCTGAATTTGTGATATAAACGGGTACAGAAGATCCATGCACATATCGACTTTGGGCACCCAAAATATCGATTTTGAGCATGTTTTGGGCCTGAATTTTAAAAATACTCTAACACTGAGTAGACATGTACAGATCGCTTCTGGGACCCAAATAAATCGAATTTTCGGGTGTTCTGAGCCAGATATTGAGATATAACCGGGTACAGAGGATGCATGCACATATCGACTTTTTGCACCTAAAATATCGATTTTGAGCATGTTTTGGGTCTGTTTCTTGAAATTTTTTTAGCAAGGAGTAGGCATGTACAGATCGCTTCTGGGAACCAAATATATATTGAATTTTCGGGTGTTTTGAGCCTGAATTTGAGATATAAATGGATTCAGAAGATGCATGCACATATCGACTTTGGGCACCTAAAATATCGATTTTGAGCATGTTTTGGGCCTGTATTTTGAAAATACTCTAACACGGAGTAGGCATGTACAGATCGCTTCTGGGACACAAAAATATCGATTTTTTGGGTGTTTTGAGCCTGAATTTGAGATATAAACGGGTTCAGAAGATGCATGCACATATCGACTTTGGACACCTAAAATATCGATTTATAGCATGTTTTGAGCCTGTATTTCAAAAACATTCTAGTACTGAGTAGGCATGTGCAGATTGCTTAAGGGACCCAAATATATCGAATTTTCGGAGTTTTGAGCCTGAATTTGAGATATAAACGGGTACAGAAGATGCATGCACATATCGACTTTTTGCACTTAAAATATCGATTTTGATCATGTTTTGTGTCTGTATCTTGAAAATATTCTAGCAAGGAGTAGGCATGTTCAGATCGCTTCTGGGACCCAAAAAAATCGAATTTACTGGTGTTTTGAACCTGAATTAGGGATATACACGTGTACAGAAGATGCATACACATTTTGACTTTGGGCACATAAAATATCGATTTTGAGCATTTTTCGGGCCTTTTTTTTAAAAACACTCTAACACGGAGTGTGCACGTACAGATCGCATCTGGGACCCAAAAATATTGAATTTTCGGGTGTTTTAAGCCTGAATTTGAGATATAAACGGGTACAGAAGATGCAGACACATATCGACTTTGGGCAACTAAAATATCGATTTTGAGCATGTTTTGGGCCTGTATTTTGAAAATACTCTAACACGGAGTAGGCATGTACAGATCGCTTCTGGGACCCAAAAATATCGAATTTTCTGGTGTTTTGAACCAGAATTTGGGATATACACGGGTACAGAAGATGCATACACATATTGACTTTGGGCACATAAAATATCGATTTTCAGCATGTTTTGGGCTTGTATTTTAAAAACACTCTAACACGGAGTACGCACGTACAGATCGCTTCTGGGACCCAAAAACATTGAATTTTTGGGTGTTTTGAGCCTGAATTTGTGATATAAACGGGTACAGATGATGGATGCACATATCGACTTTGGGCACCCAAAATATCGATTTTGAGCATGTTTTGGGCCTGAATTTTTAAAATACTCTAACACTGAGTAGACATGTACAGATCGCTTCTGGGACCCAAATAAATCGAATTTTCGGGTGTTCTGAGCCAGAATTTGAGATATGAACGGGTACAGAAGATGCACATATCGACTTTGGGCACCTAAAATATCGATTTTGAGCATGTTTTGGGCCTGTATTTTGAAAATACTATAACACGGTGTAGACATGTACAGATCGCTTCTGGGACACAAAAATATCGATTTTTTGGGTGTTTTGAGCCTGAATTTGAGATATAAACGGGTACAGAAGATGCATGCACATATCGACTTTTTGCACCTAAAATATCGATTTTGAGCATGTTTTGGGTCTGTATCATGAAAACTTTCTAGCAAGAAGTAGGCATGTACAGATTGCTTCTGGGACTCAAAAATATCGAATTTTCGAGTGTTTTGAACCTGAATTTGGGATATAGACGGGTACAGAAGATGCATACACATATTGACGTTGGCAGCTAAAATATCGATTTACAGCATGTTTTAGGCCTGTATTTTAAAATTACTCTAACACGGAGTATGCATGTACAGATGGCTTTTGGGACCCAAATAAATCGAATTTTCGGTTGTTCTGAGCCTGAATTTGAGATATGAACAGGTACAGAAGATGCATGCACATATCGACTTCGGGCACCTAAAATATCGATTTTGAGCATGTTTTGGTCCTGTATTTTGAAAATACTCAAACACGGTGTAGACATGTACGGATAGCTTCTGGGACACAAAAATATCGAATTTTCTGGTGTTTTGAACCTGAATTAGGGATATACACGTGTACAGAAGATGCATACACATTTTGAATTTGGGCACATAAAATATCGATTTTGAGCATGTTTCGGGCCTTTTTTTTAAAAACACTCTAACACGGAGTGTGCACGGACAGATCGCATCTGGGGCCCAAAAATATTGAATTTTCGGGTGTTTTAAGCCTGAATTTGAGATATAAACGGGTACAGTAGATGCAGACACATATCGACTTTGGGCACCTAAAATATCGATTTTGAGCATGTTTTGGGCCTGTATTTTGAAAATACTATAACACGGTGTAGACATGTACAGATCGCTTCTGGGACACAAAAATATCGAATTTTTTGGTGTTTTGAGCCTGAATTTGAGATATAAACGGGTTCAGAAGATCCATGCACATATCGACTTTTGACACATAAAATATCGATTTATAGCATGTTTTGAGCCTGTATTTTAAAAACATTCTAGTACTGAGTAGGCATGTGCAGATTGCTTAAGGGACCCAAAATTATAGAATTTTCGGAGTTTTGAGACTGAATTTGAGATATAAACGGATACAGAAGATGCATGCACATATCGTCTTTGGGCACCCAAAATATCGATTTTGAGCATGTTTTCAGCCTGTATTTTTAAAATACTCTAACACGGAGTAGACACGTACAGATCGCTTCTGGGACCCAAATAAATCGAATTTTCGGTTGTTCTGAGCCTGAATTTGAGATATGAACGGGTACAGAAGATGCATGCACATATCGACTTTGGGCACCCAAAATATCGATTTTTAGTATGTTTTGGGCGTATAATTTGAAAATATTCTAGCACTGAGTAGGCATGTACACATCGCTTCTGGGACCCAAAAATATCGAATTTTCGGGTGTTTTTAACCAGAAATTGGGATATAACCGGGTACAGAGGATGCATGCACATATCGACTTTTTGCACCTAAAATATCGATTTTGAGCATGTTTTGGGTCTGTATCTTGAACAAATTCTAGCAAGGAGTAGGCATGTACAGATCGCTTCTGGGACCCAAAATTATCGAATTTTCGGGTGTTTTGAACCAGAATTTGGGATATAGACGGATACAGAAGATGCATGCACATATCGACTTTGGGCACCTAAAATATCGATTTTGAGCATGTTTTGGGCCTGTATTTTGAAAATACTCTAACACGGAGTAGGCATGTACAGATCGCTTCGGGGACCCAAAAATATCGAATTTTCGGGTGTTTTGAGCCTGAATTTGAGATATAAACGGGTACAGAAGATGCATGCACATTTCGACTTTTTGCACCGAAAATATCGATTTTGAGCATGTTTTGGGTCTGTATCTTGAAAACTTTCTAGCAAGAAGTAGGCATGTACAGATTGCTTCTAGGACCCAAAAATATCGAATTTTCGAGTGTTTTGAACCTGAATTTGGGATATAGACGGGTACAGAAGATGCATACACATATTGACTTTGGGCAGCTAAAATATCGATTTTCAGCATGTTTTAGGACTGTATTTTGAAAATACTCTAACACGGAGTATGCATGTACACATTGCTTTTGGGACCCAAAAATATCGAATATTCGGGTGTTTTGAGTCTGAATTTGAGATATAAACGGGTACAGAAGAAGCATGCACATATAGACTTCGCGCACCCAAAATATCGATTTTGAGCATATTTTAAGCCTGTATTTTTAAAATACTCTAACACTGAGTAGACACGTACAGATCGCTTCTGGAACCCAAATAAATCGAATTTTAGGGTGTTCTGAGCCTGAATTTGAGATATGAACGGATACAGAAAATGCATGCACATATCGACTTTGGGCACCTAAAATATCGATTTTGAGCATGTTTTGGGCCTGTATTTTGAAAAAAACTATAGCACGGTGTAGACATGTACAGATCGCTTCTGGTACACAAAAATATCGATTTTTTGGGTGTTTTGAGCTTGAATTTGAGATATAAACGGGTACAGAAGATGCATGCACATATAGACTTTGGCACCCAAAATATCGATTTTTAGTATGTTTTGGGCGTATAATTTGAAAATATTCTAGCACTGAGTAGGCATGTACAGATCGCTTCTGGGACCCAAAAATATCGAATTTTCGGGGGTTTTGAGCCAGAATTTGGGATATAACCGGGTACAGAGGATGCATGCACATATCGACTTTTTGCACCTAAAATATAGATTTTCAGCATGTTTTGGGCCTGTATTTTAAAAAAACTCTAACACGGAGTATGCATGTACAGATCGCTTCTGGGACACAAAAATATCAATTTTTGGGTGTTTAGAGCCTGAATTTGAAATATAAACGGGTACAGAAGATGCATGCACATATCGATTTTTTGCACCTAAAATATCGATTTTGAGCATGTTTTGGGTCTGTATCATGAAAACTTTCTAGCAAGAAGTAGGCATGTACAGATCGCTTCTGGGACCCAAAAATATCGAATTTTCGGGGTTTTTGAGCCTGAATTTGGGATATAACCGGGTACAGTGGATGCATGCACATATCGACTTTTTGCACCTAAAATATAGATTTTCAGCATGTTTTGGGCCTGTATTTTGAAAATACTCTAACACGGAGTATGCATGTACAGATCGCTTCTGGGACACAAAAATATCAATTTTTGGGTGTTTAGAGCCTGAATTTGAGATATAAACGGGTACAGAAGATGCATGCACATATCGACTTTGGGCACCTAAAATATCGATTTTTAGCATGTTTTGGGCCTGTATTATAAAAGTACTCTAACACGGAGTAGACATGTACAGATCGCTTTTGGGACCCAAAAATATCGAATTTTCGGGTGTTTTGAGCCTGAATTTGAGATATAAACGGGTACAGAATATGCATGCACATATCGACTTTGGGCACCTAAAATATCGATTTTTAGTATGTTTTGGGCCTGTATTTTAAAAATACTTAAACACGGAGTAGACCTGTACAGATCGCTTCTGGGACCCAAAAATATCGAATTTTCGGGTGTTTTGAGCTTGAAATTGAGAAATAAACGGGTACAGAAGATGCATGCACATATCGACTTTATGCACTTAAAATATCGATTTTGAGCATGTTTTGGGATTTGTGTCTTGAAAATACTCAAACACGGTGTAGACATGTACAGATCGCTTCTGGGACACAAACATATCGATTTTTTGGGTGTTTTGAGCCTGAATTTGAGATATAAACGGGTACAGAAGATGAATGCACATATCGACTTTGGCACCCAAAATATCGATTTTTAGTATGTTTTGGGCGTATAATTTGAAAATATTCTAGCACTGAGTAGGCATGTACAGATCGCTTCTGGGACCCAAATAAATCGAATTTTCGGGTGTTCTGAGCCTGAATTTGAGATATGAACGGGTACAGAAGATGCATGCACATATTGACTTTGGGCACCTAAAATATCGATTTTAAGCATGTTTTGGGCCTATATTTTGAAAATACTCTAACATGGTGTAGACACGTACAGATCGCTTCTGGGACACAAAAATATCGATTTTTTGGGTGTTTTGAGCCTGAATTTGAGATATAAACGGGTACAGAAGATGCATGCACATATCGACTTTGGCACCCAAAATATCGATTTTTAGTATGTTTTGTGCGTATAATTTGAAAATATTCTAGCACTGAGTAGGCATGTACAGATCGCTTCTGGGACCCAAAAATATCGAATTTTCTGGTGTTATGAACCAGAATTAGGGATATACACGGGTACAGAAGATGCATACACATATTGACTTTGGGCACATAAAATATCGATTTTCAGCATGTTTTGGGCCTGTATTTTAAAAACACTCTATCACGGAGTATGCACGTACAGATCGCTTCTGGGACCCGATAACATTGAATTTTCGGATGTTTTAAGCCTGAATTTGAGATATAAACGGGTACAGAAGATGCATGCACATATCGACTTTGGGCACCTAAAATATCGATTTTGAGCATCTTTTGGGCCTGTATTATGAAAATACTCAAATACGGTGTAGACATGTACAGATCGCTTCTGGGACACAAAAATTTCGAATTTTCGGGGGTTTTGAGCCAGAATTTGGGATATAACCGGGTACAGAAGATGCATGCACATATCGACTTTTTGCACCTAAAATATCGATTTTGAGCATGTTTTGGGTCTGTATCTTGAAAACATTCTAGCTAGGAGTAGGCATGTACAGATCGCTCCTGGGACCAAAAAAAAACGAATTTTCTGGTGTTTTGAGCCTGAATTTGAGATATAAACGGATACAGAAGATGCATGCACATATCGACTTTGGGCACCTAAAATATCGATTACGAGCATGTTTTGGGCCTGTATTTTAAAAACATTCTAGCACTGAGTATGCATGTGCAGATTGCTTAAGGGACCCAAAAATATCGAATTTTCGGAGTTTTGAGCCTGAATTTGAGATATCAACGGGTACAGAAGATGCATGCACATATCGACTCTTTGTACTTAAAATATCGATTTTGAGCATGTTTTGGGCCTGTATTTTAAAAACACTCTAACACGGAGTATGCACGTACAGATCACTTCTGGGACCCAAAAATATTGAATTTTCGGGTGTTTTGAGCCTGAATTTGAGATATAAACGGGTACAGAAGATGCATGCACATATCGACTTTGGGCACCTAAAATATCGATTTTTATTATGTTTTGGGACTGTATTTTTAAAATACTCTAACACGGAGTAGACATGTACAGGTCGCTTTTGGGACCCAAAAATATCGAATTTTCGGGTGTTTTGAGCCTGAATTTGAGATATAAACGTGTACAGAAAAATGCATGCACATATCGACTTTTTGCACTTAAAATATCGATTTTGAGCATGTTTTGGGTCTGTATCTTGAAAATACTCAAACACGGTGTAGACATGTTCAGATCGCTTTTGGGACCCAAAAATATCGAATTTTCGGGGGTTTTGAGCCAGAATTTGGGATGTAACCGGGTACAGAGGATGCATGCACATATCGACTTTGGGCACCTAAAATATCGATTTTGAGCATGTTTTGGGTCTGTATCTTGAAAACATTCTAGCAAGGAGTAGGCATGTACAGATCGCTTCTGGGACCCAAAGATATCGAATTTTTGGGTTCTTTGAACCTGAATCTATGATATAGACGGGTACAGAAGATGCATAGACATATTGACTTTGGGCACCTAAAATATCGATTTTCAGCATGTTTTGGGCATGTATTTTGAAAATACTTTAACACGGAGTAGGCATGTACAGATCGCTTCTGGGACCCAAAAATATTGAATTTTCTTGTGTTTTGAGCCTGAATTTGAGATATAAACGGATACAGAAGATGCATTCACATATCGACTTTGGGCACCTAAAGTATAGATTTTGAGCATGTTTTGGGCCTTTATTTTGAAAATACTCAAACACGGAGTAGGCATGTACAGATCGCTTCTGGGACACAAAAATATCGATTTTTTGAGTGTTTTGAGCCTGAATTTGAGATATAACCGGGTACAAAAGTTGAATGCACATATCGACTTTGGGCACCTAAAATATAGATTTTCAGCATTTTTTGAGCCTGTATTTTGAAAATACTTTAACACGGAGAAGGCATGTACAGATCGCTTGTGGGACCCAAAAATATCGAATTTTCGAATGTTTTGAACCTGAATTTGGGATATAGACGGGTACAGAAGATGCATACACATATTGACTTTGTGCAGCTAAAATATCGATTTTCAGCATGTTTTAGGCTTATATTTTGAAAATACTCTGACACGGAGTATGCATGTACAGATGGCTTTTGGGACCCAAAAATATCGAATATTCGGGTGTTTTGAGTCTTAATTTGAGATATAAACGGGTACAGAAGATGCATGCACATATCGACTTTAGGCACCCAATATATCGATTTTGAGCATGTTCTGAGCCTATATTTTGAAAACATTCTAGCACTGAGTAGGCATGTACAGATCGCTTCTGGGACCCAAAATATTGAATTTTCGGGAGTTTTGAGCCTGAATTTGAGATATAACCGGGTACAGAGAATGCATACACATATTGACTTTGTGCACCTAAAATATTAATTTTTTAGCATGTTTTTGGCCTGTACTTTAAAAACACTCTAACACGGAGTATGCATATACAGATCGCTTCTGGGACCCAAAAATATCGAATTTTCGGAGTTTTGAGCCTGAATTTGAGATATAAACGGGTACAGAAGATGCATGCACATATCGACTTTTTGCTCTTAATTAAAATATCGATTTTGAACATGTTTTTGGTCTGTATCTTGAAAACATTCTAGCAAGGAGTAGGCATGTACATATCGCTTCAGGGACCCAAAAATATCGAATTTTCGGGTGTTTTGAGCCTGAATTTGAGATATAAACGGGAACAGAAGATGCATGCACATATCGACTTTTTCCACCTAAAATATCGATTTTGAGCATATTTTTGGTCTGTATCTTGAAAACATTCTAGCAAAGAGTAGGCATGTACAGATCGCTTCTGGGACCCAAAAATACCGAATTTTCTGGAGTTTTGAACCTGAATTTGAGATATAGACGGGTACAGAAGATGCATACACATATTGACTTTTGGCACCTAAAATATAGATTTTTAGCATGTTTTAAGCCTGTATTTTAAAAATACTTTAACACGGAGAAGGCATGTACAGATCGCTTCTGGGACCCAAAAATATCGAATTTTCGGGTGTTTTGAACCTGAATTTGGGATATAGATGGGTACAGAAGATGAATACACATATTGACTTTGGGCACCTAAAATATAGATTTTCAGCATGTTTTGGGCCTGTATTTTGAAAATACTTTAACACGAAATAGGCATGTACAGATCGCTTCTGGGACCCAAAAATATCGAATTTTCGGGTGTTTTGAGCCTGAATTTGAGATATAAACGGGTACAGAAGATGCATGCACATATCGACTTTGGACACCTAAAATATCGATTTATAGCATGTTTTAAGCCTCTATTTTAAAAACATTCTAGCACTGAGTAGGCATGTGCAGATTGCTTAAGGGACCCAAAGATATCGAATTTTCGGAGTTTTGAGCCTGAATTTGAGATATAAACGGGTACAGAAGATGCATGCACATATCGACTTTTTGCACTTAAAATATCGATTTTGACCATGTTTTGGGTCTGTATCTTGAAAACATTCTAGCAAGGAGTAGGCATGTACAGATCGCTTCTGGGACCCAAAAATATCGAATTTTCTGGTGTTTTGAACCATAATTAGGGATATACACGGGTACAGAAGATGCATACACATATTGACTTTGGGCACATAAAATATCGATTTTCAGCATGTTTTGGGCCTGTAAGTTAAAAACACTCTAACACGGAGTATGCACGTACAGATCGCTTCTGGGACACAAAAATATCGATTTTTTGGGTGTTTTGAGCCTGAATTTGAGATATAAACGGGTACAGAAGATGCATGCACATATCGACTTTGGCACCCAAAATATCGATTTTTAGTTTGTTTTGGGCGTATAATTTGAAAATATTCTAGCACTGAGTAGGCATGTACAGATCGCTTCTGGGACCCAAAAATATTAAATTTTCGGGTGTTTTGAGCCTAAATTTGAGATATAACCGGGTACAGAGAATGCATACACATATTGACTTTGTGCACCTAAAATATCAATTTTCAGCATGTTTTAGGCCTGTATTTTAAAAACACTCTAACACGGAGTATGCATGTACAGATCGCTTCTGGGACCCAAAAAAATCGAATTTTCGAGTGTTTTTGAACCTGAATTTGGGATATAGACTGGTACAGAAGATGCATACACATATTGACTTTGGGCAGCTAAAATATCGATTTACAGCATGTTTTAAACCTGTATTTTGAACATACTCTAACACGGAGTATGCATGTACAGATCGCTTAAGGGACCCAAAAATATGGAATTTTCGGGTGTTTTGAGCTTGAATTTGAGATATAAACGGGTACAGAAGATGCATGCACATATCGACTTTGGGCACCTAAAATATCGATTTTGATCATGTTTTGGGTCTGTATCTTGAAAAAATTCTTACAAGAAGTAGGCATGTACAGATCGCTTCTCGGACCCAAAAATATCGAATTTACGGAGTTTTGAGCCTGAATTTGAGATATAAACGGGTACAGAAGATGCATGCACATACCGACTTTTTGAACTTAAAATTTCGATTTTGAGCATGTTTTGGGTCTGTATCTTGAAAACATTCTAGCAAGGAGTAGGCATGTACAGATCGCTTCTGGGACCCAAACATATCGAATTTTCTGTTGTTTTGAACCAGAATTAGGGATATACACGGGTACAGAAGATGCATACACATATTGACTTTGGTCACATAAAATATCGATTTTCAGCATGTTTTGGGCCTGTATTTTAAAAACACTCTAACACGGAGTATGCACGTACAGATCGCTTCTGGGACCCAAAAACATTGAATTTTCGATTGTTTTGAGCATGAATCTGAGATATAAACGGGCACAGAAGATGAATGCACATATCGACTTTGGGCACCTAAAATTTCGATTTTGAGCATCTTTTGGGCCTGTATTTTGAAAATACTCAAACACGGTGTAGACATGTACAGATCGCTTCTGGGACACAAAAATATCGATTTTTTGGGTGTTTTGAGCCTGAATTTGAGATATAAACGGGTACAGAAGATGCATGCACATATCGACTTTGGCACCCAAAATATCGATTTTTAGTATGTTTTGGGCGTATAATTTGAAAATATTCTAGCACTGAGTAGGCATGTACAGATCGCTTCTGGGACCCAAAAATATCGAATTTTCGGGTGTTTTGAGCCTGAATTTGAGATATAAACGGGTAAAGAAAATGCATGCACACATCGACTTTTTGCACATAAAATATCGATTTTTAGCATGTTTTGGGACTGTATCTTAAAAACATTCTAGCAAGAAGTAGGCATGTACAGATTGCTTCTGGGACCCAAAAATATCGAATTTTCGAATGTTTTGAACCTGAATTTGGGATATAGACGGGTACAGAAGATGCATACACATATTGACTTTAGGCAGCTAAAATATCGATTTTCAGCATTTTTTAGGCTTGTATTTTGAAAATACTCTAACACGGAGTATGCATGTGCAGATGGTTTTTGGGACCCAAAAATATCGATTATTCGGGTGTTTTGAGTCTGAATTTATGATATAAACGGGTACAGAATATGCATGCACTTATCGACTTTGGGCACCCAATATATCGATTTTGAGCATGTTTTGGGCCTGTATTTTTAAAATACTCTAACACGGAGTAGACACGTACAGATCGCTTCTGGGACACAAAAATATCGAATTTTTGGGTGTTTTGAGCCTGAATTTGAGATATAAACGGGTACATAAGATGCATGCACATATCGACTTTGGGCACCCAAAATATCGATTTTGAGCATGTTCTGAGCCTATATATTGAACACATTCTAGCACTGAGTAGGCATGTACAGATCGCTTATGGGAAACCAAAAATATTGAATTTTCGGGTGTTATGAGCCTGAATTTGAGATATAACCGTGTACAGAGAATGCATACACATATTGACTTTGTGCACCTAAAATATCAATTTTCAGCATGTTTTGGGCCTGTAATTAAAAAACACTCTAACACGGAGTATGCATGTACAGATCGCTTCTGGGACCCAAAAATATCGAATTTTCGAGTGTTATGAAGCTGAATTTGGGATATAGACTGGTACAGAAGATGCATACACATATTGACTTTGGGCAGCTAAAATATCGATTTACAGAATGTTTTAGGCCTGTATTTTGAACATACTCTAACACGGAGTATGCATGTACAGATCGCTTAAGGGACCCAAAAATATGGAATTTTCGGGTGTTTTGAGCTTGAATTTGAGATATAAACGGGTACAGAAGATGCATGCACATATCGACATTGGGCACCTAAAATATCGATTTTGATCATGTTTTGGGTCTGTATCTTGAAAAAATTCTTGCAAGGAGTAGGCATGTACAGATCGTTTCTGGGACCCAAAAATATCGAATTTACAGAGTTTTGATCCTGAATTTGAGATATAAACGGGTACAGAAGATGCATGCACATACCGACTTTTTTAACTTAAAATTTCGATTTTGAGCATGTTTTGGGTCTGTATCTTGAAAACATTCTAGCAAGGAGTAGGCATGTACAGATCGCTTCTGGGACCCAAAAATACAGAATTTTCTGGTGTTTTGAATCTGAATTTGGGATATACACTGGTACAGAAGATGCATACACATATTGACTTTGGGCACCTAAAATATAGATTTTCAGCATGTTTTGAGCCTGTATTTTGAAAATACTTTAACACGGAGAAGGCATGTACAGATCGCTTCTGGGACCCAAAAATATCGAATTTTCGGGGGTTTTGAGCCTGAATTTGAGATATAAACGGGTACAGAAGATGCATGCACATATCGACTTTTTGCACATAAAATATCGATTTTGAGCATGTTTTGGGACTGTATCTTGAAAACATTCTAGCAAGAAGTAGGCATGTACAGATTGCTTCTGAGACCCAAAATTATCGAATTTTCGAATGTTTTGAACCTGAATTTGGGATATAGACGGGTGCAGAAGATGCATAGACATATTGACTTTGGGCACCTAAAATATCGATTTTCAGCATGTTTTAGGCTTGTATTTTGAAAATACTCTGACACGGAGTATGCATGTACAGATGGCTTTTGGGACCCAAAAATATCGAATATTCGGGTGTTTTGAGTCTGAATTTGAGATATAAACGGGTACAGAAGATGCATGCACATATCGACTTTTGGCACCCAATATATCGATTTTGAGCATATTTTGGGCCTGTATTTTTAAAATACTCTAACACGGAGTAGACACGTACAGATCGCTTCTGGGACACAAAAATATCGAATTTTTGGGCGTTTTGAGCCTGAATTTGAGATATAAACGGGTACAGAAGTTGCATGCACATATCGACTTAGGGCACGCAAAATATCGATTTTTAGCATGTTTTGGACCTATATTTTGAAAACATTCTAGCACTGAGTAGGCATGTACAGATCGCTTCTGGGACCCAAAAATATTGAATTTTTGGGAGTTTTGAGCCTGAATTTGAGATATAACCGGGTACAGAGAATGCATACACATATTGACTTTGTGCACCTAAAATATCAAATTTTTAGCATGTTATGGGCCTGTACTTTAAAAACACTCTAACACGGAGTATGCATGTACAGATCGCTTCTGGGACCCAAAAATATCGAATTTTCGGAGTTTTGACCCTGAATTTGAGATATAAACGGGTACAGAAGATGCATGCACATATCGACTTTTTGCACTTAATTAAAATATCGATTTTGAACATGTTTTGGGTCTGTATCTTAAAAACATTCTAGCAAGGAGTAGGCATGTACAGATCGCTTCTGGGACCCAAAAATATTGAATTTTCTGATGTTTTGAACCAGAATTAGGGATATACACGGGTACAGAAGATGCATACACATATTGACTTTGAGCACATAAAATATCGATTTTCAGCATGTTTTGGGCCTGTATTTTAAAAAATACTCTAACACGGAGTATGCACGTACAGATCGCTTCTGGGACCCAAAAACATTGAATTTTCGGGTGTTTTGAGCATGAATATTAGTTATAAACGGGTACAGAAGATGCATGCACATATCGACTTTGGGCACCTAAAATATCGATTTTGAGCATGTTTTGGGCCTGTATTTTGAAAATACTCAAACACGGTGTAGACATGTACAGATCGCTTCTGGGACACAAAAATATGGATTTTTTGGATGTTTTGAGCCTGAATTTGAGATATAAACGGGTACAGAAGATGCATGCACATATCGACTTTGGGACCCAAAATATCGATTTTTAGTATGTTTTGGGCGCAAAATAAGAAAATATTCTAGCACTCAGTATGCATGTACAGATCGCTTTTAGGACCCAAAAATATCGAATTTTCGGGAGTTTTGAGCCTGAATTTGGGATATAACCGGGTACAGAGGATGCATGCACATATCGACTTTTTGCACCTAAAATATCGATTTTGAGCATGTTTTGGGTCTGTATCTTGAAAACATTTTAGAAAGGAGTAGGCATGTACAGATCGCTTCTGGGACCCAAAAATACCGAATTTTCCGGTGTTTTGAATCTGAATTTGAGATATAGACGGGTACAGAAGATGCATACACATATTGACTTTGGGCACTTAAAATATAGATTTTCAGCATGTTTAAAGCCTGTATTTTGAAAATACTTTAACACGGAGAAGGCATGTACAGATCGCTTCTAGGACCCAAAAAAATCGAATTTTCGGGTGTTCTGAGCCTGAATTTGAGATATAAACGGATACAGAAGATGCATGCACATATTGACTTTGGGCACCTAAAATATCGATTTTGAGCATGTTTTGGGCCTGTATTTTGAAAATACTGTACTACGAAGTAGGCATGTACAGAACGCTTCTGGGACCCAAAAATATCGAATTTTCGGGTGTTTTGAACCTGAATTTGGGATATAGATGGGTACAGAAGATGCATACACATATTGACTTTGGGCACCTAAAATATAGATTTTCAGCATGTTTTGGACCTGTATTTTGAAAATACTTTAACACGGAGTAGGCATGTACAGATCGCTCCTGGGACCCAAAAATATCGAATTTTCGGGAGTTTTGAGCCTGAATTTGAGATATAACCGGGTACAGAGAATGCATACACATATTGACTTTGTGCACCTAAAATATCAATTTTTTAGCATGTTTTGGGCCTGTATTTTAAAAACACTCCAACACGGAGTATGCATGTACAGATCGCTTCTGGGACCCAAAAATATCGAATTTTCTGGTGTTTTGAACTTGAATTTGAGATATAAACGGGTACAGAAGATGCATGCACATATCGACTTTGGCACCCAAAATATCGATTTTTAGTTTGTTTTGGGCGTATAATTTTAAAATATTCTAGCACTGAGTAGGCATGTACAAATCGCTTCTGGAACCCAAAAATATCGAATTTTCGGGGGTTTTGAGCCAGAATTTATTTGGGATATACACGGGTACAGAAGATGCATACACATATTGACTTTGGGCACCTAAAATATAGATTTTCAGCATATTTTGAGCCTGTATTTTGAAAATACTTTAACACGGAGAAGGCATGTAAAGATCGCTTCTGGGACCCAAAAATGTCGAATTTTCGGATGTTTTGAACCTGAATTTGAGATATAAACGGGTACAGAAGATGCATGCACATATCGACTTTTTGCACATAAAATATCGATTTTGAGCATGTTTTGGGACTGTATCTTGAAAACATTCTAGCAAGAAGTAGGCATGTACAGATTGCTTCTCGGACCCAAAAATATCGAATTTTCGAATGGTTTGAACCTGAATTTGGGATATAGACGGGAATAGAAGATGCATACACATATGGACTTTGGGCAGCTAAAATATCGATTTTCAGCATGTTTTAGGCTTGTATTTTGAAAATACTCTAACACGGAGTAGACATGTACAGATCGCTTTTGGGACCCAAAAATATCGAATTTTCGGGAGTTTTGAGCCTGAATTTGAGATATAACCGGGTACAGAAGATGCATGCACATATCGACTTTTTGCACTTAATTAAAATATCGATTTTGAGCATGTTTTGGGTCTGTATCTTAAAAACATTCTAGCAAGGAGTAGGCATGTACAGATCTCTTCTGGGACCCAAAAATATCGAATATTCTGTTGTTTTGAACCAGAATTAGGGATATACACGGGTACAGAAGATCCATACACATATTGACTTTGGGCACATAAAATATCGACTTTCAGCATGTTTTGGGCCTGTATTTTAAAAACACTCTAACACGGAGTATGCACGTACAGATCGCTTCTGGGACACAAAAATATCGATTTTTTGGGTGTTTTGAGCCTGAATTTGAGATATAAACGGGTACAGAAGATGCATGCACATATCGACTTTTTGCACTTAATTAAAATATCGATTTTGAACATGTTTTGGGTCTGTATCTTAAAAACATTCTAGCAAGGAGTAGGCATGTACAGATCGCTTCTGGGACCCAAAAATATTGAATTTTCTGATGTTTTGAACCAGAATTAGGGATATACACGGGTACAGAAGATGCATACACATATTGACTTTGAGCACATAAAATATCGATTTTCAGCATGTTTTGGGCCTGTATTTTAAAAAATACTCTAACACGGAGTATGCACGTACAGATCGCTTCTGGGACCCAAAAACATTGAATACTCGGGTGTTTTGAGCATGAATTTGAGTTATAAACGGGTACAGAAGATGCATGCACATATCGACTTTGGGCACCTAAAATATCGATTTTGAGCATGTTTTGGGCCTGTATTTTGAAAATACTCAAACACGGTGTAGACATGTACAGATCGCTTCTGGGACACAAAAATATCGATTTTTTGGATGTTTTGAGCCTGAATTTGAGATATAAACGGGTACAGAAGATGCATGCACATATCGACTTTGGGACCCAAAATATCGATTTTTAGTATGTTTTGGGCGCAAAATAAGAAAATATTCTAGCACTCAGTATGCATGTACAGATCGCTTTTAGGACCCAAAAATATCGAATTTTCGGGAGTTTTGAGCCTGAATTTGGGATATAACCGGGTACAGAGGATGCATGCACATATCGACTTTTTGCACCTAAAATATCGATTTTGAGCATGTTTTGGGTCTGTATCTTGAAAACATTCTAGAAAGGAGTAGGCATGTACAGATCGCTTCTGGGACCCAAAAATACCGAATTTTCCGGTGTTTTGAATCTGAATTTGAGATATAGACGGGTACAGAAGATGCATACACATATTGACTTTGGGCACTTAAAATATAGATTTTCAGCATGTTTAAAGCCTGTATTTTGAAAATACTTTAACACGGAGAAGGCATGTACAGATCGCTTCTAGGACCCAAAAAAATCGAATTTTCGGGTGTTCTGAGCCTGAATTTGAGATATAAACGGATACAGAAGATGCATGCACATATTGACTTTGTGCACCTAAAATATCAATTTTTTAGCATGTTTTGGGCCTGTATTTTAAAAACACTCCAACACGGAGTATGCATGTACAGATCGCTTCTGGGACCCAAAAATATCGAATTTTCTGGTGTTTTGAACTTGAATTTGAGATATAAACGGGTACAGAAGATGCATGCACATATCGACTTTGGCACCCAAAATATCGATTTTTAGTTTGTTTTGGGCGTATAATTTTAAAATATTCTAGCACTGAGTAGGCATGTACAAATCGCTTCTGGAACCCAAAAATATCGAATTTTCGGGGGTTTTGAGCCAGAATTTATTTGGGATATACACGGGTACAGAAGATGCATACACATATTGACTTTGGGCACCTAAAATATAGATTTTCAGCATATTTTGAGCCTGTATTTTGAAAATACTTTAACACGGAGAAGGCATGTACAGATCGCTTCTGGGACCCAAAAATGTCGAATTTTCGGATGTTTTGAACCTGAATTTGAGATATAAACGGGTACAGAAGATGCATGCACATATCGACTTTTTGCACATAAAATATCGATTTTGAGCATGTTTTGGGACTGTATCTTGAAAACATTCTAGCAAGAAGTAGGCATGTACAGATTGCTTCTCGGACCCAAAAATATCGAATTTTCGAATGGTTTGAACCTGAATTTGGGATATAGACGGGAATAGAAGATGCATACACATATGGACTTTGGGCAGCTAAAATATCGATTTTCAGCATGTTTTAGGCTTGTATTTTGAAAATACTCTAACACGGAGTAGACATGTACAGATCGCTTTTGGGACCCAAAAATATCGAATTTTCGGGAGTTTTGAGCCTGAATTTGAGATATAACCGGGTACAGAAGATGCATGCACATATCGACTTTTTGCACTTAATTAAAATATCGATTTTGAGCATGTTTTGGGTCTGTATCTTAAAAACATTCTAGCAAGGAGTAGGCATGTACAGATCTCTTCTGGGACCCAAAAATATCGAATATTCTGTTGTTTTGAACCAGAATTAGGGATATACACGGGTACAGAAGATCCATACACATATTGACTTTAGGCACATAAAATATCGATTTTCAGCATGTTTTGGGCCTGTATTTTAAAAACACTCTAACACGGAGTATGCACGTACAGATCGCTTCTGGGACACAAAAATATCGATTTTTTGGGTGTTTTGAGCCTGAATTTGAGATATAAACGGGTACAGAAGATGCATGCACATATCGACTTTGGCACCCAAAATATCGATTTTTAGTTTGTTTTGGGTGTATAATTTGAAAATATTCTAGCACTGAGTAGGCATGTACAGATCGCTTCTGGAACCCAAAAATATCGAATTTTCGGGGGTTTTGAGCCAGAATTTGGGATATAACCGGGTACAGAGGATGCATGCACATATCGACTTTTTGCACCTAAAATATCGATTTTGAGCATGTTTTGGGTCTGTATCTTGAAAACATTCTAGCAAGGAGTAGGCATGTACAGATCGCTTCTGGGACCCAAAAATACCGTATTTTCTGGTGTTTTGAACCTGAATTTATTTGGGATATACACGGGTACAGAAGATGCATACACATATTGACTTTGTGCACCTAAAATATAGATTTTCAGCATGTTTTGAGCCTGTATTTTGAAAGTACTTTAACAAGGAGAAGGCATGTACAGATCGCTTCTGGAACCCAAAAATATCGAATTTTCGGGGAATTTGAGCCAGAATTTGGGATATAAACGGGTCCAGAGGATGCATGCACATATCGACTTTTTGCACCTAAAATATCGATTTAGAGCATGTTTTGGGTCTGTATCTTGAAAACATTCTAGAAAGGAGTAGGCATGTACAGATCGCTTCTGGGAACCAAAAATACCGAATTTTCTGGTGTTTTGAACCTGAATTTATTTGGGATATACACGGGTACAGAAGATGCATACACATATTGACTTTGTGCACCTAAAATATAGATTTTCAGCATGTTTTGAGCCTGTATTTTGAAAGTACTTTAACACGGAGAAGGCATGTACAGATCGCTTCTGGAACCCAAAAATATCGAATTTTCGGGGAATTTGAGCCAGAATTTGGGATATAAACGGGTCCAGAGGATGCATGCACATATCGACTTTTTGCACCTAAAATATCGATTTAGAGCATGTTTTGGGTCTGTATCTTGAAAACATTCTAGCAAGGAGTAGGCATGTACAGATCGCTTCTGGGAACCAAAAATACCGAATTTTCTGGTGTTTTGAACCTGAATTTATTTGGGATATACACGGGTACAGAAGATGCATACACATATTGACTTTGGGCACCAAAAATATAGATTTTTAGCATGTTTTAAGCCTGTATTTTGAAAATACTTTAACACGGAGAAGGCATGTACAGATCGCTTCTGGGACCCAAAAAATATCGAATTTTCGGATGTTTTGAGCCTGAATTTGAGATATAACCGGGTACAGAGAATGCATACACATATTGACTTTGTGCACCTAAAATATCAAATTTTTAGCATGTTATGGGCCTGTACTTTAAAAACACTCTAACACGGAGTATGCATGTACAGATCGCTTCTGGGACCCAAAAATATCGAATTTTCGGAGTTTTGAGCCTGAATTTGAGATATAAACGGGTACAGAAGATGCATGCACATATCGACTTTTTGCACTTAATTAAAATATCGATTTTGAACATGTTTTGGGTCTGTATCTTAAAAACATTCTAGCAAGGAGTAGGCATGTACAGATCGCTTCTGGGACCCAAAAATATTGAATTTTCTGATTTTTTGAACCAGAATTAGGGATATACACGGGTACAGAAGATGTATACACATATTGACTTTGAGCACATAAAATATCGATTTTCAGCATGTTTTGGACCTGTATTTTAAAAAATACTCTAACACGGAGTATGCACGTACAGATCGCTTCTGGGACCCAAAAACATTGAATACTCGGGTGTTTTGAGCATGAATTTGAGTTATAAACGGGTACAGAAGATGCATGCACATATCGACTTTGGGCACCTAAAATATCGATTTTGAGCATGTTTTGGGCCTGTATTTTGAAAATACTCAAACACGGTGTAGACATGTACAGATCGCTTCTGGGACACAAAAATATCGATTTTTTGGATGTTTTGAGCCTGAATTTGAGATATAAACGGGTACAGAAGATGCATGCACATATCGACTTTGGGACCCAAAATATCGATTTTTAGTATGTTTTGGGCGCAAAATAAGAAAATATTCTAGCACTCAGTATGCATGTACAGATCGCTTTTAGGACCCAAAAATATCGAATTTTCGGGAGTTTTGAGCCTGAATTTGGGATATAACCGGGTACAGAGGATGCATGCACATATCGACTTTTTGCACCTAAAATATCGATTTTGAGCATGTTTTGGGTCTGTATCTTGAAAACATTCTAGAAAGGAGTAGGCATGTACAGATCGCTTCTGGGACCCAAAAATACCGAATTTTCCGGTGTTTTGAATCTGAATTTGAGATATAGACGGGTACAGAAGATGCATACACATATTGACTTTGGGCACTTAAAATATAGATTTTCAGCATGTTTAAAGCCTGTATTTTGAAAATACTTTAACACGGAGAAGGCATGTACAGATCGCTTCTAGGACCCAAAAAAATCGAATTTTCGGGTGTTCTGAGCCTGAATTTGAGATATAAACGGATACAGAAGATGCATGCACATATTGACTTTGGGCACCTAAAATATCGATTTTGAGCATGTTTTGGGCCTGTATTTTGAAAATACTGTACTACGAAGTAGGCATGTACAGAACGCTTCTGGGACCCAAAAATATCGAATTTTCGGGTGTTTTGAACCTGAATTTGGGATATAGATGGGTACAGAAGATACATACACATATTGACTTTGGGCACCTAAAATATAGATTTTCAGCATGTTTTGGACCTGTATTTTGAAAATACTTTAACACGGAGTAGGCATGTACAGATCGCTCCTGGGACCCAAAAATATCGAATTTTCGGGAGTTTTGAGCCTGAATTTGAGATATAACCGGGTACAGAGAATGCATACACATATTGACTTTGTGCACCTAAAATATCAATTTTTTAGCATGTTTTGGGCCTGTATTTTAAAAACACTCCAACACGGAGTATGCATGTACAGATCGCTTCTGGGACCCAAAAATATCGAATTTTCTGGTGTTTTGAACTTGAATTTGAGATATAAACGGGTACAGAAGATGCATGCACATATCGACTTTGGCACCCAAAATATCGATTTTTAGTTTGTTTTGGGCGTATAATTTTAAAATATTCTAGCACTGAGTAGGCATGTACAAATCGCTTCTGGAACCCAAAAATATCGAATTTTCGGGGGTTTTGAGCCAGAATTTATTTGGGATATACACGGGTACAGAAGATGCATACACATATTGACTTTGTGCACCTAAAATATAGATTTTCAGCATGTTTTGAGCCTGTATTTTGAAAATACTTTAACACGGAGAAGGCATGTACAGATCGCTTCTGGAACCCAAAAATATCGAATTTTCGGGGGTTTTGAGCCAGAATTTGGGATATAAACGGGTATAGAGGATGCATGCACATATCGACTTTTTGCACCTAAAATATCGATTTTGAGAATGTTTTGGGTCTGTATCTTGAAAACATTCTAGCAAGGAGTAGGCATGTACAGATCGCTTCTGGGACCCAAAAGTACCGAATTTTCTGGTGTTTTGAACCTGAATTTATTTGGGATATACACGGGTACAGAAGATGCATACACATATTGACTTTGGGCACCTAAAATATAGATTTTCAGCATATTTTGAGCCTGTATTTTGAAAATACTTTAACACGGAGAAGGCATGTACAGATCGCTTCTGGGACCCAAAAATGTCGAATTTTCGGATGTTTTGAACCTGAATTTGAGATATAAACGGGTACAGAAGATGCATGCACATATCGACTTTTTGCACATAAAATATCGATTTTGAGCATGTTTTGGGACTGTATCTTGAAAACATTCTAGCAAGAAGTAGGCATGTACAGATTGCTTCTCGGACCCAAAAATATCGAATTTTCGAATGGTTTGAACCTGAATTTGGGATATAGACGGGAATAGAAGATGCATACACATATGGACTTTGGGCAGCTAAAATATCGATTTTCAGCATGTTTTAGGCTTGTATTTTGAAAATACTCTAACACGGAGTAGACATGTACAGATCGCTTTTGGGACCCAAAAATATCGAATTTTCGGGAGTTTTGAGCCTGAATTTGAGATATAACCGGGTACAGAAGATGCATGCACATATCGAATTTTTGCACTTAATTAAAATATCGATTTTGAGCATGTTTTGGGTCTGTATCTTAAAAACATTCTAGCAAGGAGTAGGCATGTACAGATCTCTTCTGGGACCCAAAAATATCGAATATTCTGTTGTTTTGAACCAGAATTAGGGATATACACGGGTACAGAAGATCCATACACATATTGACTTTAGGCACATAAAATATCGATTTTCAGCATGTTTTGGGCCTGTATTTTAAAAACACTCTAACACGGAGTATGCACGTACACATCGCTTCTGGGACACAAAAATATCGATTTTTTGGGTGTTTTGAGCCTGAATTTGAGATATAAACGGGTACAGAAGATGCATGCACATATCGACTTTGGCACCCAAAATATCGATTTTTAGTTTGTTTTGGGTGTATAATTTGAAAATATTCTAGCACTGAGTAGGCATGTACAGATCGCTTCTGGAACCCAAAAATATCGAATTTTCGGGGGTTTTGAGCCAGAATTTGGGATATAACCGGGTACAGAGGATGCATGCACATATCGACTTTTTGCACCTAAAATATCGATTTTGAGCATGTTTTGGGTCTGTATCTTGAAAACATTCTAGCAAGGAGTAGGCATGTACAGATCGCTTCTGGGACCCAAAAATACCGTATTTTCTGGTGTTTTGAACCTGAATTTATTTGGGATATACACGGGTACAGAAGATGCATACACATATTGACTTTGTGCACCTAAAATATAGATTTTCAGCATGTTTTGAGCCTGTATTTTGA
The DNA here is from genome assembly GCA_033782935.1 of Petrolisthes cinctipes. NCBI lineage: Eukaryota > Metazoa > Arthropoda > Malacostraca > Decapoda > Porcellanidae > Petrolisthes > Petrolisthes cinctipes. The sequence goes on from JAWQEG010000491.1 coordinate 646,645, forward strand.
AAGTACTTTAACACGGAGAAGGCATGTACAGATCGCTTCTGGAACCCAAAAATATCGAATTTTCGGGGGTTTTGAGCCAGAATTTGGGAAATAAACGGGTCCAGAGGATGCATGCACATATCGACTTTTTGCACCTAAAATACCGATTTTGAGCATGTTTTGGGTCTGTATCTTGAAAACATTCTAGCAAGGAGTAGGCATGTACAGATCGCTTCTGGGAACCAAAAATACCGAATTTTCTGGTGTTTTGAACCTGAATTTATTTGGGATATACACGGGTACAGAAGATGCATACACATATTGACTTTGGGCACCAAAAATATAGATTTTTAGCATGTTTTAAGCCTGTATTTTGAAAATACTTTAACACGGAGAAGGCATGTACAGATCGCTTCTGGGACCCAAAAAATATCGAATTTTCGGATGTTTTGAGCCTGAATTTGAGATATAAACGGGTACAGAAGATGCATGCACATATCGACTTTTTGCACCTAAAATATCGATTTTGAGCATGTTTTGGGACTGTATCTTGAAAACATTCTAGCAAGAAGTAGGCATGTACAGATTGCTTCTGGGACACAAAAATATCGAATTTTTGTGTATTTTGAGCCAGAATTTGAGATATAAACGGGTACAGAAGTTGCATGCACATATCGACTTTGGGCACCCAAAATATCGATTTTTAGCATGTTCTGAGCCTATATTTTGAAAACATTCTAGCACTGAGTAGGCATGTACAGATCTCTTCTGGGACCCAAAAATATTGAATTTTCGGGAGTTTTGAGCCTGAATTTGAGATATAACCGGGTACAGAAGATGCATGCACATATCGACTTTTTGCACTTAATTAAAATATCGATTTTGAGCATGTTTTGGGTCTGTATCTTGAAAACATTATAGCAAGGAGTAGGCATGTACAGATCTCTTCTGGGACCCAAAAATATCGAATTTTCTGATGTTTTGAACCAGAATTAGGGATATACACGGGTACAGAAGATGCATACACATATTGACTTTGGGCACATAAAATATCGATTTTCAGCATGTTTTGGGCCTGTATTTTAAAAACACTCTAACACGGAGTATGCACGTACAGATCGCTTCTGGGACCCAAAAACATTGAATTTTCGGGTGTTTTGAGCATGAATTTGAGATATAAACGGGTACAGAAGATGCATGCACATATCGACTTTGGGCACCTAAAATATCGATTTTGAGCATGTTTTGGGGCTGTATTTTGAAAATACTCAAACACGGTGTAGACATGTACAGATCGCTTCTGGGACACAAAAATATCGATTTTATGGGTGTTTTGAGCCTGAATTTGAGATATAAACGGGTACAGAAGATGCATGCACATATCGACTTTGGGACCCAAAATATCGATTTTTAGTATGTTTTGGGCGTATAATTTGAAAATATTCTAGCACTGAGTAAGCATGTACAGATCGCTTCTGGGACCCAAAAATATCAAATTTTCGGAGGTTTTGAGCCAGAATTTGGGATATAACCGGGTATAGAGGATGCATGCACATATCGACTTTTTGCACTTAAAATATCGATTTTGAGCATGTTTTGGGTCTGTATCTTGAAAACATTCTGGCAAGGAGTAAGCATGTACAGATCGCTTCTGGGACCCAAAAATACCGAATTTTCTGGTATTTTGAACCTGAATTTGAGATATAGACGGGTACAGAAGATGCATGCACATATCGACTTTGGGCACCTAAAATATGGATTTTGAGCATGTTTTGGACCTGTATTTTGAAAATAGTCTAACACAGAGTAGGCATGTACAGATCGCTTTTGGGATTCAAAAATATCGAATTTTCGAATGTTTTTAACCTCAATTTGGGATATAGACGGGTACAGAAGATGCATACACATATTGACTTTGGGCATATAAAATATCGATTTTCAGCATGTTTTGGGCCTGTATTTTAAAAACACTCTAACACGGAGTAGACACGTACAGATCGCTTCTGGGACCCAAAAACATTGAATTTTCGGGTGTTTTGAGCATTAATTTGAGATATAAACGGGAACAGAAGATGCATGCACATATCGACTTTGGGCACCTAAAATATCGATTTTGAGCATCTTTTGGGCCTGTATTTTGAAAATACTCAAACACGGTGTAGACATGTATAGATCGCTTCTGGGACACAAAAATATAGATTTTTGGGGGGTTTTGAGCCTGAATTTGAGATATAAACGGGTACAGAAGATGCATGCACATATCGACTTTGGGACCCAAAATATCGATTTTTAGTATATTTTGGACGTATAATTTGAAAATATTCTTACACTGAGTAGGCATGTACAGATCGCTTCTGGAACCCAAAAATATCGAATTTTGGGGGGTTTTGAGCCTGAATTTGGGATATAACCGGGTACAGAGGATGCATGCACAAATCGACTTTTTGCACCTAAAATATCGATTTTGAGCATGTTTTAGGTCTGTATCTTGAAAACATTCTAGCAAGGAGTAGGCATGTACAGATCGCTTCTGGGACACAAAAATACCGAATTTTCTGGTGTTTTGAACCTGAATTTGAGATATAGACGGGTACAGAAGATGCATACACATATTGACTTTTGGCAGCTAAAATATCGATTTTCAGCATGTTTTAAGCCAGAATTTTGAAAATACTTTAACACGGAGAAGGCATGTACAGATCGCTTCTGGGACCCAAAAATATCGAATTTTCTGGTGTTTTGAGACTTAATTTGAGATATAAACGGATACAGAAGATGCATGCACATATTGACTTTGGGCACCTAAAATATCGATTTTGAGCATGTTTTGGGCCTGTATTTTGAAAATACTGTACCACGGAGTAGGCATGTACAGATCGCTTCTGGGACACAAAAATATCGAATTTTCTGATGTTTTGTACCAGAATTAGGGATATACACGGGTACAGAAGATCCATACACATATTGACTTTGGGCACATAAAATATCGATTTTCAGCATGTTTTGGGCCTGTATTTTAAAAACACTCTAACACGGAGTATGCACGTACAGATCGCTTCTGGGACCCAAAAACATTGAATTTTCGGGTGTTTTGAGCATGAATTTGAGATATAAACGGGTACAGAAGATGCATGCACATATCGACTTTGGGCACCTAAAATATCGATTTTGAGCATCTTTTGGGCCTGTATTTTAAAAATACTCAAACACGGTGTAGACATGTACAGATCGCTTCTGGGACACAAAAATATCGATTTTTTGGGTGTTTTGAGCCTGAATTTGAGATATAAACGGGTACAGAAGATGCATGCACATATCGACTTTTTGCACCTAAAATATTGATTTTGAACATGTTTTGGGTCTGTATCTTGAAAACATTCTATCAAGAAGTAGGCATGTACAGATTGCTTCTGGGACCCAAAAATATCGAATTTTCGAATGTTTTGAACCTCAATTTGGGATATAGACGGGTACAGAAGATGCATACACATATTGTCTATAGGCAGCTAAAATATCGATTTTCAGCATGTTTTAGGCTTGTATTTTGAAAATACTCTAACACGGAGTATGCATGTACAGATGGCTTTTGGGACCCAAAAATATCGATTATTCGGGTGTTTTGAGTCTGAATTTGAGATATAAACGGGTACAGAAGATGCATGCACATATCGACTTTGGCACCCAAAATACCGATTTTTAGTTTGTTTTGGGCGTATAATTTTAAAATATTCTAGCACTGAGTAGGCATGTACAGATCGCTTCTGGAACCCAAAAATATCGAATTTTCGGGTGTTTTGAACCTGAATTTATTTGGGATATACACGGGTACAGAAGATGCATACACATATTGACTTTGTGCACCTAAAATATAGATTTTCAGCATGTTTTGAGCCTGTACTTTGAAAATACTTTAACACGGAGAAGGCATGTACAGATCGCTTCTGGAACCCAAAAATATCGAATTTTCGGGGGTTTTGAGCCAGAATTTGGGAAATAAACGGGTCCAGAGGATGCATGCACATATCGACTTTTTGCACCTAAAATACCGATTTTGAGCATGTTTTGGGTCTGTATCTTGAAAACATTCTAGCAAGGAGTAGGCATGTACAGATCGCTTCTGGGACCCAAAAATACCGAATTTTCTGGTGTTTTGAACCTGAATTTATTTGGGATATACACGGGTACAGAAGATGCATACACATATTGACTTTGGGCACCTAAAATATAGATTTTTAGCATGTTTTAAGCCTGTATTTTGAAAATACTTTAACACGGAGAAGGCATGTACAGATCGCTTCTGGGACCCAAAAAATATCGAATTTTCGGATGTTTTGAGCCTGAATTTGAGATATAAACGGGTACAGAAGATTCATGCACATATCGACTTTTTGCACCTAAAATATCGATTTTGAGCATGTTTTGGGACTGTATCTTGAAAACATTCTAGCAAGAACTAGGAATGTACAGATTGCTTCTGGGACACAAAAATATCGAATTTTTGTGTATTTTGAGCCAGAATTTGAGATATAAACGGGTACAGAAGTTGCATGCACATATCGACTTTGGGCACCCAAAATATCGATTTTTAGCATGTTCTGAGCCTATATTTTGAAAACATTCTAGCACTGAGTAGGCATGTACAGATCGCTTCTGGGACCCAAAAATATTGAATTTTCGGGAGTTTTGAGCCTGAATTTGAGATATAACCGGGTACAGAAGATGCATTCACATATCGACTTTTTGCACTTAATTAAAATATCGATTTTGAGCATGTTTTGGGTCTGTATCTTGAAAACATTCTAGCAAGGAGTAGGCATGTACAGATCTCTTCTGGGACCCAAAAATATCGAATTTTCTGATGTTTTGAACCAGAATTAGGGATATACACGGGTACAGAAGATCCATACACATATTGGCTTTGGGCACATAAAATATCGATTTTCAGCATGTTTTGGGCCTGTATTTTAAAAACACTCTAACACGGAGTATGCACGTACAGATCGCTTCTGGGACCCAAAAACATTGAATTTTCAGGTGTTTTGAGCATGAATTTGAGATATAAACGGGTACAGAAGATGCATGCACATATCGACTTTGGGCACCTAAAATATCGATTTTGAACATGTTTTGGGCCTGTATTTTGAAAATACTCAAACACGGTGTAGACATGTACAGATCGCTTCTGGGACACAAAAATATCGATTTTTTGGGTGTTTTGAGCCTGAATTTGAGATATAAACGGGTACAGAAGATGCATGCACATATCGACTTTGGGACCCAAAATATCGATTTTTAGTATGTTTTGGGCGTATAATTTGAAAATATTCTAGCACTGAGTAGGCATGTACAGATCGCTTCTGGGACCCAAAAATATCGAATTTTCGGAGGTTTTGAGCCAGAATTTGGGATATAACCGGGTACAGAGGATGCATGCACATATCGACTTTTTGCACTTAAAATATCGATTTTGAGCATGTTTTGGGTCTGTATCTTGAAAACATTCTAGCAAGGTGTAGGCATGTACAGATCGCTCCTGGGACAAAAAAGTACCGAATTTTCTGGTGTTTTGAACCTGAATTTGAGATATAGACGGGTACAGAAGATGCATACACATATTGACTTTTGGCACCTAAAATATAGATTTTCAGCATGTTTTAAGCCTGTATTTTGAAAATACTTTAACACGGAGAAGGCATGTACAGATCGCTTCTGGGACCCAAAAATATCGAATTTTCGGGTGTTTTGAGCCCGAATTTGAGATATAAACGGATACAGAAGATGCATGCACATATTGACTTTGGGCACCTAAAATATCGATTTTGAGCATGTTTTGGGCCTGTATTTTGAAAATACTGTACCACGGAGTAGGCATGTACAGATCGCTTCTGGGACACAAAAATATGGATTTTTTGGGTGTTTTGAGCCTGAATTTGAGATATAAACGGGTACAGAAGATGCATGCACATATCGACTTTGGACACCTAAAATATCGATTTTTAGTATGATTTGGGCCTGTATTTTAAAAATACTCTAACACGGAGTAGACATGTACAGATCGTTTTTGGGACCCAAAAATATCGAATTTTCGGGAGTTTTGAGCCTGAATTTGAGATATATCCGTGCTGGGCGGGATATCTCAGCAACCCTGGAAGACCAATGGTTCTTTTAGCAGATGAGTCTTCCTGGGTGGGTTTGGGAACCCTGGGTTGGTGGAAATGCCACTCAAAATCCTATTAGTACACCACCGGCCAATGCTCTTATTGGGCGTATGAGTGTTCTTCTTAGTAGGGTTCAGTGTAGCCCTTAAGGCGGAAGAGCAGCTTTATGCTGCCAACGGCATCTCTGAAATGGAGTCATGGGTTGATGCCATAGTCATGTGCCTGATTTTCCGCAACTCATCCATTTCCCTACTATTAGATGGCACAATCTAACTAATTTCACCTTTACTTTCCAATTTATTCTTTCTTATTCTTACTCTTATAAAGGTGAAGCTGCTCATCTTGGTGCAAACCGCAGTCACGCAGCTACTATCTTTGATCCGGTTATAAGATCAGATTATGGCAGTTATTCTGGTCGCCATGCTCAGATAGTGAAGGTGGGAAGATCATTTTTGATCTATTGAGAAGTAACGCCCGCCTAAGCAAGGCAGTCCCTTGCCAGTAGGTTCTTCTCCTGCCCGTCACCCCTGGAGAGTTTGAGCTAGCTCTTCTAGGCCAATGTCTGAAAGGGATGACGTTAATTTTACTAGCTTGCTGACTCAGGTTTCCTTATACTTGGTTCTTCCGGTTATATGACCTTTGCTTGTACTTGGACTTGCTTCACGATTTCTCTACTTCTCATCTTCCCATTTTACTTCTTTCAGTTATTCAAGTTTTTACTTGTTATTTTGTCCGGTGATATTGAATTAAATCCCGGTCCACGTAGACCTACCCATCATGTGAGAAGCTGCCGTATTTTGTATTCTAACATCCGCGGACTTCATAAGAACATTAAAGATCTAACTTTGGCATCAGTAGATTATGACATTGTTTTTTGTTCAGAAACTCTTGTCTCTAACCATAGACACGTTTCAGAACTTCTTATGCCTGGCTTTAATAAACCACTTCTTATTCGTCGTGACTCTTTTCCTCGTGCTCGTGGAATGAGTTTGTACATCCGATCTGGCTTCAATGCCCAGCCTTTAACAAAATTTATTTGCGGTTGCCATGAGATCCAGTTAGTTAAAGTTTCCAGTAAATATCATAACCACTACATTTTTAGCCTATACAGAAATCCTGACGCCAATGACAACCTATATGACTGTCTCTTAAATGCCATGGCATTAATTCAGTCTGTTGATGTCAAGTCCTCTTTCATCTTTGTTGGAGATGTAAATGCACATCATCAAGAGTGGCTGAACTCTGTTTCTCCAACAAATAGACACGGTCATGCTGCCCTGGATTTTACTAATTTATCTGGGTGTGAACAGTTGATTACTGGACCTACACATATTTCTGGAAACTGTCTGGATCTCGTTTTGACAGATGTTCCTGGTGTTGTGGAGACTATAGTTCTTGCACCTGTGGGTACTTCTGACCATAATTCCATATCCTGTAAAATCAATCTTGAATTTACTGTGCCTGATATCACTATCACTCGTAAAGTCTATCTTAAATCTCGGGTTAACTGGGATAATGTATGTGATGATGTTACTAATATCCAGTGGAACCACATACTAAGATCTGATGACCCAGTTTCATCACTCAATAACTCTCTCTTGGAAATTCTTAACAGAAGAGTCCCATCAAAATTAATCAAATCCCGTATAAAAGATAAAGCTTGGTTTGATGATGACTGCAAACGTGCTTTTAATAACAAGCAGGCTGCATACCATCGCTGGAGACGTGGTCGAAACCAGTTGCTTTGGGATGACGAAATACATCTTAGGTCAGTTGCGCAGAGAGTTTATAGTAATGCTGAGAGGGATTACAATTCCCATTTACAGGAGGTTCTTGCAGGTGCTACTCAGCCACATAAATGGTGGGCTTCACTTAAGGCCTCATTATTTGGTATTGATTCCTCCATGCCTCCACTTCGTGATTCTGATGGTTCTGTTTCTTTTGACCCATTGATTAAGGCTAATATGCTTTCAAATATATTCATTGGTAAGCAGAGTGATCAGGAATTGCAATTACCTTCAACATGTTACCCTAGTCCTGGTCTAAAGTCAATGGCTTTTAAATCAGCTGAATTGAAACAATATCTATTGGATCTTGACACTTATGGTGGGACTGACCCTGATTGATTTTTACCTATCTTCCTTAAGAAGATTGCTGTTGTTTTAGCACCTAAATTGGCTGTGGTATTTAGGTTGCTCTTGAAATCTGGTAGTTTTCCTCTTTGCTGGCGTAAAGCCAGAATTACCCCAATTCCAAAGGGAGCCACTGCATCATCAAATCCATCCGAGTATCGTCCCATTTCCATTACACCTATTCTTTCTAAGATCTTTGAGAGGCTTTTAGCGAGGCGTCTTAACTCTTATTGTAATAATAATGATTTAATACCCATTTCACAATTTGGTTTTCGCAAAGGTTTGGGTACCTGCGATGCACTTTTGACCTTGTCTCACGCACTTCAATCTTCGTTGGACAAGGGATATGAATCTCGTGTTGTGGCTATTGATTTTAGCTCTGCTTTTGATCGGGTTAATCATAAAGCACTTTTACATAAGCTGCAACTTATTGGTATTGGTGGTAGTCTCTTATCAATTTTTAAAGAATTTCTGATGAACAGGTCACAATGTGTTGTCATTGATGGGTGCACTTCTGTCCCTGTACCTGTTGTTTCGGGTGTTCCACAGGGCAGTGTACTTGGGCCTCTGTTTTTTATTCTCTTTACTGCTGACTTGGGCTTTGAGCTCGAAAATAAGCTTATTTCTTATGCTGATGACACAACTTTATATTCACCCATTCCATCACCAGGGAGTAGAATTGAAGTTGCAGCATCCCTAAGCAGGGACTTAGCTAAGATTACTTCTTGGTGTGAACTTTGGGGTATGAAGCTTAATGCCAAGAAAACTCACTCCATGATTATTAGTAGATCACGCACTTTGGTTCCTCCTCATCCTTGTTTGCATATTTCTGGTGAACAAATTGAGGATGTGACAGGTTTGCATTTGTTGGGAGTGACTCTTGATCCCAAGTTGACCTTTGAAAGGCATATTCGTTCCTTATCTTCTACTATTGCACAAAAGATTGGTTTACTCCGCAAGTGTTTTAAAAAATTTGCGTGTGAAACCATAGTCTTAAAATCTTTTTATGCTTTTATTTTGCCTCACTTTGAATATTGCTCTTCTGTTTGGAACTCTGCTGCTGACTGTCATCTAAAGTTGCTTGACAGAGCTCTTACTTCTATAAAATTTGTTCTACCTGCTGTATCTCTTGATCTCCATCATCGGCGTCAGGTTGGTGCCCTTAGTCTTGTATTCAAAATTTTTAACAATACTCGGCATCCCCTGCATAGTGTTTTACCTGAACGTTTTATTCCGACTCGCATAACAAGGTTTACAAGGAGTCTTAATGACTTTGCCATGACTCTAATTAATGCTTCTACATCTCAATTTTCTCGTTGTTTTATTCCTTCTATGATTACCTTATGGAATCATCTGCCTAACGAGGTTGTACAGTCAACTGATATTACTGGTTTTAAATCTAAAGTTAATGTCTTATTGCAACAGTATTTTGTCTATTTTTTAAAAATCATATCTTTTCTTTTGTATAAGCTTTCATTGACAACTTGTTTTCTCTTTTGGGCTCTCTATACTCAGTAGCCCCTTTCCTTTTTCTTAGTTGTTGTAGTCTCTCTTCAGTACTCCCCAGGTATTTTGTGTGGATCCATCTATTGATGTGTCTGCACCCTGTTGGGAGGCTATGACAGCTTCTATAATAATAATAATAATAATATAACCGGGAACAGAAGATGCATGCACATATCGACTTTTTGCACTTAATTAAAATATCGATTTTGAGCATGTTTTGGGTCTGTATCTTGAAAACATTCTAGCAAGGAGTAGGCATGTACAGATCTCTTCTGGGACCCAAAAATATCGAATTTTCTGATGTTTTGTACCAGAATTAGGGATATAGACTGGTACAGAAGATCCATACACATATTGACTTTGGGCACCTAAAATATCGATTTTGAGCATGTTTTGGGCCTGTATTTTGAAAATACTCAAACACGGTGTAGACATGTACAGGTCGCTTCTGGGACACAAAAATATCGATTTTTTGGGTGTTTTGAGCCTGAATTTGAGATATAAACGGGTACAGAAGATGCATGCACATATCGACTTTGGGACCCAAAATATCGATTTTTAGTATGTTTTGGGCGTATAATTTGAAAATATTCTAGCACTGAGTAGGCATGTACAGATCGCTTCTGGGACCCAAAAATATCGAATTTTCGGGGGTTTTGAGCCAGAATTTGGGATATAACCGGGTACAGAAGATGCATGCACATATCGACTTTTTGCACCTAAAATATCGATTTTGAGCATGTTTTGGGTCTGTATCTTGAAAACATTCTGGCAAGGAGTAAGCATGTACAGATCGCTTCTGGGACCCAAAAATACCGAATTTTCTGGTGTTTTGAACCTGAATTTGTGATATAGACGGGTACAGAAGATGCATACACATATTGACTTTGGGCACCTAAAATATCGGTTTTGAGCATGTTTTGGGCCTGTATCTTGAAAAAATTCTAGCAAGGAGTAGGCATGTACAGATTGCTCCTGGGACCCAAAAATATCGAATTTTCGGATGTTTTGAACCTGAATTTGGGATATAGACGGATGCAGAAGATGCATGCACATATCGACTTTGGTCACCTAAAATATGGATTTTGAGCATGTTTTGGACCTGTATTTTGAAAATACTCTAACACGGAGTAGGCATGTACAGATCGCTTTTGGGACCCAAAAATATCGAATTTTCGAATGTTTTTAACCTCAATTTGGGATATAGACGGGTACAGAAGATGCATACACATATTGACTTTGGGCATATAAAATATCGATTTTCAGCATGTTTTAAGTCTGAATTTTAAAAACACTCTAACACGGAGTATGCACGTACAGATCGCTTTTGGGACCCAAAAACATTGAATTTTCGGGTGTTTTGAGCATTAATTTGAGATATAAACGGGAACAGAAGATGCATGCACATATCGACTTTGGGCACCTAAAATATCGATTTTGAGCATCTTTTAGGCCTGTATTTTGAAAATACTCAAACACGGTGTAGACATGTATAGATCGCTTCTGGGACACAAAAATATCGATTTTTGGGGGGTTTTGAGCCAGAATTTGAGATATAAACGGGTACAGAAGATGCATGCACATATCGACTTTGGGACCCAAAATATCGATTTTTAGTATGTTTTGGGCGTATAATTTGAAAATATTCTTACACTGAGTAGGCATGTACAGATCGCTTCTGGAACCCAAAAATATCGAATTTTGGGGTGTTTTGAGACTGAATTTGGGATATAACCGGGTACAGAGGATGCATGCACATATCGACTTTTTGCACCTAAAATATCGATTTTGAGCATGTTTTAGGTCTGTATTTTGAAAACATTCTAGCAAGGAGTAGGCATGTACAGATCGCTTCTGGGACCCAAAAATATCGAATTTTCGGGGGTTTTGAGCCTGAATTTGAGATATAAACGGATACAGAAGATGCATGCACATATTGACTTTGGGCACCTAAAATATCGATTTTGAGCATGTTTTGGGCCTGTATTTTGAAAATACTGTACCACGGAGTAGGCATGTACAGATCGCTTCTGGGACACAAAAATATGGATTTTTTGGGTGTTTTGAGCCTGAATTTGAGATATAAACGGGTACAGAAGATGCATGCACATATCGACTTTGGACACCTAAAATATCGATTTTTAGTATGTTTTGGGCCTGTATTTTAAAAATACTCTAACACGGAGTAGACATGTACAGATCGTTTTTGGGACCCAAAAATATCGAATTTTCGGGAGTTTTGAGCCTGAATTTGAGATATAACCGGGAACAGAAGATGCATGCACATATCGACTTTTTGCACTTAATTAAAATATCGATTTTGAGCATGTTTTGGGTCTGTATCTTGAAAACATTCTAGCAAGGAGTAGGCATGTACAGATCTCTTCTGGGACCCAAAAATATCGAATTTTCTGATGTTTTGTACCAGAATTAGGGATATACACGGGTACAGAAGATCCATACACATATTTACTTTGGGCACATAAAATATCGATTTTCAGCATGTTTTGGGCCTGTATTTTAAAAACACTCTAACACGGAGTATGCACGTACAGATCGCTTCTGGGACCCAAAAACATTGAATTTTCGGGTGTTTTGAGCATGAATTTGAGATATAAACGGGTACAGAAGATGCATGCACATATCGACTTTGGGCACCTAAAATATCGATTTTGAGCATGTTTTGGGCCTGTATTTTGAAAATACTCAAACACGGTGAAGACATGTACAGATCGCTTCTGGGACACAAAAATATCGATTTTTTGGGTGTTTTGAGCCTGAATTTGAGATATAAACGGGTACAGAAGATGCATGCACTTATCGACTTTGGGACCCAAAATATCGATTTTTAGTATGTTTTGGGCGTATAATTTGAAAATATTCTAGCACTGAGTAGGCATGTACAGATCGCTTCTGGGACCCAAAAATACCGAATTTTCTGGTGTTTTGAACCTGAATTTGAGATATAGACGGGTACAGAAGATGCATACACATATTGACTTTGGGAACCTAAAATATCGGTTTTGAGCATGTTTTGGGCCTGTATCTTGAAAAAATTCTAGCAAGGAGTAGGCATGTACAGATTGCTCCTGGGATCCAAAAATATCGAATTTTCGGATGTTTTGAACCTGAATTTGGGATATAGACGGATGCAGAAGATGCATGCACATATCGACTTTGGGCACCTAAAATATGGATTTTGAGCATGTTTTGGACCTGTATTTTGAAAATACTCTAACACGGAGTAGGCATGTACAGATCGCTTTTGGGACCCAAAAATATCGAATTTTCGGGTGTTTTGAACCTGAATTTGAGATATAAACGGGTACAGAAGATGCATGCACATATCGACTTTTTGCACCTAAAATATCGATTTTGAACATGTTTTGGGTCTGTATCTTGAAAACATTCTATCAAGAAGTAGGCATGTACAGATTGCTTCTGGGACCCAAAAACATTGAATTTTCTGATGTTTTGTACCAGAATTAGGGATATACACGGGTACAGAAGATGCATACACATATTGACTTTGGGCACATAAAATATCGATTTTCAGCATGTTTTGGGCCTGTATTTTAAAAACACTCTAACACGGACTATGCACGTACAGATCGCTTATGTGACCCAAAAATATCGAGTTTTCGGGTGTTTTGAGCTTGTATTTCAGATATAAATGGGTACAGTAGATGCTTGCACATATCGACTTTGGGCACCCAAAATATCGATTTTCAGCATGTTTTTGGCCTGTACTTTGAAAATACACTAACACGGTGTAGGCATGTACAGATCGCTTTTGGGACCCAAAAATATCGAATTTTCGGGGGTTTTGAGCCAGAATTTGAGATATATACAGGTACAGAAGATGCAATGACATATCGACTTTGGACACCTAAAATATTAATTTTTAGCATGTTTTAAGCCTATAATTTGAAAACATTCTAGCACTGAGTAGGCATGTACAGATAGCTTCAGGGACCCAAAAATATTGAATTTTCGGGTGTTTTGAGCCTTAATTTAAGATATTAACGGGTACAGAAGATGCATGCACATATCGACTTTTTGCACCAAAAATATCGATTTTGAGCATGTTTTTGGTCTGTATCTTGAAAACATTCTAGCAAGGATTAGGCATGTACAGATTGCTTTTGGGACCCAAAAACATCGAATTTTCGGGTGTTTTAAGCCTGAATTTGAGATATAAACGGGTACAGAAGATGCATGCACATATCGACTTCGGGCACCTAAAATATCGATTTTTAGCATGTTTTGGGACTATATGTTGAAAATATTCTAGCACTGAGTAGGCATGTACAGATCGCTTATGGGACAAAATATATCGAATTTTCGGATGTTTCGAGCCTAAATTTGGGATATAAACGGGTACAGAAGATACATACGCATATTGACATTGGGAAAGTATAATATCGATTTTCTTCATGTTTTGAGCTTGTTATTTTAAAAATACTCTAACACGGAGTAGGCATGTACAGATCGCTTCTGGAACCGAAAAATATCGAATTTTCCAGCGTTTTGAGCCAGAATTTGGGATATAAACGGGTACAGAAGATGTATACACATATTGACTTTGGGCACCCAAAATACCGATTTTCTTCATGTTTTGGGCCTGTATTTGAAAATGCTCTAACACGGAGTAGGCATGTACAGATCGCTTCTGGGACCCAAAAATATTGAATTTTCGGGTGTTTTGAGCCTGAATATGAGATATAAACGGGTACTGAAGATAAATGCACATATCTTCTTTTTGCACCTAAAATATCGATTTTGTGCATGTTTTGATTCTGTATCTTTAAAACATTCTAGAAAGGAGTAGGCATGTACAGATCGCTTCTGGAATCAAAAAAATATTGAATTTTCGGGTGTTTTGAGCCTGAATTTGGGATATAACCGGGTACAGAGGATGCATACATATATTGACTTTGGGCATCTAAAATATCGATTTTTAGCATGTTTTGGGCCTGTATTTTAAAAACACTCTAACACGGAGTATGCACGTACAGATAGCTTCTAGGACCCAAAAATATCGAATTTTCGGTTGTTTTGAGCCTGAATTTGATAAATAAACGGGTACAGAAGTTGCATGAACATATTGACTTTGGGCACCTAAAATATCGATTTTTAGCATGTTTTGGGTCTGTATCTTGAAAACATTCTAGCAAGGAGTAGGCATGTACAGTTTGTTTTTGGGACCCAAAAATATTCAATTTTCGGGTGTTTTAGAATGAATTTAATATATAAACGGGTACTGAAGATACCTGCACATATCGACTTTTTGATCCTAAAATATCGATTTTGTGCATGTTTTGGTTCCGTATCTTGAAAACATTCTAGAAAGGAGTAGGCATGTACAGATCGCTTATGTGACCCAAAAATATCGAATTTTCGGGTGTTTTGAGCCTGTATTTGAGATATAAATGGGTACAGAAGATGCAATGACATATCGACTTTGGAAAACTAAAATATCAATTTTTAGCATGTTTTGAGCCTATAATTTGAAAACATTCAAGCACTGAGTAGGCATGTACAGATAGCTTCTAAAACCCAAAAATATCGAATTTTCGGGTGTTTTGAGCCTGAATTTGAGATATAAACCGGTACAGAAGATGCATGCACATATCGACTTCGGGCACCTAACATATTGATTATGTATTTTGAAAATACACTAACACGGAGTAGGCATGTACAGATCGCTTTTGGGACCCAAAAATATCGATTTTTTGGGTGTTTTGAGCCTGAATTTGAGATGTAAACGGGTACAAAAGATGCAATAACAT
This sequence comes from Petrolisthes cinctipes, assembly GCA_033782935.1. NCBI lineage: Eukaryota > Metazoa > Arthropoda > Malacostraca > Decapoda > Porcellanidae > Petrolisthes > Petrolisthes cinctipes. The sequence continues at coordinate 662,212 of JAWQEG010000491.1, forward strand.
ATCGACTTTGGACACCTAAAATATCAATTTTTAGCATGTTTTGAGCCCATAATTTGAAAACATTCTAGCACTGAGTAGGCATGTACAGATCACTTCTGGGAGCCAAAAATATTGAATTTTCGGGTGTTTTGAGCCTGAATTTGAGATATTAACGGGTACAGAATATACATGCACATATCGACTTTTTGCACCTAAAATATCGATTTTGAGCATGTTTTTGGTCTGTATCTTGAAAACATTTTAGCAAGGAGTAGGCATGTACAGATTGCTTTTGGGACCCAAAATTATCGAATTTTCAGGTGTTTTGAGCCTGAATTTGAGATGTAAACGGGTACAGAAGATGCATGCTCATATCGACTTCGGGCACCTAAAATATCGATTTTTAGCATGTTTTGGGACTATATGTTGAAAATATTCTAGCACTGACTAGGCATGTACAGATCGCTTCTGGGACAAAATAATATCGAATTTTCGGACGTTTCAAGCCTGAATTTGGGATATAAACGGGTATAGAAGATACATACACATATTGACATTGGGCAAGTAAAATATCGATTTTCTTCATGTTTTGGGACTGTATTTTAAAAATACTCTAACACGGAGTAGGCATGTACAGATCGCTACTGGGACAAAAAAATATCGAATTTTCTAGTGTTTTGAGCATGAATTTGAGATATAAACGAGTACAGAAGATGCATGCACATATCGACTTTGGGCACCAAAAATATCGATTTTTATCATGTTTTGGGCCTGTATTTTTAAAACATTCTATAACACGGAGTTGGCATGTACAGATCGCTTCTGTAGCACTTAGTAGACATGTACAGATCGGTTCTGGAACCCAAAAATATCGATTTTTCGGGTGTTTTGAGCCTGAATTTGAGATATAAACGGGTGCTGAAGATGCATGCACATATCGACATTGGGCACCTAAAATATCGATTTTTAGCATATTTTGGACCTATATTTTGAAAATATTCTATCACTGAGTAGGCATGTACAGATCGCTTTTGGGACCCAAAAATTTCGAATTTTCGGGTGTTTTGAGCATGAATTTGGGATATAAACGGGTTCAAAAGATGTATGCACATATCGACTTTGGACACCTAAAATATTGATTTTTTGCATGTTTTAATCCTATATTTTAAAACATTCTAGCACTGAGTAGACATGTACAGATCGTTTCGGGGACCCAAGAATATTGAATTTTTGGGTGTTATGAGCCTGAATTTGAGATATAAACGGGTACAGAAGATGCATGCACATATCGACTTTGGGCTCCTAAAATATCGATTTTCAGCATGTTTTGGGCCTTTATTTTGAAAATACTTTAACTCGAAGTAAGCATGTACAGATCGCTTCTGGACCCCAAAAATATTGACTTTTCGGGTGTTTAGAGCTTGAATTTGAGATATAAACAGGTACTGAATATACATGCACATATCGACTTTTTGCACCTAAATTATCGATTTTAAGCATGTTTTGAGTCTGTATCTTGAAAACATTCTAGCAAGGAGTAGGCATATACAGATTGCTTATGGGACCCAAAAATACCGAATTTTCGGGTGTTTTGAGTCTGAATTTGAGATATTAACGGGTGCAGAAGATGCATGCACATATCGACTTTGGGCACCTAAAATATCTTTTTTCAGCATGTTTTATTGCCTGTATTTTTAAAGTACTCTAACACTGAGTAGGCATGTATACCAGATCGCTTCTGGAACCAAAAAATACCGAATTTCCGGGTGTTTAGAGCCAGAATTTAAGATATGAACGGGTACAGAAGATGCATGCACATATTGACTATGGGCAGCTAAAATATCGATTTTCAGCATGTTTTGGGCATGTATTTTGAAAATACTTAAACACGGAGTAGGCATATACAGATTGCATCTGGGACCCAAAAATATCGAATTTTCGGGTGTTTTGAGCCTAAATTTGAGATATAAACTGGTACAGAACATCCATGCACATAACGACTTGGGACACCTAAAATATAAATTTTTAGCATGTTTTAAACCTATATTTTAAAAACATTCTAGCACTGAGTAAACATGTACAGATCGCTTCTGGAACCTAAAACTACTGAATATTCGGGTGTTTTGAGCTTGAATTTGAGATGTAAACCGGTACTGAAGATGCATGCACATATCGACTTTGGGCACCTAAAATATCGATTTTAAACTTGTTTTGGACCTGTATTTTGAAAATACTCTAACACGTAGTAGGCATGTACATATCGATTTTCGTTCCTAAAAATATCGAATTTTCGGGTGTTTTGAGCCTCAATTTGAAATATAAACGGGTACAGAAGATGCATGCACATATCGACTTTGGACACCAAAAATATCGATTTTTAGCATGTATTGAGTCTATATTTTGAAAACATTTTAGCACTGCGTAGGCATATACAGATCGCTTCTGGGACCCAAAAATATCGAATTTTTGGGTGTTTTGAGCCTGAATTTAAGATATAAACGGGTACTGAAGATGCATGCACATATCGACTTTTTGCACCTAAAATATCGATTTTGGGCATGTTTTGGGTCTGCATCTTGAAAACATTCTAGCATGGAGTAGGCATATACAGGTTGCTTCTGGGATCAAAAAATATCGAATTTTCGGGTGTTTTGAGCCTGAATTTGAGATATAAATGAGTACAGAAGATGCATGCACATATCGACTTGGGACACCTAAAATATAAATTTTTAGCATGTTTTAAACCTATATTCAAAAAACATTCTAGCACTGAGTAAACATGTAAAGTTCGTTTCTGGAACTTAAAACTATTTAATATTCGGGTGTTTTGAGCCTGAATTTGATATGTAAACAGGTACTGAAGATACATGCACATATCGACTTTCTGCACATAAAATATCGATTTTAAGCTTGTTTTGGGGTCTGTATCTTGAAAACATTCAAGCAAGGAGTAGGCATGTACAGATTGCTTCTGGGATCCAAAAATATCGAATTTTCGGGTTTTTTCAGCCTGAATTTGAAATATAAAAAACGCGTAAAGAAGATGCATGCACATATCGATTTTGGGCACCCAAAATATCGATTTTGAGCATGTTTTGGGCCTGTATTTTAAAAACACTCTAACACGGAGTATGCACGTACAGATCGCTTCTGGGACCCAAAAACATTGAATTTTCGGGTGTTTTGAGCATGAATTTGAGATAAAAACGGGTACAGAAGATGCATGCACATATCGACTTTGGGCACCTAAAATATCGATTTTGAGCATTTTTTGGGCCTGTATTTTGAAAACATTCTAGCAAGGAGTAGGCATGTACAGATCGCTTCTGGGACCCAAAAATACCGAATTTTCTGGTGTTTTGAACCGAAATTTGAGATATAGACGGGTACAGAAGATGCATACACATATTGACTTTTGGCACCTAAAATATAGATTTTCAGCATGTTTTAAGCCTGTATTTTGAAAATACTTTAACACGGAGAAGGCATGTACAGATCGCTTCTGGGACCCAAAAATATCGATTTTTCGGGTGGTTTGAGGTTGAATTTGGGATATAAACGGTTGCAGAAGATGCATACACATATCGACTTTAAGCACCTAAAATATCGATTTTCAGCATGTTTTTTGGCCTGTATCTGAGTAGGCATGTACAGATCGCTTCTGGGACCCCAAAATATTGAATTTCCGGGTGTTAGGAACCGGAATTTGAGATATAAACGGAAACAGAAGATGCATGCACATATCGACTTTGGGCACCTAAAAGATCGATTTTCAGTATACAGTAATTTGGGCCTGTATTTTTAAAATACTCTAACACGGAGTAGGCATGTACAGATCGCTTAAAGGACTCCAAAATATCGGATTTTCGGGTGTTTTGGGGCTGAATTTGAGATATCGACTTTGGGCACCTAAAATATCTATTTCTAGCATGTTTTGGGTCTATATTTTGAAAATATTCTAGCACTGAGTAGGCATGTACAGATCGCTTCTGGGACCCCAAAATATCGAAATTTCGGGTGTTTTGAGCCTGAATTTGATATATAAACGGGTACTGAAGATGCATGCACATATCGACTTTTGGGCACCTAAAATATCGATTTTCAGCATGTTTTGGGCTTGTATTTTGAAAATACTCCAACTAGGAGTAGACATGTACAGATCGCTTCTGGGACCTCAAAATATCGAAATTTCGGGTGTTTTCAGCCTGAATTTGAGATATAAACGGGTACAGAAGATGCAGGCACATATCGACTTTTGGGCACCTAAAATATCGATTTTTAAGTATGTTTTGGGTCTGTATCTTGAAAACATTCTAACTAGGAGTAGGCATGTACTGATCGCTTCTAGGACCCCGAAATACCGAATTATCAGGTGTTTTGAGCCTGAATTTAACATATAAACGGGTACAGAAGATCGACTTTGGACACTAAAAATATCGATTTTTAGCTTGTTTTGAGCCTATATTTTGAAAACATTCTAGCACTGAGTAGGCATGTACAGATCGCTTCTGAGACCGAAAAATATCGAATTTTCGGGTGTTTTGGGGTTGAATTTGGGATATAAACGGTTGCAGAAGATGCATACACATATTGACTTTGGGCACCTAAAATATCGATTTTCAGCATGTTTTGGGCCTGTATCTGAATAGGCATGTACAGATCGCTTCTGGGACCCCAAAATATCGAATTTCCGGGTGTTTGGAAACTGAATTTAAGATTTAAACGGGTACAGAAGATGCATGCATATATCGTTTTTGGGCACCTAAAAGATCGATTTTCAGTATACAGTAATTTGGGCCTGTATTTTGAAAATACTCTAACACGGAGTAGGCATGTACAGATCGCTTCTGGGACTCCAAAATATCGGATTTTCGGGTGTTTTGGGCCTGAATTTGATATATCGACTTTGGGCACCTAAAATATCGATTTTTAGCATGTTTTGGGTCTATATTTTGAAAATATTCTATCACTGAGTAGGCATGTACAGATCGCTTTTGGGACCCCAAAATATCAAATTTTCGGGTGTTTTGAGCCTGAATTTGATATATAAACGGGTACTGAAGATGCATGCACATATCAACTTTTGGGCACCTAAAATATCGATTTTGAGTATGTTTTGAGCCTATATTTTGAAAACATTCTAGCCCTGAGTAGGCATGTACAGATCGCTTCTGGGACCCAAAAATATCGAATTTTCGGGTGTTTTGAGGTTGAATTTGGGATATAAACGGTTGCAGAAGATGCATACACATATCGACTTTGGGCACCTAAAATATCGATTTTCAGCATGTTTTGGGTCTGTATCTGAGTAGGCATGTACAGATCGCTTGTGGGACCCCAAAATATCGAATTTCCGGGTGTTAGGAACCGGAATTTGAGATATAAACGGAAACAGAAGATGCATGCACACATCTTTTTTGGGCACCTAAAAGATCGATTTTCAGTATACAGTAATTTGGGCCTGTATTTTGAAAATACTCTAACACGGAGTAGGCATGTACAGATCGCTTCTGGGACCCCAAAATATCGAATTTTCGGGTGTTTTGAGCCTGAATTTGATATATAAACGGGTACTGAAGATGCATGCACATATCGACTTTTGGGCACATAAAATATCGATTTTCAGCATGTTTTAAGCCTGTATTTTGAAAATACTCTAACACGGAGTAGGAATGTACAGATCGCTTCTGGGACCTCAAAATATCGAATTTTCGGGTGTTTTCAGCCTGAATTTGAGATATGAACGGGTACTGAAGATGCATGCACATATCGACTTTTGGGCACCTAAAATATCGATTTTTAAGTATGTTTTGGATCTGTATCTTGAGAACATTCTAACTAGGAGTAGGCATGTACTGATCGCTTCTAGGACACCGAAATACCGAATTTTCGGGTGTTTTGATCCTGAATTTGAGATATAAACGGGAACAGAAGATGCATGCACATATCGACTTTGGACACTTAAAATATCGATTTTTAGCATGTTTTGAGCCTATATTTTGAAAATACTCTAACACGGAGTAAGCATGTACATATCGCTTCTGGGACTCCAAAATATCGAATTTTCGGGTGTTTTGAGAAGATGCATGCACATATTGACTTTGGGCACCTAAAATATCGATTTTCACCATGTTTTGGGCCTGTATCTGAATAGGCCAGTACAGATCGCTTCTGGGACCCCAAAATATCGAATTTCCGGGTGTTTGGAACCTGAATTTGAGATATAAACGGGTACAGAAGATGCATGCACATATCGACTTTTGGGCACCTAAAAGATCGATTTTCAGTATGTTTTGGGCCTGTATTTTGAAAATACTCTAATATGGAGTAAGCATGTACAGATCGCTTCTGGGACCCCAAAATATCGAATTTTCGGGTGTTTTGGGCCTGAATTTGAGATATCGACTTTGGGCACCTAAAATATCGATTTTTAGCATGTTTTGGGACTATATTTTGAAAATATTCTAGCAGTGAGTAGGCATGTACAGATCGCTTTTGGGACCCCAAAATATTGAATTTTCGGGTGTTTTGACCCTGAATTTGATATATAAACGGGTACTGAAGATGCATGCACATATCAACTTTGGGCACCTAATATATCGATTTTGAGCATGTTTTGGGTCTGTATCTTGAAAACATTCTAACTAGGAGTAGGCATGTACATATCGCTTCTAGGACCCAAAAATACCGAATTTTCGAGTGTTTTGAGCCTAAAATTTAAGATATAAACGGGTACAAAAGTAAGACTTTGTACACTAAAAATATCGATTTTTAGCATGTTTTGAGCCTATACTTTTAAAAAAATTCTAGCACTGAGTAGGCATGTACAGATCGCTTCTGGGACCCAAAAATATCGAATTTTAGGGTGTTTTGAGGTTGAATTTGAGATATAAACGGGTACAGAAGATGCAGGCACATATCGACTTTTGGGCACCTAAAATATCGATTTTTAAGTATGTTTTGGGTCTGTATCTTGAAAACATTCTAACTAGGAGTAGGCATGTACTGATCGCTTCTAGGACCCCGAAATACCGAATTTTCGGGTGTTTTGAACCTGAATTTGTGATATAAACGGGTACAGAAGATGTATGCACATATCGACTTTGAACACTTAAAATATCGATTTTTAGCATGTTTTGAGCCTATATTTTGAAAACATTCTAGCACTGAGTAGGCATGTACAGATCGCTTCTGGGACCCCAAAATATCGAATTTTCAGGTGTTTTGGGCCTGAATTTGAGATATAAAAGGGTACAGAAGATGCATGCACATATCGACTTTGGGGCTCCTAAAATATCGATTTTGAGCATGTTTTGGGTCTGTATCTTGAAAACATTCTTACTAGGAGTAGGCATGTACAGATCGCTTCTAGGACCCAAAAATACAGAATTTTCGGGTGTTTTGAGCCTGAATTTGAGATATAAACGGGTACAGAAGATGTATGCACATATCGACTTTGGACACTTAAAATATCGATTTTGAGCATGTTTTGAGCCTGTATTTTGAAAATACTCTTACACGGGGTAGGCATGTACAGATCGCTTCTGGGACCTCAAAATATCGAATTTGCGGGTGTTTTGAGCCTGAATTTGAGATATAAACGGGTTCTGAAGATGCATGCACATATCGACTTGTGGGCACCTAAAAATATCGATTTTGAGCATATTTTGGGTCTGTATCTTGATAACATTCTAACTAGGAGTAGGCATGTACATATCGCTTCTAGGACCCAAAAATACCGAATTTTCGGGTGTTTTGAGCCTGAATTTAAGATATAAACGGGTACAGAAGATCGACTTTGGACACTAAAAATATCGATTTTTAGCTTGTTTTGAGCCTATATTTTGAAAACATTCTAACACTGAGTAGGCATGTACAGTTTGCTTCTGGGACCGAAAAATATCGAATTTTTGGGTGTTTTGGGGTTGAATTTGGGATATAAACGGTTGCAGAAGATGCATACACATATTGACTTTGGGCACCTAAAATATCGATTTTCAGCATGTTTTGCGCCTGTATCTGAATAGGCATGTACAGATCGCTTCAGGGACCCCAAAATATCGAATTTCCGGGTGTTTGGAACCTGAATTTGAGATTTAAACGGGTACAGAAGATGCATGCACATATCGACTTTTGGGCACCTAAAAGATCGATTTTCAGTATGTTTTGGGCCTGTATTTTGAAAATACTCTAACACGGATTAGGCATGTACAGATCGCTTCTGGGACCCCAAAATAACGAATTTTCGGGTGTTTTTGGCCTGAATTTGAGATATCGACTTTGGGCACCTAAAATATCGATTTTTAGCATGTTTTGGGCCTATTTTTGGAAAATATTCTAGCACTGAGTAGGCATGTACAGATCGCTTCTGGGACCCCAAAATATCAAATTTTCGGGTGTTTTGAGCCTGAATTTGAGATATAAACGGGTACTGAAGATGCATGCACATATAAACTTTTGGGCACCTAAAATATCGATTTTTAGCATGTTTTGAGCCTATATTTTGAAAACATTCTAGCCCTGAGTAGGCATGTACAGATTGCTTCTGGGACCCCAAAATATCGAATTTCCGGGTGTTTGGAACCTGAATTTGAGATATAAACGGAAACAGAAGATGAATGCACATATCGAATTTGGGCACCTAAAAGATCGATTTTCACTATACAGTAATTTGGGCCTGTATTTTGAAAATACTCTAACACGGAGTAGACATGTACAGATCGCTTCTGGGACTCCAAAATATCGGATTTTCGGGTGTTTTGGGCCTGAATTTGAGATATCGACTTTTTTTACACCTAAAATATCTATTTCTAGCATGTTTCCGGTCTATATTTTGAAAATATTCTAGCATTTAGTAGGCATGTACAGATCGCTTCTGGGACCCCAAAATATCGAATTTTCGGGTGTTTTGAGCCTGAATTTGATATATAAACGGGTACTGAAGATGCATGCACATATCGACTTTTGGGCACCAAAAATATCGATTTTCAGCATGTTTTGGGCCTGTATTTTGAAAATACACTAACACAGAGTAGGCAGGTACAGATCGCTTCTGGGACCTTAAAATATCGAATTTTCGGGTGTTTTCAGCCTGAATTTGAGATATGAACGGGTACTGAAGATGCATGCACCTATCAACTTTGGGCACCTAAAATATCGATTTTCAGCATGTTTTGGGCCTGTATCTGAATAGGCCAGTACAGATCGTTTCTGGGACCCCAAAATATCGAATTTCCGGGTGTTTGGAACCTGAATTTGAGATATAAACGGGTACAGAAGATACATGCACATATCGACTTTGGGCTCCTAAAATATCGATTTTCAGCATGTTTTGCGCCTTTATTTTGAAAATATTCTAGCAGTGAGTAGGCATGTACAGATCGCTTTTGGGACCCCAAAATTTCGAATTTTCGGGTGTTTTGAGCATGAATTTGATATATAAACGGGTACTGAAGATGTATGCACATATCGACTTTGGACACCTAAAATATTGGTTTTTAGCATGTTTTAATCCTATATTTTAAAACATTCTAGCACTGAGTAGACATGTACAGATCGCTTCGGGGACCCAAGAATATTGAATTTTTGGGTGTTTTGAGCCTGAATTTGAGATATAAACGGGTACAGAAGATGCATGCACATATCGACTTTGGGCTCCTAAAATATCGATTTTCAGCATGTTTTGGGCCTTTATTTTGAAAATACTTTAACTCGAAGTAAGCATGTACAGATCGCTTCTGGAACCCAAAAATATTGACTTTTCGGGTGTTTAGAGCTTGAATTTGAGATATAAACGGGTACTGAATATACATGCACATATCGACTTTTTGCACCTAAATTATCGATTTTAAGCATGTTTTGGGTCTGTATCTTGAAAACATTCTAGCAAGGAGTAGGCATATACAGATTGCTTATGGGACCCAAAAATACCGAATTTTCGGGTGTTTTGAGCCTGAATTTGAGATATTAACGGGTGCAGAAGATGCATGCACATATCGACTTTGGGCACCTAAAATATCTTTTTTCAGCATGTTTTATTGCCTGTATTTTTAAAGGACTCTAACACTGAGTAGGCATGTATACCAGATCGCTTCTGGAACCAAAAAATACCGAATTTCCGGGTGTTTAGAGCCAGAATTTAAGATATGAACGGGTACAGAAGATGCATGCACATATTGACTATGGGCAGCTAAAATATCGATTTTCAGCATGTTTTGGGCATGTATTTTGAAAATACTTAAACACGGAGTAGGCATATACAGATTGCATCTGGGACCCAAAAATATCGAATTTTCGGGTGTTTTGAACCTAAATTTGAGATATAAACTGGTACAGAACATCCATGCACATAACGACTTGGGACACCTAAAATATAAATTTTTAGCATGTTTTAAACCTATATTTTAAAAACATTCTAGCACTGAGTAAACATGTACAGATCGCTTCTGGAACCTAAAACTACTGAATATTCGGGTGTTTTGAGCTTGAATTTGAGATGTAAACCGGTACTGAAGATGCATGCACATATCGACTTTGGGCACCTAAAATATCGATTTTAAGCTTGTTTTGGACCTGTATTTTGAAAATACTCTAACACGTAGTAGGCATGTACATATCGATTTTCGTTCCTAAAAATATCGAATTTTCGGGTGTTTTGAGCCTCAATTTGAAATATAAACGGGTACAGAATATGCATGCACATATCGACTTTGGACACCAAAAATATCGATTTTTAGCATGTACTGAGTCTATATTTTGAAAACATTTTAGCACTGCGTAGGCATATACAGATCGCTTCTGGGACCCAAAAATATCGAATTTTTGGGTGTTTTGAGCCTGAATTTAAGATATAAACGAGTACTGAAGATGCATGCACATATCGACTTTTTGCACCTAAAATATCTATTTTGGGCATGTTTTGGGTCTGTATCTTGAAAACATTCTAGCATGGAGTAGGCATATACAGGTTGCTTCTGGGACCAAAAAATATCGAATTTTCGGGTGTTTTGAGCCTGAATTTGAGATATAAATGAGTACAGAAGATGCATGCACATATCAACTTGGGACACCTAAAATATAAATTTTTAGCATGTTTTAAACCTATATTTAAAAAACATTCTAGCACTGAGTAAGCATATACAGATCGCTTCTGGAACTTAAAACTATTGAATATTCGGGTGTTTTGAGCCTGAATTTGATATGTAAACAGGTACTGAAGATACATGCACATATCGACTTTCTGCACATAAAATATCGATTTTAAGATTGTTTTGGGTCTGTATCTTGAAAACATTCAAGCAAGGAGTAGGCATGTACAGATTGCTTCTGGGATCCAAAAATATCGAATTTTAGTGAGTTTTCAGCCTGAATTTGAAATATAAAAAACGCGTAAAGAAGATGCATGCACATATCGACTTTGGGCACCCAAAATATCGATTTTGAGCATGTTTTGGGCCTGTATTTTAAAAACATTCTAACACGGAGTATGCACGTACAGATCGCTTCTGGGATCCAAAAACATTGAATTTTCGGGTGTTTTGAGCATGAATTTGAGATATAAACGGGTACAGAAGATGCATGCACATATCGACTTTGGGCACCTAAAATATCGATTTTGAGCATCTTTTGGGCCTGTATTTTGAAAACATTCTAGCAAGGAGTAGGCATGTACAGATCGCTTCTGGGACCCAAAAATACCGAATTTTCTGGTGTTTTGAACCTAAATTTGAGATATAGACGGGTACAGAAGATGCATACACATATTGACTTTTGGCACCTAAAATATAGATTTTCAGCATGTTTTAAGCCTGTATTTTGAAAATACTTTAACACGGAGAAGGCATGTACAGATCGCTTCTGGGACCCAAAAATATCGAATTTTCGGGTGCTTTGAGCCTGAATTCGAGATATAAACGGGTACTGAAGATGCATGCACATATCAACTTCTGGTCACCTAAAATATCGATTTTGAGTATGTTTTGAGCCTATATTTTGAAAACATTCTAGCCCTGAGTAGGCATGTACAGATCGCTTCTGGGACAGAATATTATCGAATTTTCGGGTGTTTTGGGGTTGAATTTGGGATATAAACGGTTGCAGAAGATGCATACACATATTGACTTTGGGCACCTAAAATATCGATTTTCAGCATGTTTTGGGCCTGTATCTGAATAGGCATGTACAGATCGCTTCTGGGACCCCAAAATATCGAATTTCCGGGTGTTTGGAAACTGAATTTGAGATTTAAACGGGTACAGAAGATGCATGCATATATCGTTTTTGGGCACCTAAAAGATCGATTTTCAGTATACAGTAATTTGGGCCTGTATTTTGAAAATACTCTAACACGGAGTAGGCATGTACAGATCGCTTCTGGGACTCCAAAATATCGGATTTTCGGGTGTTTTGGGCCTGAATTTGAGATATCGACTTTGGGCACCTAAAATATCGATTATTAGCATGTTTTGGGACTATATTTTGAAAATATTCTAGCACTGAGTAGGCATGTACAGATCGCTTTTGGGACCCCAAAATATCAAATTTTCGGGTGTTTTGAGCCTGAATTAGATATATAAACGGGTACTGAAGATGCATGCACATATCAACTTTTGGGCACCTAAAATATCGATTTTGAGTATGTTTTGAGCCTATATTTTGAAAACATTCTAGCCCTGAGTAGGCATGTACAGATCGCTTCTGGGACCCCAAAATATCGAATTTCCAGGTGTTAGGAACCTGAATTTGAGATATAAACGGAAACAGAAGATGCATGCACATATCGACTTTGGGCACCTAAAAGATCGATTTTCAGTATACAGTAATTTGGGCCTGTATTTTGAAAATACTCTAACACGGAGTAGGCATGTATAGATCGCTTAAGGGACTCCAAAATATCGGATTTTCGGGTGTTTTGGGCCTGAATTTGAGATATCGACTTTGGGCACCTAAAATATCTATTTCTTGCATGTTTTGGGTCTATATTTTGAAAATATTCTAGCACTGAGTAGGCATGTACAGATCGCTTCTGGGACCCCAAAATATAGAAATTTCGGGTGTTTTGAGCCTGAATTTGATATATAAACGGGTACTGAAGATGCATGCACATATCGACTTTTGGGCACCTAAAATATCGATTTTCAGCATGTTTTGGGCTTGTATTTTGAAAATACTCTAACTAGGAGTAGGCATGTACAGATCGCTTCTAGGACCCCGAAATACCGAATTTTCAGGTGTTTTGAGCCTGAATTTAAGATATAAACGGGTACAGAAGATCGACTTTGGACACTAAAAATATCAATTTTTAGCTTGTTTTGAGCCTATATTTTGAAAACATTCTAGCACTGAGTAGGCATGTACAGATCGCTTCTGGGACCGAAAAATATCGAATTTTTGGTTGTTTTGGGGTTGAATTTGGGATATAAACGGTTGCAGAAGATGCATACACATATTGACTTTGGGCACCTAAAATATCGATTTTCAGCATGTTTTGGGCCTGTATCTGAATAGGCATGTACAGATCGCTTCTGGGACCCCAAAATATCGAATTTCCGGGTGTTTGGAAACTGAATTTGAGATTTAAACGTGTACAGAAGATGCATGCATATCTCGTTTTTGGGCACCTAAAAGATCGATTTTCAGTATACAGTAATTTGGGCCTGTATTTTGAAAATACTCTAACACGGAGTAGGCATGTACAGATCGCTTCTGGGACTCCAAAATATCGGATTTTCGGGTGTTTTGGGACTGAATTTGAGATATCGACTTTGGGCATCTAAAATATCGATTTTTAGCATGTTTTGGGTCTATATTTTGAAAATATTCTAGCACTGAGTAGGCATGTACAGATCGCTTTTGGGACCCCAAAATATCAAATTTTCGGGTGTTTTGAGCCCGAATTAGATATATAAACGGGTACTGAAGATGCATCCACATATCAACTTTTGGGCACCTAAAATATCGATTTTGAGTATGTTTTGAGCCTATATTTTGAAAACATTCTAGCCTTGAGTAGGCATGTACAAATCGCTTCTGGGACAAAAAATATCGAATTTACGGGTGTTTTGAGGTTGAATTTGGGATATAAACGGTTGCAGAAGATGCATACACATATCGACCTTGGGCACCTAAAATATCGATTTTCAGCATGTTTTTGGCCTGTATATGAGTAGGCATGTACAGATCGCTTGTGGGACCCCAAAATATCGAATTTCCGGGTGTTAGGAACCGGAATTTGAGATATAAACGGAAACAGAAGATGCATGCACACATCGTTTTTGGGCACCTAAAAGATCGATTTTCAATATACAGTAATTTGGGCCTGTATTTTGAAAATACTCTAACACGGAGTAGGCATGCACAGATCGCTTCTGGGACTCCAAAATATCGGATTTTCGGGTGTTTTGGGCCTGAATTTGAGATATCGACTTTGGGCACCTAAAATATCTATTTCTAGCATGTTTTCGGTCTATATTTTTAAAATATTCTAGCACTGAGTAGGTATGTACAGATCGCTTCTGGGACCCCAAAATATCGAATTTTCGGGTGTTTTGAGCCTGAATTTGATATATAAACGGGTACTGAAGATGCATGTACATATCGACTTTTGGGCACATAAAATATCGATTTTCAGCATGTTTTAAGCCTGTATTTTGAAAATACTCTAACACGGAGTAGGCATGTACAGATCGCTTCTGGGACCTCAAAATATCGAATTTTCGGGTGTTTTCAGCCTGAATTTGAGATATGAACGGGTACTGAAGATGCATGCACATATCGACTTTTGGGCACCTAAAATATCGATTTTTAAGAATGTTTTGGATCTGTATCTTGAGAACATTCTAACTAGGAGTAGGCATGTACTGATCGCTTCTAGGACACCGAAATACCGAATTTTCGGGTGTTTTGATCCTGAATTTGAGATATAAACGGGAACAGAAGATGCATGCACATATCGACTTTGGACACTTAAAATATCGATTTTTAGCATGTTTTGAGCCTATATTTTGAAAATACTCTAACACGGAGTAAGCATGTACATATCGCTTCTGGGACTCCAAAATATCGAATTTTCGGGTGTTTTGAGCCTGAATTTGAGATATAAACGGGTACAGAAGATGCATGCACATATTGACTTTGGGCACCTAAAATATCGATTTTCACCATGTTTTGGGCCTGTATCTGAATAGGCCAGTACAGATCGCTTCTGGGACCCCAAAATATCGAATTTCCGGGTGTTTGGAACCTGAATTTGAGATATAAACGGGTACAGAAGATGCATGCACATATCGACTTTTGGGCACCTAAAAGATCGATTTTCAGTATGTTTTGGGCCTGTATTTTGAAAATACTCTAATATGGAGTAAGCATGTACAGATCGCTTCTGGAACCCCAAAATATCGAATTTTCGGGTGTTTTGGGCCTGAATTTGAGATATCGACTTTGGGCACCTAAAATATCGATTTTTAGCATGTTTTGGGACTATATTTTGAAAATATTCTAGCAGTGAGTAGGCATGTACAGATCGCTTTTGGGACCACAAAATATTGAATTTTCGGGTGTTTTGACCCTGAATTTGATATATAAACGGGTACTGAAGATGCATGCACATATCAACTTTGGGCACCTAATATATCGATTTTGAGCATGTTTTGGGTCTGTATCTTGAAAACATTCTAACTAGGAGTAGGCATGTACATATCGCTTCTAGGACCCAAAAATACTGAATTTTCGAGTGTTTTGAGCCTGAATTTAAGATATAAACGGGTACAAAAGTACGACTTTGGACACTAAAAATATCGATTTTTAGCATGTTTTGAGCCTATATTTTTAAAAAAATTCTAGCACTGAGTAGGCATGTACAGATCGCTTCTGGGACCCAAAAATATCGAATTTTAGGGTGTTTTGAGTTTGAATTTGAGATATAAACGGGTACAGAAAATGCAGGCACATATCGACTTTTGGGCACCTAAAATATCGATTTTTAGGTATGTTTTGGGTCTGTATCTTGAAAACATTCTAACTAGGAGTAGGCATGTACTGATCGCTTCTAGGACCCCGAAATACCGAATTTTCGGGTGTTTTAATCCTGAATTTGAGATATAAACGGGTACAGAAGATGTATGCACATATCGACTTTGAACACTTAAAATATCGATTTTTAGCATGTTTTGAACCTATATTTTGAAAACATTCTAGCACTGAGTAGGCATGTACAGATCGCTTCTGGGACCCCAAAATATCGAATTTTCAGGTGTTTTGGGCCTGAATTTGAGATATAAACGGGTACAGAAGATGCATGCACATATCGACTTTGGGGCTCCTAAAATATCGATTTTGAGCATGTTTTGGGTCTGTATCTTGAAAACATTCTTACTAGGAGTAGGCATGTACAGATCGCTTCTAGGACCCAAAAATACCGAATTTTCGGTTGTTTTGAGCCTGAATTTGAGATATAAACGGGTACAGAAGATGTATGCACATATCGACTTTGGACACTTAAAATATCGATTTTGAGCATGTTTTAAGCCTGTATTTTGAAAATACTCTTACACGGGGTAGGCATGTACAGATCGCTTCTGGGACCTCAAAATATCGAATTTGCGGGTGTTTTGAGCCTGAATTTGAGATATAAACGGGTTCTGAAGATGCATGCACATATCGACTTGTGGGCACCTAAAATATCGATTTTGGGCATATTTTGGGTCTGTATCTTGAAAACATTCTAACTAGGAGTAGGCATGTACATATCGCTTCGAGGACCCAAAAATACCGAATTTTCGGGTGTTTTGAGCCTAAATTTAAGATATAAACGGGTACAGAAGATCGACTTTGGACACTAAAAATATCGATTTTTAGCATGTTTTGAGCCTATATTTTTAAAAAAATTCTAGCACTGAGTAGGCATGTACAGATCGCTTCTGGGACCCAAAAATATCGAATTTTAGGGTGTTTTGAGTTTGAATTTGAGATATAAACGGGTACAGAAAATGCAGGCACATATCGACTTTTGGGCACCTAAAATATCGATTTTTAGGTATGTTTTGGGTCTGTATCTTGAAAACATTCTAA
Source organism: Petrolisthes cinctipes (assembly GCA_033782935.1). Classification (NCBI taxonomy): domain Eukaryota; kingdom Metazoa; phylum Arthropoda; class Malacostraca; order Decapoda; family Porcellanidae; genus Petrolisthes; species Petrolisthes cinctipes. Next base: position 679,258 of record JAWQEG010000491.1, read on the forward strand.
CTAGGAGTAGGCATGTACTGATCGCTTCTAGGACCCCGAAATACCGAATTTTCGGGTGTTTTAATCCTGAATTTGAGATATAAACGGGTACAGAAGATGTATGCACATATCGACTTTGAACACTTAAAATATCGATTTTTAGCATGTTTTGAACCTATATTTTGAAAACATTCTAGCACTGAGTAGGCATGTACAGATCGCTTCTGGGACCCCAAAATATCGAATTTTCAGGTGTTTTGGGCCTGAATTTGAGATATAAACGGGTACAGAAGATGCATGCACATATCGACTTTGGGGCTCCTAAAATATCGATTTTGAGCATGTTTTGGGTCTGTATCTTGAAAACATTCTTACTAGGAGTAGGCATGTACAGATCGCTTCTAGGACCCAAAAATACCGAATTTTCGGTTGTTTTGAGCCTGAATTTGAGATATAAACGGGTACAGAAGATGTATGCACATATCGACTTTGGACACTTAAAATATCGATTTTGAGCATGTTTTAAGCCTGTATTTTGAAAATACTCTTACACGGGGTAGGCATGTACAGATCGCTTCTGGGACCTCAAAATATCGAATTTGCGGGTGTTTTGAGCCTGAATTTGAGATATAAACGGGTTCTGAAGATGCATGCACATATCGACTTGTGGGCACCTAAAATATCGATTTTGGGCATATTTTGGGTCTGTATCTTGAAAACATTCTAACTAGGAGTAGGCATGTACATATCGCTTCGAGGACCCAAAAATACCGAATTTTCGGGTGTTTTGAGCCTAAATTTAAGATATAAACGGGTACAGAAGATCGACTTTGGACACTAAAAATATCGATTTTTAGCATGTTTTGAGCCTATATTTTTAAAAAAATTCTAGCACTGAGTAGGCATGTACAGATCGCTTCTGGGACCCAAAAATATCGAATTTTAGGGTGTTTTGAGTTTGAATTTGAGATATAAACGGGTACAGAAAATGCAGGCACATATCGACTTTTGGGCACCTAAAATATCGATTTTTAGGTATGTTTTGGGTCTGTATCTTGAAAACATTCTAACTAGGAGTAGGCATGTACTGATCGCTTCTAGGACCCCGAAATACCGAATTTTCGGGTGTTTTAATCCTGAATTTGAGATATAAACGGGTACAGAAGATGTATGCACATATCGACTTTGAACACTTAAAATATCGATTTTTAGCATGTTTTGAACCTATATTTTGAAAACATTCTAGCACTGAGTAGGCATGTACAGATCGCTTCTGGGACCCCAAAATATCGAATTTTCAGGTGTTTTGGGCCTGAATTTGAGATATAAACGGGTACAGAAGATGCATGCACATATCGACTTTGGGGCTCCTAAAATATCGATTTTGAGCATGTTTTGGGTCTGTATCTTGAAAACATTCTTACTAGGAGTAGGCATGTACAGATCGCTTCTAGGACCCAAAAATACCGAATTTTCGGTTGTTTTGAGCCTGAATTTGAGATATAAACGGGTACAGAAGATGTATGCACATATCGACTTTGGACACTTAAAATATCGATTTTGAGCATGTTTTAAGCCTGTATTTTGAAAATACTCTTACACGGGGTAGGCATGTACAGATCGCTTCTGGGACCTCAAAATATCGAATTTGCGGGTGTTTTGAGCCTGAATTTGAGATATAAACGGGTTCTGAAGATGCATGCACATATCGACTTGTGGGCACCTAAAATATCGATTTTGGGCATATTTTGGGTCTGTATCTTGAAAACATTCTAACTAGGAGTAGGCATGTACATATCGCTTCGAGGACCCAAAAATACCGAATTTTCGGGTGTTTTGAGCCTAAATTTAAGATATAAACGGGTACAGAAGATCGACTTTGGACACTAAAAATATCGATTTTTAGCTTGTTTTGAGCCTATATTTTGAAAACATTCTAGCACTGAGTATGCATGTACAGATCGCTTCTGGGACCGAAAAATATCGAATTTTTGGGTGTTTTGGGGTTGAATTTGGGATATAAACGGTTGCAGAAGATGCATACACATATTGACTTTGGGCACCTAAAATATCGATTTTCAGCATGTTTTGGGCCTGTATCTGAATAGGCATGTACAGATCGCTTCAGGGACCCCAAAATATCGAATTTCCGGGTGTTTGGAACCTGAATTTGAGATTTAAACGGGTACAGAAGATGCATGCACATATCGACTTTTGGGCACCTAAAAGATCGATTTTCAGTATGTTTTGGGCCTGTATTTTGAAAATACTCTAACACGGATTAGGCATGTACAGATCGCTTCTGGGACCACAAAATAACGAATTTTCGGGTGTTTTTGGCCTGAATTTGAGATATCGACTTTGGGCACCTAAAATATCGATTTTTAGCATGTTTTGGGCCTATTTTTGGAAAATATTCTAGCACTGAGTAGGCATGTACAGATCGCTTCTGGGACCCCAAAATATCAAATTTTCGGGTGTTTTGAGCCTGAATTTGAGATATAAACGGGTACTGAAGATGCATGCACATATAAACTTTTGGGCACCTAATATATCGATTTTGAGCATGTTTTGAGCCTATATTTTGAAAACATTCTAGCCCTGAGTAGGCATGTACAGATCGCTTCTGGGATCCCAAAATATCGAATTTCCGGGTGTTTGGAACCTGAATTTGAGATATAAACGGAAACAGAAGATGCATGCACATATCGAATTTGGGCACCTAAAAGATCGATTTTCACTATACAGTAATTTGGGCCTGTATTTTGAAAATACTCTAACACGGAGTAGACATGTACAGATCGCTTCTGGGACTCCAAAATATCGGATTTTCGGGTGTTTTGGGCCTGAATTTGAGATATCGACTTTTTTTACACCTAAAATATCTATTTCTACCATGTTTTCGGTCTATATTTTGAAAATATTCTAGCACTTAGTAGGCATGTACAGATCGCTTCTGGGACCCAAAAATATCGAATTTTCGGGTGTTTTGAGCCTGAATTTGATATATAAACGGGTACTGAAGATGCATGCACATATCGACTTTTGGGCACCAAAAATATCGATTTTCAGCATGTTTTGGGCCTGTATTTTGAAAATACTCTAACACGGAGTAGGCATGTACAGATCGCTTCTGGGACCTCAAAATATCGAATTTTCGGGGGTTTTCAGCCTGAATTTGAGATATGAACGGGTACTGAAGATGCATGCACCTATCAACTTTGGGCTCCTAAAATATCGATTTTCAGCATGTTTTGGGCCTGTATCTGAATAGGCCAGTACAGATCGCTTCTGGGACCCCAAAATATCGAATTTCCGGGTGTTTGGAACCTGAATTTGAGATATAAACGGGTACAGAAGATACATGCACATATCGACTTTTGGGCACCTAAAAGATCGATTTTCAGTATGTTTTGGGCCTGTATTTTGAAAATACTCTGATATGGAGTAAGCATGTACAGATCGCTTCTGGGACCCCAAAATATCGAATTTTCGGGTGTTTTGGGCCTGAATTTGAGATATCGACTTTGGGCACCTAAAATATCGATTTTTAGCATGTTTTGGGACTATATTTTGAAAATATTCTAGCAGTGAGTAGGCATGTACAGATCGCTTTTGGGACCCCAAAATATTGAATTTTCGGGTGTTTTGACCCTGAATTTGATATATAAACGGGTACTGAAGATGCATGCACCTATCAACTTTGGGCACCTAAAATATCGATTTTGAGCATGTTTTGGGTCTGTATCTTGAAAACATTCTAACTAGGAGTAGACATGTACATATCGCTTTTAGGACCCCAAAATACCGAATTTTCGAGTGTTTTGAGCCTGAATTTAAGATATAAACGGGTACAAAAGTACGACTTTGGACCCTAAAAATATCGATTTTTAGCATGTTTTGAGCCTATATTTTTAAAAAAATTCTAGCACTGAGTAGGCATGTACAGATCGCTTCTGGGACCCAAAAATATCGAATTTTAGGGTGTTTTGAGGTTGAATTTGAGATATAAACGGGTACAGAAGATGCATGCACATATCGACTTTTGGGCACCTAAAAGATCGATTTTCAGTATGTTTTGGGCCTGTATTTTGAAAATACTCTAATACGGAGTAGGCATGTACAGATCGCTTCTGGAACCCCAAAATATCGAATTTTTGGGTGTTTTGAGGTTGAATTTGAGATATAAACTGGTACTGAAGATGCATGCACATATCGACTTTGCAGACTTAAAATATCGATTGTTAGCATGTTTTGAGCCTATATTTTGAAAATAATCTAGCACTGACTAGGCATGTACAGATCGCTTCTGGGAACCCAAAATATCATATTTTCAGTTGTTTTGAGGATGAATTTGGAATATAATCTGGTGCCGAAGATGCATGCACGTATTGACTTTGGGCACCTATAATATCGATTTTGAGCATGTTTTTGAGCCTATATTTTGAAAACATTCTAGCACTGAGTAGGTATGTACAGATCGCTTCTGGGACCCTAAAATATCGAATTTTCGGGTGTTTTGAGGTTGAATTTGGGATATAAACGAGTGCAGAAGATGCATACACATATCGACTTTTGGGCACCTAAAAGATCGATTTTCAGTATGTTTTGAGCCTGTATATTAAAAATACTCTAACACGGAGTAGGCATGTACAGATCGCTTCTGGGACCCCCAAATATCGAATTTTCGGGTGTTTTGGACATGAATTTGAGATATCGACTTTGGGCACCTAAAATATCGATTTTTAGCATGTTTTTGGCCTGTATTTTGAAAATATTCTAGCACTGCGTAGGCATGTACAGATCGCTTCTGGGACCCCAAAATATCGAATTTTCGGGTGTTTTGAGCCTGAATTTGAGATATAAACGGGTACAGAAGATGAATGTACATTTTGTCTTTTGGGCACCTAAAATATCGATTTTGAGCATGTTTTGGGTCTGTATCTTGAAAACATTCTAACTAGGAGTAGGCATGTAAAGATTGCTTCTAGGACCCAAAAATATAGAATTTTCGGGGGTTTTGAGCCTGAATTTGAGATATAAACGGGTACAGAAGATGCATGCACATATCGACTTTGGACACTTAAAATATCGATTTTTAGCATGTTTTGAGCCTATATTTTGAAAACATTCTAGCACTGAGTAGGCATGTACAGATCGCTTCTGGGACTGAAAAATATCGAATTTTCGGGTGTTTTGTGGTTGAATTTGAGATATAAAGGCGTGGAGAAGATGCATACACATATTGACGTTGGGCACCTTAAAGATCGATTTTCAGCATGTTTTGGGCCTGTATTTTGAAAATACTCTAACACGGAGTAGGCATGTACAGATCGCTTCTAGGACCCCAAAATATCGAATTTTCGGGTGTTTTGGGCCTTAATTTGAGATATCGACTTTGGGCACCTAAAATATTTTTTTTTAGCATGTTTTGGGCTTGTATTTTGAAAATACTCTAACACGAAGTAGGCATGTACAGATCGCTTCTGGGACCCAAAAATATCGAATTTTCGGGTGTATTGAGCCTGAATTTGAGATATAAACGGGTATAGAAGATGCATACACTTATCGACTTTTGGGCACTTAAAAGATCGATTTTCAGTATGTTTTCGGCCTGTATTTTGAAAATACTCTAACACGGAGTAGGCATGTACAGATCGCTTCTGGGACACCAAAATATCGAATTTTCGGGTGTTTTGGGCCTGAATTTGAGATATCGATTTTAGGCACTTAAAATATCGATATTTAGCATGTTTTGGACCTATATTTTGAAAATATTCTAACACTGAGTAGGCATGTACAGATCGCTTCTGGTACCCAAAAATATCGAATTTTCGGGTGTTTTGAGCCTGAATTTTAGATATAAACGGGTACAGAAGATGCATGCACATATTTACTTTAGGCACCTAAAATATCGATTTTCAGCATGTTTTGGGCCTGTATTTTAAAAATACTCTAACACGGAGTAGGCATGTCCAGATCGCTTCAGGGACCCCAAAATATCGAATTTTCGGGTGTTTTGAGCCTGAATTTGAGATATAAACAGGTACAGAAGATGCATGCACATATCGACTTTGGAAACTTAAAATATCGATTTTTAGCATGTTTTGAGCCCATATTTTGAAAACATTCTAGCACTGAGTAGGCACGTACAGATTGCTTCTAGAACCAAAAATATCGAATTTTCGGGTGTTTTGGGCCTGAATTTGAGATATCGACTTTGGACACTTAAAATATCGATTTTTAGCATGTTTTGAGCCCATATTTTGAAAACATTCTAGCACTGAGTAGGCACGTACAGATCGCTTCTAGAACCAAAAATATCGAATTTTCGGGTGTTTTGGCCCTTAATTTGAGATATCGACTTTGGGCACCTAAAATATCGATTTTTAGCACGTTTTGGGCCTGTATTTTGAAAATACTCTAACACGAAGTAGGCATGTACAGATCGCTTCTGGGACCCGAAAATATCGAATTTTCGGGTGTTTTGAGCCTGAATTTGAGATATCGACTTAGGGCACCTAAAATATCAATTTTTAGCACGTTTTGGGCCTACATTTTGAAAATATTCTAGCACTGAGTATGCATGTACAGATCGCTTCTGGGACCCCAAAATATCGAATTTTTGGGTGTTTTGAGCCAAAATTTTAAATAAAAACGGGTACAGAAGATGCATACACTTATTGACTTTGGGCACCTAAAAGATCGATTTTCAGCATGTTTTGGGCCTAGATTTTGAAAATACTCTAACACGGAGTAGGCATGTACAAATCGCTTCTGGGACCCCAAAATATCGAATTTTCGGGTGTTTTGAGGTTAAGTTTGGGATATAAACGGGTGCAAAAGATGCATACACATAGTGAGTTTGGGCACCTAAAATATAGATTTTCAGCATGTTTTGGGCCTGTATCTGAGTAGGCATGTACAGATCCCTTCTGGGACCCCAAAATATCGATTTTTCGGGTGTTTTGAGCCTGATTTTGAGATATAAACGGGTACAGAAGATGCATGCACGTATTGACTTTGGGCATCTAAAATATCGATTTTCAGCATGTTTTGGGCCTTTATTTTGAAAATACTCTAACACGGAGTAGGCATGTACAGATCGCTTCTGGGGCCCCAAAATATCGAATTTTCGGGCGTTTAGAGCCTTAATTTGAGATATAAACGGGTACTGAAGATACATGCACATATCGACTTTTGGGCACCGAAAATATCGATTTTGAGCATGTTTTGGGTCTGTATCTAGAAAACATTCTAACTAGGAGTAGGCATGTACAGATCGCTTCCAGGACCGAAAAATACCGAATTTTCGGGTGTTTTGAGCCTGAATTTGAGATATAAACAGGTACAGAAGATGCATGCACATATCGACTTTGGACACTTAAAATATCGATTTTTAGCATGTTTTGAGCCCATATTTTGAAAACATTCTAGCACTGAGTCGGCACGTACAGATCGCTTCTAGAACCAAAAATATCGAATTTTCGGGTGTTTTGGGCCTGAATTTGAGATATCGACTTTGGACACTTAAAATATCGATTTTTAGCATGTTTTGAGCCCATTTTTTTGAAAACATTCTAGCACTGAGTAGGCACGTACAGATCGCTTCTAGAACCAAAAATATCGAATTTTCGGGTGTTTTGGCCCTTATTTTGAGATATCGACTTTGGGCACCTAAAATATCGATTTTTAGCACGTTTTGGGCCTGTATTTTGAAAATACTCTTACACGATGTAGGCATGTACAGATCGCTTCTGGGACCCCAAAATATCGAATTTTCGGGTGTTTTGAGCCTGAATTTGAGATATCGACTTAGGGCACCTAAAATATCAATTTTTAGCACGTTTTGGGCCTTTATTTTGAAAATATTCTAGCACTGAGTAGGCATGTACAGATCGCTTCTGTGACCCAAAAATATCGAATTTTTGGGTGTTTTGAGCCTAAATTTTAAATAAAAACGGGTACAGAAGATGCATGCACATATTGACTTTGGGCACCTAAAAGATCGATTATCAGCATGTTTTGGGCCTGTATTTTGAAAATACTCTAACACGGAGTAGGCATGTACAAATCGCTTCTGGGACCCCAAAATATCGAATTTTCGGGTGTTTTGAGGTTAAATTTGGGATATAAACGGGTGCAAAAGATGCATACACATAGTGAGTTTGGGCACCTAAAATATCTATTTTCAGCATGTTTTGGGCCTGTATCTGAGTAGGCATGTACAGATCCCTTCTGGGACCCCAAAATATCGATTTTTCGGGTGTTTTGAGCTTGATTTTGAGATATAAACGGGTACAGAAGATGCATGCACGTATTGACTTTGGGCATCTAAAATATCGATTTTCAGCATGTTTTGGGCCTTTATTTTGAAAATACTCTAACACGGAGTAGGCATGTACAGATCGCTTCTGGGACCCCAAAATATCGAATTTTCGGGCGTTTAGAGCCTTAATTTGAGATATAAACGGGTACTGAAGATGCATGCACATATCGACTTTTGGGCACCGAAAATATCGATTTTGAGCATGTTTTGGGTCTGTATCTAGAAAACATTCTAACTAGGAGTAGGCATGTACAGATCGCTTCCAGGACCCAAAAATCCCGAATTTTTGGGTGTTTTGAGCCTGAATTTGAGATATAAACAGGTACAGAAGATGCATGCACATATCGACTTTGGACACTTAAAATATCGATTTTTAGCATGTTTTGAGCCCATATTTTGAAAACATTCTAGCACTGAGTCGGCACGTACAGATCGCTTCTAGAACCAAAAATATCGAATTTTCGGGTGTTTTGGGCCTGAATTTGAGATATCGACTTTGGACACTTAAAATATCGATTTTTAGCATGTTTTGAGCCCATTTTTTTGAAAACATTCTAGCACTGAGTAGGCACGTACAGATCGCTTCTAGAACCAAAAATATCGAATTTTCCGGTGTTTTGGCCCTTAATTTGAGATATCGACTTTGGGCACCTAAAATATCGATTTTTAGCACGTTTTGGGCCTGTATTTTGAAAATACTCTAACACGATGTAGGCATGTACAGATCGCTTCTGGGACCCCAAAATATCGAATTTTCGGGTGTTTTGAGCCTGAATTTGAGATATCGACTTAGGGCACCTAAAATATCAATTTTTAGCACGTTTTGGGCCTATATTTTGAAAATATTCTAGCACTGAGTAGGCATGTACAGATCGCTTCTGGGACCCCAAAATATCGAATTTTTGGGTGTTTTGAGCCTAAATTTTAAATAAAAACGGGTACAAAAGATGCATGCACATATTGACTTTGGGCACCTAAAAGATCGATTATCAGCATGTTTTGGGCTTGTATTTTGAAAATACTCTAACACGGAGTAGGCATGTACAAATCGCTTCTGGGACCCCAAAATATCGAATTTTCGGGTGTTTTGAGGTTAAATTTGGGATATAAACTGGTGCAAAAGATGCATACACATATTGAGTTTGGGCACCTAAAATATCTATTTTCAGCATGTTTTGGGCCTGTATCTGAGTAGGCATATACAGATCCCTTCTGGGACCCAAAAATATCGATTTTTTGGGTGTTTTGAGCCTGAATTTGAGATATAAACGGGTACAGAAGATGCATGCACGTATTGACTTTGGGCACCTAAAATATCGATTTTCAGCATGTTATAGGCCTGTATTTTGAAAATCCTCTAACACGAAGTAGGCATGTACAGATCGCTTCTGGGACCCCAAAATATCGAATTTTCGGGTGTTTTGAGCCTAAATTTGAGATATAAACGGGTACTGAAGATGCATGCACATATCGACTTTTGGGCACCGAAAATATCGATTTTGAGCATGTTTTGGGTCTGTATCTAGAAAACATTCTAACTAGGAGTAGGCATGTACAGATCGCTTCCAGGACCAAAAAATACCGAATTTTCGGGTGTTTTGAGCCTGAATTTGAGATATAAACAGGTACAGAAGATGCATGCACATATCGACTTTGGACACTTAAAATATCGATTTTTAGCATGTTTTGAGCCCATATTTTGAAAACATTCTAGCACTGAGTCGGCACGTACAGATCGCTTCTAGAACCAAAAATATCGAATTTTCGGGTGTTTTGGGCCTGAATTTGAGATATCGACTTTGGACACTTAAAATATCGATTTTTAGCATGTTTTGAGCCCATTTTTTTGAAAACATTCTAGCACTGAGTAGGCATGTACAGATCGCTTCTAGAACCAAAAATATCGAATTTTCGGGTGTTTTGGCCCTTAATTTAATATATCGACTTTGGGCACCTGAAATATTGATTTTTAGCACGTTTTGGGCCTATATTTTGAAAATATTCTAGCACTGAGTAGGCATGTATAGATCGCTTCTGGGACCCCAAAATATCGAATTTTCGGGTGTCTTGAGCCTAAATTTTAAATAAAAACGGGTACAGAAGTTGCATGCACATATTGAGTTTGGGCACCTAAAATATCTATTTTCAGCATGTTTTGGGCCTGTATCTGAGTAGGCATGTACAGATCCCTTCTGGGACCCCAAAATATCGAATTTTCGGGTGTTTTGGGCCTGTACAGATCGCTTCTGGGACCCCAAAATATCGAATTTTCGGGTGTTTCGAGCCTGAATTTGAGATATCGACTTAGGGCACCTAAAATATCAATTTTTAGCACGTTTTGGGCCTGTATTTTGAAAATACTCTAACACGAAGTAGGCATGTACAGATCGCTTTTGGGACCCCAAAATATCGAATTTTCGGGTGTTTTGAGCCTGAATTTGAGATATCGACTTAGGGCACCTAAAATATCAATTTTTAGCACGTTTTGGTCCTATATTTAGAAAATATTCTAGCACTGAGTAGGCATGTACAGATCGCTTCGGGGACCCCAAAATATCGAATTTTCGGGTGTTTTTAGGTTAAATTTGGGATATAAACGGGTGCAAAAGATGCATACACATATTGAGTTTGGGCACCTAAAATATCTATTTTCAGCATGTTTTGGGCCTGTATCTTAGTAGGCATGTACAGATCCCTTCTGGGACCCCAAAATATCGAATTTTCGGGTGTTTTGAGCCTGAATTTGAGATATAAACGGGTACAGAAGATGCATGCACGTATTGACTTTGGGCACCTAAAATATCGATTTTCAGCATGTTTTGGGCCTTTATTTTGAAAATACTCTAACACGGAGTAGGCATGTACAGATCGCTTCTGGGACCCCAAAATATCGAATTTTCGGGTGTTTGGAGCCTTAATTTGAGATATAAACGGGTACACAAGATGCATGTACATATTAACTTTGGTCACCTAAAATATCGATTTTCAGCATGTTATGGGCCTGTATTTTGAAAATTCTCTAACACGAAGTAGGCATGTACAGATCGCTTCTGGGACCCCAAAATATCGAATTTTCGGGTGTGTTGAGCCTAAATTTGAGATATAAACGGGTACAGAAGATGCATGCAGATATCGACTTTTGGGCACCTAAAAGATCGATTTTCAGTATGTTTTGGGCCTGTATTTTGAAAATACTCTAACACGGAGTGGGCATGTACAGATCGCTTCTGGGACCCCAAAATATCGAATTTTCGGGTGTTTTGAGACTGAATTTGAGATATAAATGGGTACAGAAGATGCATGCACATATTGACTTTGGGCACCTAAAATATCGATTTTCAACATGTTTTGGGCCTGTAATTTGAAAATACTCTAACACGGAGTAGGCATGTACAGATCGCTTCTAGGACCCCAAAATATCGAATTTTCGGGTGTTTTGGGCCTTAATTTGAGATATCGACTTTGGGCACCTAAAATATTTTTTTTTAGCATGTTTTGGGCCTGTATTTTGAAAATACTCTAACACGAAGTAGGCATGTACAGATCGCTTCTTGGACCCTAAAAAGATCGAATTTTCGAGTGTTTTGGGCCTGAATTTGAGATATTAACTTTAGGCACCTAAAATATCGATATTTAGCATGTTTTGGACCTATAATATGAAAATATTCTAGCAATGAGTAGGTATGTAGAGATCGCTTGTGGGACCCCAAAATATTGAATGTTCGGGTGTTTTGAGCCTGAATTTGAGATATAAACGGGTACAGAATATGCATGCACATATTAACTTTGGGCACCTAAAATATCGATTTTCAGTATGTTTTGGGCCTGTATTTTGAAAATACTCTAACACGGAGTAGGCATGTACAGATCGCTTCAAGGACCCCAAAATATCGAATTTTCGGGCGTTTTGAGCCTGAATTTGAGATATAAACGGGTACTGAAGATGCATGCACATATTGACTTTGGGTACCTAAAATATCGATTTTCAGCATAATTTGGGCCTGTATTTTGAAAATACTCTAACACGGAGTAGGCATGTACAGATCGCTTCTGGGACCCCAAAATATCGAATTTTCGGGTGTTTTGATGCTTAATTTGAGATATCGACTTTGGGCACCTAAAATATTTTTTTTTAGCATGTTTTGGGCCTGTATTTTGAAAATACTCTAACACCGAGTAGGCATGTACAGATCGTTTCTGGGACCCCAAAATATCGAATTTTCGGGTGTTTGGAGCCTGAATTTGAGATATAAACGGGTACAGAAGATGCATGCACATATCGACTTTTGTGCACCTAAAAGATCGATTTTCAGTATGTTTTGGTCCAGTATTTTGAAAATACTCTAACACGGAGTAGGCATGTACAGATCGCTTCTAGACCCAAAAATATCGAATTTTCGGGTGTTTTGGGCTTGAAATTGAGATATCGACTTTGGGCACCTAAAATATTGATTTTTAGCATTTTTTGGCCCTATATTTTGAAAATATTCTAGCACTCAGTAGGCATGTACAGATCGCTTCTGGGACCCAAAAATATAGAATTTTCGGGTGTTTTGAGCCTGAATTTGAGATATCGACTTTGGGCACCTAAAATATCAATTTTAGCATGTTTTGGGCCTGTATTTTGAAAATATTCTAGCAATGAGTAGGTATGTACAGATAGCTTCTGGGACCCCAAAATATCGAATTTTCGGGTGTTTTGAGCCTGAATTTAAGATATAAACGGGTACAGAAGATGCATGCTCATATTGACTTTGGGCACCTAACAGATCGATTTTCAGTATGTTTTGGGCCTGTATTTTGAAAATACTCTAACAGTGAGTAGGCATGTATGGATCGCTTCAAGGACCCAAAAATACCGAATTTCCGGGTGTTTTGAGCCTGAATTTGAGATATAAACGGGTACAGAAGATGCATGCACATATCGACTTATGGGCACCTAAAAGATCGATTTTCAGTATGTTTTGGGCCTGTATTTTTAAAAATACTCTAACACGGAGTAGGCATGTACAGATCGCTTCTGGGACCCCAAATTATCGAATTCTCGAGTGTTTTGGGCCTGAATTTGAGATATTAACTTTAGGCACCTAAAATATCGATATTTAGCATGTTTTGGACCTATAATTTGAAAATATTCTAGCAATGAGTAGGTATGTAGAGATCGCTTGTGGGACCCCAAAAAATTGAATGCTCGGGTGTTTTGAGCCTGAATTTGAGATATAAACGGGTACAGAAGATGCATGCACATATTAACTTTGGGCACCTAAAATATCGATTTTCAGTATGTTTTGGGCCTGTATTTTGAAAATACTCTAACACGGAGTAGGCATGTACAGATCGCTTCAAGGACCCCAAAATATCGAATTTTCGGGCGTTTTGAGCCTGAATTTGAGATATAAACGGGTACTGAAGATGCATGCACATATTGACTTTGGGTACCTAAAATATCGATTTTCAGCATGATTTGGGCCTGTATATTGAAAATACTCTAACACGGAGTAGGCATGTACAGATCGCTTCTGGGACCCCAAAATATCGAATTTTCGGGTGTTTTGATGCTTAATTTGAGATATCGACTTTGGGCACCTAAAATATTTTTTTTTAGCATGTTTTGGGCCTGTATTTTGAAAATACTCTAACACCGAGTAGGCATGTACAGATCGTTTCTGGGACCCCAAAATATCGAATTTTCGGGTGTTTGGAGCCTGAATTTGAGATATATACGGGTACAGAAGATGCATGCACATATCGACTTTTGTGCACCTAAAAGATCGATTTTCAGTATGTTTTGGTCCAGTATTTTGAAAATACTCTAACACGGAGTAGGCATGTACAGATCGCTTCTAGACCCAAAAATATCGAATTTTCGGGTGTTTTGGGCCTGAAATTGAGATATCGACTTTGGGAACCTAAAATATAGATTTTTAGCATTTTTTGGCCCTATATTTTGAAAATATTCTAGCACTCAGTAGGCATGTACAGATCGCTTCTGGGACCCAAAAATATAGAATTTTCGGGTGTTTTGAGCCTGAATTTGAGATATCGACTTTGGGCACCTAAAATATCAATTTTAGCATGTTTTGGGCCTGTATTTTGAAAATATTCTAGCAATGAGTAGGTATGTACAGATAGCTTCTGGGACCCCAAAATATCGAATTTTCGGGTGTTTTGAGCCTGAATTTAAGATATAAACGGGTACAGAAGATGCATGCTCATATTGACTTTGGGCACCTAACAGATCGATTTTCAGTATGTTTTGGGCCTGTATTTTGAAAATACTCTAACAGTGAGTAGGCATGTATGGATCGCTTCAAGGACCCAAAAATACCGAATTTCCGGGTGTTTTGAGCCTGAATTTGAGATATAAACGGGTACAGAAGATGCATGCACATATCGACTTATGGGCACCTAAAAGATCGATTTTCAGTATGTTTTGGGCCTGTATTTTTAAAAATACTCTAACACGGAGTAGGCATGTACAGATCGCTTCTGGGACCCCAAAATATCGAATTTTCGGGTGTTTTGATGCTTAATTTGAGATATCGACTTTGGGCACCTAAAATATTTTTTTTTAGCATGTTTTGGGCCTGTATTTTGAAAATACTCTAACACCGAGTAGGCATGTACAGATCGTTTCTGGGACCCCAAAATATCGAATTTTCGGGTGTTTGGAGCCTGAATTTGAGATATAAACGGGAACAGAAGATGCATGCACATATCGACTTTTGTGCACCTAAAAGATCGATTTTCAGTATGTTTTGGTCCAGTATTTTGAAAATACTCTAACACGGAGTAGGCATGTACAGATCGCTTCTAGACCCAAAAATATCGAATTTTCGGGTGTTTTGGGCCTGAAATTGAGATATCGACTTTGGGCACCTAAAATATAGATTTTTAGCATTTTTTGGCCCTATATTTTGAAAATATTCTAGCACTCAGTAGGCATGTACAGATCGCTTCTGGGACCCAAAAATATAGAATTTTCGGGTGTTTTGAGCCTGAATTTGAGATATCGACTTTGGGCACCTAAAATATCAATTTTAGCATGTTTTGGGCCTGTATTTTGAAAATATTCTAGCAATGAGTAGGTATGTACAGATAGCTTCTGGGACCCCAAAATATCGAATTTTCGGGTGTTTTGAGCCTGAATTTAAGATATAAACGGGTACAGAAGATGCATGCTCATATTGACTTTGGGCACCTAACAGATCGATTTTCAGTATGTTTTGGGCCTGTATTTTGAAAATACTCTAACAGTGAGTAGGCATGTATGGATCGCTTCAAGGACCCAAAAATACCGAATTTTCGGGTGTTTTGATGCTTAATTTGAGATATCGACTTTGGGCACCTAAAATATTTTTTTTTAGCATGTTTTGGGCCTGTATTTTGAAAATACTCTAACACCGAGTAGGCATGTACAGATCGTTTCTGGGACCCCAAAATATCGAATTTTCGGGTGTTTGGAGCCTGAATTTGAGATATAAACGGGTACAGAAGATGCATGCACATATCGACTTTTGTGCACCTAAAAGATCGATTTTCAGTATGTTTTGGTCCAGTATTTTGAAAATACTCTAACACGGAGTAGGCATGTACAGATCGCTTCTAGACCCAAAAATATCGAATTTTCGGGTGTTTTGGGCCTGAAATTGAGATATCGACTTTGGGCACCTAAAATATAGATTTTTAGCATTTTTTGGCCCTATATTTTGAAAATATTCTAGCACTCAGTAGGCATGTACAGATCGCTTCTGGGACCCAAAAATATAGAATTTTCGGGTGTTTTGAGCCTGAATTTGAGATATTGACTTTGGGCACCTAAAATATCAATTTTAGCATGTTTTGGGCCTGTATTTTGAAAATATTCTAGCAATGAGTAGGTATGTACAGATAGCTTCTGGGACCCCAAAATATCGAATTTTCGGGTGTTTTGAGCCTGAATTTAAGATATAAACGGGTACAGAAGATGCATGCTCATATTGACTTTGGGCACCTAACAGATCGATTTTCAGTATGTTTTGGGCCTGTATTTTGAAAATACTCTAACAGTGAGTAGGCATGTATGGATCGCTTCAAGGACCCAAAAATACCGAATTTCCGGGTGTTTTGAGCCTGAATTTGAGATATAAACGGGTACAGAAGATGCATGCACATATCGACTTATGGGCACCTAAAAGATCGATTTTCAGTATGTTTTGGGCCTGTATTTTTAAAAATACTCTAACACGGAGTAGGCATGTACAGATCGCTTCTGGGACCCCAAATTATCGATTTCTCGGGTGTTTTGGGCCTTAATTTGAGATATCGACTTTTGGCACCTAAAATATCGATTTTCAGCATGTTTTGGGCCTGTATTTTGAAAATATTCTAACACAAAGTAGGCATGTACAGATCGCTTCTAGGACCCCAAAATATCGAATTTTCGGGTGTTTTGAGCCTAAATTTGAGATATAAACGGGTACAGAAGATGCATGCACATATCGACTTTTGGGCACCTAAAAGATCGATTTTCAGTATGTTTTGGGCCTGTATTTTGAAAATACTCTAACACGGAGTAGGCATGTACAGATCGCTTCTGGGACCCCAAAATATCGAATTTTCGGGTGTTTTGTGCCTGAATTTGATATATCGACTTTAGGCACCTAAAATATCGATATTTAGCATGTTTTGGACCTATATTTTGAAAATATTCTAGCACTTAGTAGGCAAGTACAGATCTCTTATGGGACCCCCAAATATCGAATTTTCGGGTGTTTTGAGCCTGAATTTGAGATATAAACGGGTACAGAAGATGCATGCACAAATTGACTTTGGACACTTAAAATATCGATTTTTAGCTTGTTTAGGGCCTATATTTTGAAAACATTCTAGCACTGAGTAGGCATGTACAGATCACTTCTTAGGCACAAAAATATCGAATTTTCGGATGTTTTGAGCCCGAATTTGAGATATAAACAGGTACTGAAGATGCATGCACATATCGACTTTTGTGCACCTAAAATATCGATTTTGAGCATGTTTTTGGTCTGTATCTTGAAAACATTCTAATTAGGCATGTACAGATTGCTTCTGGGACCCCAAAATATCGAATTTTCGGGTGTTTGGAGCCTGAATTTGAGATATAAACGGGTACAGAAGATGCATGCACATATCGACTTTTTGGCACCTAAAATATCGATTTTCAGTATGTTTTAGGCCTGTATTTTGAAAATACTCTAACACGGAGTAGGCATGTACAGTTCGCTTCTGGGACCCCAAAATATCGAATTTTCGGGTGTTTTGGGCCTGAATTTAAAATATCGACTTTGGACACTTAAAATATCGATTTTTAGCATGTTTTGGGCCTATATTTTGAAAATATTCTAGCACTAAGTAGGCATGTACAGATCTCTTATGGGACCCCAAAATATCGAATTTTCGGGTGTTTTGAGCCTGAATTTGAGATATAAACAGTTACAGAAGATGCATGCACATATCGACTTTGGACACTTAAAATATCGATTTTTAGCATGTTTTGAGCCCATATTTTGAAAACATTCTAGCACTGAGTAGGCACGTACAGATCGCCTCTAGAACCAAAAATATCGAATTTTCGGGTGTTTTGGGCCTGAATTTGAGATATCGACTTTGGACACTTAAAATATCGATTTTTAGCATGTTTTGAGCCCATATTTTGAAAACATTCTAGCACTGAGTAGGCACGTACAGATCGCTTCTAGAACCAAAAATATCGAATTTTCGGGTGTTTTGGCCCTTAATTTGAGATATCGACTTTGGGCACCTAAAATATCGATTTTTAGCACGTTTTGGGCCTGTATTTTGAAAATACTCTAACACGAAGTAGGCATGTACAGATCGCTTTTGGGACCCCAAAATATCGAATTTTCGGGTGTTTTGAGCCTGAATTTGAGATATCGACTTAGGGCACCTAAAATATCAATTTTTAGCACGTTTTGGGCCTATATTTTTAAAATATTCTAGCACTGAGTAGGCATGTACAGATCGCTTCTAGGACCCCAAAATATCGATTTTCGGGTGTTTTGGGCCTGAATTTGAGATATCGACTTTGGGCACCTAAAATATCGATTTTTAGCATTTTTTTGGTCTGTATCTTGAAAACATTCTAATTAGGCATGTACAGATTGCTTCTGGGACCCCAAAATATCGAATTTTCGGGTGTTTGGAGCCTGAATTTGAGATATAAACGGGTACAGAAGATGCATGCACATATCGACTTTTTGGCACCTATAATATCGATTTTCAGTATGTTTTGGGCCTGTATTTTGAAAATACTCTATCACGGAGTAGGCATGTACAGTTCGCTTCTGGGACCCCAAAATATCGAATTTTCGGGTGTTTTGGGCCTGAATTTGAAATATCGACTTTGGACACTTAAAATATCGATTTTTAGCATGTTTTGGGCCTATATTTTGAAAATATTCTAGCACTAAGTAGGCATGTACAGATCTCTTATGGGACCCCAAAATATCGAATTTTCGGGTGTTTTGAGCCTGAATTTGAGATATAAACGGGTACAGAAGATGCATACACATATTGACTTTGGACACTTAAAATATCGATTTTTAGCATGTTTTGGGGCTATATTTTGAAAATATTCTAGCACTAAGTAGGCATGTACAGATCTCTTATGGGACCCCAAAATATCGAATTTTCGGGTGTTTTGAGCCTGAATTTGAGATATAAACAGGTACAGAAGATGCATGCACATATCGACTTTGGACACTTAAAATATCGATTTTTAGCATGTTTTGAGCCCATATTTTGAAAACATTCTAGCACTGAGTAGGCACGTACAGATCGCCTCTAGAACCAAAAATATCGAATTTTCGGGTGTTTTGGGCCTGAATTTGAGATATCGACTTTGGACACTTAAAATATCGATTTTTAGCATGTTTTGAGCCCATATTTTGAAAACATTCTAGCACTGAGTAGGCACGTACAGATCGCTTCTAGAACCAAAAATATCGAATTTTCGGGTGTTTTGGCCCTTAATTTGAGATATCGACTTTGGGCACCTAAAATATCGATTTTTAGCACGTTTTGGGCCTGTATTTTGAAAATACTCTAACACGAAGTAGGCATGTACAGATCGCTTTTGGGACCCCAAAATATCGAATTTTCGGGTGTTTTGAGCCTGAATTTGAGATATCGACTTAGGGCACCTAAAATATCAATTTTTAGCACGTTTTGGGCCTATATTTTTAAAATATTCTAGCACTGAGTAGGCATGTACAGATCGCTTCTAGGACCCCAAAATATCGATTTCCGGGTGTTTTGGGCCTGAATTTGAGATATCGACTTTGGGCACCTAAAATATCGATTTTTAGCATTTTTTTGGTCTGTATCTTGAAAACATTCTAATTAGGCATGTACAGATTGCTTCTGGGACCCCAAAATATCGAATTTTCGGGTGTTTGGAGCCTGAATTTGAGATATAAACGGGTACAGAAGATGCATGCACATATCGACTTTTTGGCACCTATAATATCGATTTTCAGTATGTTTTGGGCCTGTATTTTGAAAATACTCTATCACGGAGTAGGCATGTACAGTTCGCTTCTGGGACCCCAAAATATCGAATTTTCGGGTGTTTTGGGCCTGAATTTGAAATATCGACTTTGGACACTTAAAATATCGATTTTTAGCATGTTTTGGGCCTATATTTTGAAAATATTCTAGCACTAAGTAGGCATGTACAGATCTCTTATGGGACCCCAAAATATCGAATTTTCGGGTGTTTTGAGCCTGAATTTGAGATATAAACGGGTACAGAAGATGCATGCACATATTGACTTTGGACACTTAAAATATCGATTTTTAGCATGTTTTGGGGCTATATTTTGAAAATATTCTAGCACTATGTAGGCATGTACAGATCGCTTCTGGGACCCCAAAATATCGAATTGTCGGGTGTTTTGAGCCTGAATTTGAGATATAAACGGGTACAGAAAATGCGTGCACATATTGACTTTGGGCACCTAAAATATCGATTCTCAGCATGTTTTGGGCCTGTATTTTGAAAATACTCTAAAACGGAGTAGGCAAGTACAGATCGCTTCTGGGACCCCAAAATATCGAATTTTCGGGTGTTTGGAGCCTGAATTTGAGATATCGACTTCGGGCACCTAAAATATCGATTTTTAGCATGTTTTGGGCCTGAATTTTGAAAATATTCTAGGACTGAGTAGGCATGTACAGATCACTTCTGGGATACAAAAATTTTGAATTTTCGGGTGTTTTGAGGTTGAATTTGGGATATAAACGGGTGCAGAAGATGCATACACATATCGACTTTTGGGCACCTAAAAGATCGATTTTCATTATGTTTTGGGCCTGTATATTGAAAATACTCTAACACGGAGTAAGCATGTACAGATCACTTCTGGGACCCCAAAATATCGAATTTTCGGGTGTTTTGGGCCTGAATTTGAGATATCGTTTTGGGCACCTAATATATCGATTTTTAGCATGTTTTGGGCCTGAATTTTGAAAATATTCTTGCACTGATTAGGCATGTACAGATCGCTTTTGGGACCCCAAAATATCGAATTTTCGGGTGTTTTAAGCCTGAATTTGAGATACAAACGGGTACAGAAGATGCATGCACATATCGAATTCTGGGCACCTATAATATCGATTTTAAGCATGTTTTGGGTCTGTATCTTGAAAACATTCTAACTAGGAGTAGGCATGTACAGATCGCTTCTAGGACCAAAAAATACCGAATTTTCGGGTGTTTTGAGCATGAATTTGAGATATAAACGGGTACAGAAGATGCATGCACATATCGACTTTGGACACTTAAAATATCAATTTTTAGTATGTTTTGAGCCTATATTTTGAAAACATTCTAGCACTTAGTAGGCATGTACAGATCGCTTCTGGGACCCAAAAATATCGAATTTTCGGGTGTTTTGAGGTTGAATTTGGGATATAAACGGGTGCAGAAGATGCATACACATATTGACTTTGGGCACCTAAAATATCGATTTTCAGCATGTTTTGGGCCTGTATCTGAGTAGGCATGTACAGATCGCTTCTGGGACCCCAAAATATCGAATTTTCGGGTGTTTGGAGCCTGAATTTAAGATATAAACGGGTATAGAAGATGCATGCACATATCGACTTTTGGGCACCTAAAATATCGATTTTCTGTATGTTTTGGGCCTGTATTTTGAAAATACTCTAACACGGAGTAGGCATGTACAGATCGCTTCTGTGACCCCAAAATATCGAATTTTTGGGTGTTTTGGGGATAAATTTGAGATATCGACTTTGGGCACCTAAAATATCGATTTTTAGCATGTTTTGGGCCTATATTTTGAAAATATTCTAGCACTGAGTAAGCATGTACAGATCGCTTCTGGAACCCCAAAATATCGAATTTTCGGGTGTTTTGAGCCTGAATTTGAGATATAAACGGGTACAGAAAATGCATGCACATATTGACTTTGGGCACCTAAAATATCGATTTTCAGTATGTTTTGGGCCTGTATATTAAAAATACTCTAACACGGAGTAGACATGTACAGATCGCTTCTGGGACTCCAAAATAGCGAATTTTCGGGTGTTTTGGGCCTGAATTTCAGATATCGACTTTGGGCACCTAAAATATCGATTTTTAGCATGTTTTGGGCCTGTATTTTGAAAATATTCTAGCACTGCGTAGGCATGTACAGATCGCTTCTGGGACCCCAAAATATCGAATTTTCGGGTGTTTTGAGCCTGAATTTGAGATATAAACGGGTACAGAAGATGCATGCACATATCGACTTTTGGGCACCTAAAATATCGATTTTGAGCATGTTTTGGGTCTGTATCTTGAAAACATTCTAACTATGAGTAGGCATGTACAGATCGCTTCTAGGACCCAAAAATACCGAATTTTCGGGTGTTTTGAGCATGAATTTGAGATATAAACCGGTACTGGAGATACATTCACATATCGACTTTGGTCACCTGAAGTATCGATTTTTAGGATGTTTTGGCCCTATATTTTGAATGTATTCTAGCATTGTGTAAGCATGTTCAGATTGCTTCTGAGACCAAAAAATATCGAATTTTCGGGTGTTTTGATCCTGAATTTGGGATATAAACGGGTACAGAAGATGAATGCACATATGGATTTTGGGCACATAAAATATCGGTTTTCAGCTTGTTTTGGGTCTGTATTTTGAAAATATTTTAATATTGAGTAGGCATTTACAGATCCCTTCTGGGAACAAAAAGTATCGAATTTTAAATTGTTTTAAGCCTGAATTTGTGATACAAGCGAGTGCTGATGATTCATGCACATATCGATTTTGGGCACCAAAAATTGCGATTTTCAGCTTATTTTGGGCGTGTATTTTGGAAATATTCTAACACTGAGTAGGCATGTACAGATCGCTTCTGGGACCCAAAAAAATCAAATTTTCAGGTGTTTTTAGCCTGAATTTGGGATATTAACGGGAACAGAAAATGCATGCAGATATCGACTTTGATCACCTATAATATCGATTTTAAGCATGTTTTGGGCCTGTAATTTGAAAATATTCTAGCACTGACTATGCATGCGGAGATTGCTTCTGGGACCCAAAAATACCGAATTTTCTGATGTTCTGAGAATGAATTTGGGATATAAACGGGTACAGAAGATGCATGCACATATCGACTTTCTTCACAAAAAAAAAACGATTTTCAGCATGTTTTAGGCCTATATTTTGTAAAATATTCTAGCACAGAGTGAGCATGTACAGATCGCTTCTAGGACCCAAAAATACCGATTTTTCGGGTGTTTTGAGCCTGAATTTGAGATATAAACGGGTACA
Organism: Petrolisthes cinctipes; assembly: GCA_033782935.1. Lineage (NCBI taxonomy): Eukaryota > Metazoa > Arthropoda > Malacostraca > Decapoda > Porcellanidae > Petrolisthes > Petrolisthes cinctipes. The sequence continues at coordinate 702,397 of JAWQEG010000491.1, forward strand.
GAAGATGCATGCACATATCGACTTTGGACACTTAAAATATCGATTTTTAGCATATTTTGAGCCTATTATTTGAAAAAATTCTAGCACCGAGTAGGCATGTACAGATCGTTTCTGGGACCCAAAAATATCGAATTTTCGGGTGTTTTGTGGTTGAATTTGAGATATAAACGGGTGCAGAAGATGCATATACATATCGACTTTTGGGCACCTAAAAGATCGATTTTCAGTATGGTATGGGCCTATCAATTAAAAATACTCTAACACGGAGTAGGCATGTACAGATCGCTTCTGGGACCCCAAAATATCGAATTTTCGGGTGTTTTGGGCCTGAATTTGAGATATCGACTTTGGGCACCTAAAATATCGATTTTTAGCAAGTTTTGGGCCTGTATTTTTAAAATATTCTAGCACTGCGTAGGCATGTACAGATCGCTTCTGGGACCCCAAAATATCGAATTTTCGTGTGTTTTGAGCCTGAATTTGAGATATAACGGGTACAGAAAATGCATGCACATATCGACTTTGGGCACCCACAATATCGATTTTTAGCATGTTTTGGGCCAATATTTTGAAAATACTCTAACACGGAGAAGGCATGTACAGATCACTTCTGGGACCCCAAAATATCGAATTTTCGGGTGTTTTGAGCCTGAATTTGGGATATAAACGGGTGCAGAAGATGCATGCACATATCGACTTTGGACACATAAAATATCGATTTTTAGCATGTTTTGAGCCTGTATCTGAGTAGGCATGTACAGATCGCTTCTGGGACCAAAAAATATCGAATTTTCGGGTGTTTGGAGCCTGAATTTGAGATATAAACGGGTACAGAAGATGCATCCACATATCGACTTTTGGGCACCTAAAAGATCGATTCTCAGTATGTTTTGGGCCTGTATATTAAAAATACTCTAACACGGAGTAAGCATGTACAGATCGCTTCTGGGACCCCAAAATATCGAATTTTCGGGTGTTTTGGGCCTGAATTTGAGATATCGACTTTGGGCACCTAAAATATCGATTTTAAGCATGTTTTGGGCCTGAATTTTGAAAATATTCTAGCACTGAGTAGGCATGTACAGATCGCTTCTGGGACCTCAAAATATCGAATTTTCGGGTTTTTTGAGCCAGAATTTGAGATACAAACGGGTACAGAAGATACATGCACATATCGACTTTTGGGCAACTAAAATATCGATTTTGAGCATGTTTTGGTCTGTATCTTGAAAATATTCTAACTAGGAGTAGGCATGTACAGATCGCTTCTAGGACCCAAAAATACCGAATTTTCGGGTGTTTTGAGCCTGAATTTGAGATATAAACGGGTACAGAAGATGCATCCACATATCGACTTTGGACACTTAAAATATCGATTTTTAGTATGTTTTGAGCCTATATTTTGAAAACATTCTAGCACTGAGTAGGCATGTACAGATCGCTTCTGGGACCCAAAAATATCGAATTTTCGGGTGTTTTGAGGTTGAATTTGGGAAATAAACGGGTGCAGAAGATGCATACACATATTGACTTTTGACACCTAAAATATCGATTTTCAGCATGTTTCGGGCCTGTATCTGAGTAGGCATGTACAGATCGCTTCTGGGACCCCAAAATATCGAATTTTCGGGTGTTTGGAGCCTGAATTTGAGATATAAACGGGTATAGAAGATTCATGAACATATCGACTTTTGGGCACCTAAAATATCGATTTTCTGTATGTTATGGGCCTGTATTTTGAAAATACTCTAACACGGAGTAGACATGTACAGATCGCTTCTGGGACCCCAAAATAACGAATTTTCGGTGTTTTGTGGATAAATTTGAGATATCGACTTTAGGCACCTAAAATATCGATTTTTAGCATGTTTTGGGCATATATTTTGAAAATATTCTTGCACTGAGTAAGCATGTACAGATCGCTTCTGGGACTCCAAAATATCGAATTTTCTGGTGTTTTGAGCCTGAATTTGAGATATAAACGGGTACAGAAGATGCATGCACATATCGACTTTTAGGCACCTAAAATATCGATTTTAAGCATGTTTTGGGCCTGTATTTTGAAAATACTCTAACACGGAGTAGGCATGTACAGATCGCTCCTGGGAACCCAAAATATCGAATTTTTGGGTGTTTTGGGGATAAATTTGAGATATCGACTTTGGGCACGTAAAATATCGATTTTTAGCATGTTTTGGGCCTGAATTTTGAAAATATTCTAGCACTGAGTAGGCATGTACAGATTGCTTCTGGGACCTCAAAAGATCGAATTTTCGGGTGTTTTGAGCCTGAATTTGAGATACAAACGGGTACAGAAGATGCATGCACATATCGACTTTTGGGCAACTAAAATATCGATTTTGAGCATGTTTTGGGTCTGTATCTTGAAAACATTCTAACTAGGAGTAGGCATGTACAGATAGCTTCTAGGACCCAAAAATACCGAATTTTCGGGTGTTTTGAGCATGAATTTGAGATATAAACGGGTACAGAAGATGCATGCACATATCGACTTTGGACACTTAAAATATCGATTTTTAGTATGTTTTGAGCCTATATTTTGAAAACATTCTAGCACTGAGTAGGCATGTACAGATCGCTTCTGGGACCCCAAAATATCGAATTTTCGGGTGTTTGGAGCCTGAATTTGAGATATAAACGGGTATAGAAGATTCATGAACATATCGACTTTTGGGCACCTAAAATATCGATTTTCTGTATGTTATGGGCCTGTATTTTGAAAATACTCTAACACGGAGTAGACATATACAGATCGCTTCTGGTACCCCAAAATAACGAATTTTCGGTGTTTTGGGGATAAATTTGAGATATCGACTTTAGGCACCTAAAATATCGATTTTTAGCATGTTTTGGGCATATATTTTGAAAATATTCTTGCACTGAGTAAGCATGTACAGATCGCATCTGGGACTCCAAAATATCGAATTTTCTGGTGTTTTGATCCTGAATTTGAGATATAAACGGGTACAGTAAATGCATGCACATATTGACTTTAGGCACCTAAAATATCGATTTTGAGCATGTTTTGGGTCTGTATCTTGAAAACATTCTAACTAGGAGTAGGCATGTACAGATCGCTTCTAGGACCCAAAAATACCGAATTTTCGGGTGTTTTGAGGTTGAATTTGGGAAATAAACGGGTGCAGAAGATGCATACACATATTGACTTTTGGCACCTAAAATATCGATTTTCAGCATGTTTCGGGCCTGTATCTGAGTAGTCATGTACAGATCGCTTCTGAGACCCCAAAATATCGATTTTTCGGGTGTTTGGAGCCTGAATTTGAGATATAAACGGGTACAGAAGATGCATCCACATATCGACTTTTGGGCATCTAAAAGATCGATTCTCAGTATGTTTTGGGCCTGTATATTAAAAATACTCTAACACGGAGTAAGCATGTACAGATCGCTTCTGGGACCCCAAAATATCGAGTTTTCGGGTGTTTTGGGCCTGAATTTGAGATATAAACGGGTACAGTAAATGCATGCACATATTGACTTTAGGCACCTAAAATATCGATTTTCAGCATGTTTTGGGCCTGTATTTTGAAAATACTCTAACACAGAGTAGGCATGTACAGATCGCTTCTGGGACCCAAAAATATCGAATTTTCGGGTGTTTTGAGCCTGAATTTTAGATATAAACAGGTACAGAAGATGCATGAACATATCGACTTTTGGGCACCTAAAATATCGATTTTAAGCATGTTTTGGGTCTGTATTTTGAAAACATTCTAACTAGGAGTAGGCATGTACAGATCGCTTCTAGGACCCAAAAATATAGAATTTTCGAGTGTTTTGAGCCTGAATTTGAGACAGAAACCGGTACTGAAGATACATGCACATATCGACTTTGGTCACTTGAAGTATCGATTTTTAGGATGTTTTGGCCCTATATTTTGAATGTATTCTAGCATTGTGTAAGCATGTTCAGATTGCTTCTGAGACCCAAAAATATCGAATTTTCGGGTGTTTTGAGGTTGAATTTGGGATATAAACGGGTGCAGAAGATGCATACACATATTGACTTTGGGCACCTAAAATATCGATTTTAAGCATGTTTTGGGCCTGTATCTGAGTAGTCATGTACAGATCGCTTCTGAGACCCCAAAATATCGATTTTTCGGGTGTTTTGAGCCTGAATTTGGGATATAAACGGGTGCAGAAGATGCATGCACATATCGAATTTGGACACTTAAAATATCGATTTTTAGCATGTTTTGAGCCTGTATCTGAGTAGGCATGTACAGATCGCTTCTGGGACCAAAAAATATCGAATTTTCGGGTGTTTGGAGCCTGAATTTGAGATATAAACGGGTACAGAAGATGCATCCACATATCGACTTTTGGGCATCTAAAAGATCGATTCTCAGTATGTTTTGGGCCTGTATATTAAAAATACTCTAACACGGAGTAAGCATGTACAGATCGCTTCTGGGACCCCAAAATATCGAGTTTTCGGGTGTTTTGGGCCTGAATTTGAGATATCGACTTTGGGCACCTAAAATATCGATTTTTAGCATGTTTTGGGCCTGAAATTTGAAAATATTCTAGCACTGAGTAGGCATGTACAGATCGCTTCTGGGACCTCAAAATATCGAATTTTCGGGTTTTTTGAGCCAGAATTTGAGATACAAACGGGTACAGAAGATACATGCACATATCGACTTTTGGGCAACTAAAATATCGATTTTGAGCATGTTTTGGTCTGTATCTTGAAAATATTCTAACTAGGAGTAGGCATGTACAGATCGCTTCTAGGACCCAAAAATACCGAATTTTCGGATGTTTTTGAGCCTGAATTTGAGATATAAACGGGTACAGAAGATGCATGCACATATCGACTTTGGACACTTAAAATATCGATTTTTAGTATGTTTTGAGCCTATATTTTGAAAACATTCTAGCACTGAGTAGGCATGTACAGATCGCTTCTGGGACCCAAAAATATCGAATTTTCGGGTGTTTTGAGGTTGAATTTGGGAAATAAACGGGTGCAGAAGATGCATACACATATTGACTTTTGACACCTAAAATATCGATTTTCAGCATGTTTCGGGCCTGTATCTGAGTAGGCATGTACAGATCGCTTCTGGGACCCCAAAATATCGAATTTTCGGGTGTTTGGAGCCTGAATTTGAGATATAAACGGGTATAGAAGATTCATGAACATATCGACTTTTGGGCACCTAAAATATCGATTTTCTGTATGTTATGGGCCTGTATTTTGAAAATACTCTAACACGGAGTAGACATGTACAGATCGCTTCTGGGACCCCAAAATAAGGAATTTTCGGTGTTTTGGGGATAAATTTGAGATATCGACTTTAGGCACCTAAAATATAGATTTTTAGCATGTTTTGGGCATATATTTTGAAAATATTCTTGCACTGAGTAAGCATGTACAGATCGCTTCTGGGACTCCAAAATATCGAACTTTCTGGTGTTTTGAGCCTGAATTTGAGATATAAACGGGTACAGAAGATGCATGCACATATCGACTTTTAGGCACCTAAAATATCGATTTTAAGCATGTTTTGGGCCTGTATTTTGAAAATACTCTAACACGGAGTAGGCATGTACAGATCGCTTCTGGGAACCCAAAATATCGAATTTTTGGGTGTTTTGAGGATAAATTTGAGATATCGACTTTGGGCACCTAAAATATCGATTTTTAGCATGTTTTGGGCCTGAATTTTGAAAATATTCTAGCACTGAGTAGGCATGTACAGATCGCTTCTGTGACCTCAAAAGATCGAATTTTCGGGTGTTTTGAGCCTGAATTTGAGATACAAACGGGTACAGAAGATGCATGCACATATCGACTTTGGACACTTAAAATATCGATTTTTAGTATGTTTTGAGCCTATATTTTGAAAACATTCTAGCACTGAGTAAGCATGTACAGATCGCTTCTGGGACCCAAAAATATCGAATTTTCGGGTGTTTTGAGCCTGAATTTGAGATATAAACGGGTACTGAAAATGCATGCACATATTGACTTTGGGCACCTAAAATATCGATTTTTAGCATGTTTTGGGCCTGTATTTTGAAAATACTCTAACACGGAGTAGGCATGTACAGATCGCTTCTGGGACCCCAAAATATCGAATTTTCGGGTGTTTTGAGCCTGAATTTGGGATATAAACGGGTGCAGAAGATGCATGCACATATCGACTTTGGACACTTAAAATATCGATTTTAGCATGTTTTGAGCCTGTTACTGAGTAGGCATGTACAGATCGCATCAGGGACCCAAAAATATCGAATTTTCGGGTGTTTTGAGCCTGAATTTGAGATATAAACAGGTACTGAAGATGAATGCACATATAGACTTTTGGTCAACTAAAATATCGATTTTGAGCATGTTTTGGGTCTGTATCTTGAAAACATTCTAACTAGGAGTTGGCATGTAAAGATCGCTTCTAGGACCCAAAAATAAAGAATTTTCGGGGGTTTTGAGCCTGAATTTGAGATATAAACGGGTGCAGAAGATGCATGCACATATCGACTTTGGACACTTAAATTATCGATTTTTAGCATGTTTTGAGCCTGTATTTTGAAAACATTCTAGCACTGAGTAGGCATGTTCAGATCGCTTCTGGGACTGAAAAATATCGAATTTTCGGGTGTTTTGTGTTTGAATTTGAGATATAAACGCGTGGAGAAGATGCATACACATATTGACTTTGGGCACCAAAAATATCGATTTTCAGCATGTTTTGGGCCTGTATCTGAGTAAGCATGTACAGATCGCTTCTGGGACCCCAAAATATCGAATTTTCTGGTGTTTGGAGCCTGAATTTGGGAAATAGACGGGTACAGAAGATGCATGCACATATTGACTTTGGGCAGCTAAAATATCGATTTACATCATGTTTTAGGCCTGTATTTTGAAAATATTCTAGCACTGAGTAGGCATGTACAAATCGCTTCTGGGACCCAAAAATATCGAATTTTCGGGGGTTTTGAGCCAGAATTTGGGATATAACCGGGTACAGAGGACGCATGCACATATCGACTTTTTGCACCTAAAATATCGACTTAAAGCATGTTTTGGGTCTGTATTTTGAAAATACATTAACACGGAGTAGGCATGTACAGATCGCTTCTGGGACACAAAAATATCGATTTTTTGGGTGTTTTGAGCCTGAATTTGAGATATAAACGGGTACAGAAGATGCATGCACATATCGACTTTTCACACCTAAAATATCATTTTTGAGCATGTTTTAAGCCTGTATTTTAAAAACATTCTAGCACTGAGTAGGCATGGGCAGATCGCTTAAGGGACCCAAAAATATCGATTTTTCGGAGTTTTGAGCCTGAATTTGAGATATAAACGGGTACAGAAGATAAATGCACATATCGACTTTTTGCACTTAAAATATCGATTTTGAGCATGTTTTGGGTCTGTATCTCGAAAACATTCTAGGAAGTAGTAGGCATGTACAGATCGCTTCTGGGACCCAAAAATATCGAATTTTCTGGTGTTTTGAACCAGAATTAGGGATATACACGGGTACAGAAGATGCATACACATATTGACTTTGGGCACATAAAATATCGATTTTCAGCATGATTTGGGCCTGTATTTTAAAAACACTCTAACACGGAGTATGCACGTACAGATCGATTCTGGGACCCAAAAATATTGAATTTTCGGGTGTTTTCAGCCTTAATTTGAGATATATACGGGTACAGAAGATGCATGCACATATCGACTTTGGGCACCTAAAATATCGATTTTTAGTATGTTTTGGGCCTGTATTATAAAAATACTCTAACATGGAGTAGACATGTACAGATCGCTTTTGGGACCCAAAAATATCGAATTTTCGGGTGTTTTGAGCCTGAATTTAAGATATAAACAGGTACAGAAGATGCATACACATATCGACTTTGGGCACCCAAAATATCGATTTTGAGCATATTTTGGGCCTGTATTTTTAAAATACTCTAACACGGAGTAGACACGTAGAGATCGCTTCTGGGACACAAAAATATCGAATTTTCGGAGTTTTGAGCCTGAATTTGAGATATAAACGATTACAGAAGATGCATGTACATATCGACTTTTTGCACCTAAAATATCGATTTTTAGCATGTTTTGGGTCTGTATCTTGAAAACTTTCTAGCAAGAAGTAGGCACGTACAGATTGCTTCTGGGACCCAAAAATATCGAATTTTCTGATGTTTTGAACCTGAATTTGGGATATAAACGGGTACAGAAGATGCATAAACATATTGACTTTGGGCAGCTAAAATATCGATTTTGAGCATATTTTAGGCCTGTATTTTGAAAATACTCTAACACGGAGTATGCATGTACAGATGGCTTTTGGGACCCAAAAATATCGAATATTCGGGTGTTTTGAGTCTGAATTTGAGATATAAACGGGTGCAGAAGATGCATGCATATATCGACTTTGGGCACCTAAAATATCGATTTTGAGCATGTTTTGGGCCTGCAATTTGAAAATACTCTAACATTGTGTAGACATGTACAGATCGCTTCTGGAACACAAAGATATCGATTTTTTGGGTGTTTTGAGCCTGAATTTGAGATATAAACAGGTACAGAAGATGCATGCACATATCGACTTTGGCACCCAAAATATCGATTTTTAGTATGTTCTGAGCGTATAATTTGAAAATATTCTAGCACTGAGTAGGCATGTACAGATCGCTTCTGGGACCCAAAAATATCGAATTTTCGGGCGTTTTGAGCCAGAATTTGGGATATAACCGGGTACAGAGGATGCATGCACATATCGACTTTTTGCACCTAAAATATCGATTTAAAGCATGTTTTGGGTCTGTATCTTGAAAACATTCTAGCAAGGAGTAGGCATGTACAGGTCGCTTCTGGGACCCCAAAATATCGAATTTTCTGGTGTTTTGAACCTGAATTTGGGATATACAAGGGTACAGAAGATGCATACACATATCGAGTTTGGGCACCTAAAATATCGATTTTGAGCATGTTTTGGGCCTGTATTTTGAAAATACTATAGCACGGTCTAGACATGTACAGATCGCTTTTGGGACACAAAAATATCGATTTTTTGGGTGTTTTGAGCCTGAATTGGAGATATAAACGGGTACAGAAGATGCATGCACATATCGACTTTGGCACCCAAAATATCGATTTTTAGTATGTTTTCGGCGTATAATTTGAAAATATTCTAGCACTGAGTAGGCATGTACTGATCGATTCTGGGACCCAAAAATACCGAATTTTCTGGTGTTTTGAACCTGAATTTGGGATATAGACGGGTACAGAAGATGCATACACATATTGACTTTGGGCACCTAAAATATAGATTTTCAGTATGTTTTGGGCCTGTATTTTGAAAATACATTAACACGGAGTAGGCATGTACAGATCGCTTATGGGACACAAAAATATCGATTTTTTGGGTGTTTTGAGCCTGAATTTGAGATATAAACGGGTTCAGAAGATGCATGCACATATCGACTTTTTGCACCTAAAATATCGATTTTGAGCATGTTTTGGTTTTGTATCTTGAACAAATTCTAACACGGAGTAGGCATGTACAGATCACTTCTGGGACCCAAAAATATCGACTCTTCGGGTGTTTTGAGCCTGAATTTGAGATATAAACGGGTACAGAAGATGCATGCACATATCGACTTTGGGCACCTAAAATATCGATTTTGAGCATGTTTTGGTCCTGTATTTTGAAAATACTCTAACACGGAGTATGCATGTACAGATCGCTTCTGGGACACAAAAATATCGATTTTTTCGGTTTTTTGAGCCTGAATTTGAGATATAAACGGTACGGAAGATGCATGCACATATCGACTTTTCACACCTAAAATATCGATTTTGAGCATGTTTTAAGCCTGTATTTTAAAAACATTCTAGCACTGACTAGGTATGTGCAGATCGCTTAAGGAACCCAAAAATATCGAATTTTCTGGTGTTTTGAACCAGAATTAGGGATATACACGGGTACAGAAGATGCATACACATATTGACTTTGGGCACATAAAATATCGATTTTCAGCATGTTTTTGGCCTGTATTTTAAAAACACTCTAACACGGAGTACGCACGTACAGATCGCTTCTGGGACCCAAAAACAATGAATTTTAGGGTGTTTTGAGCCTGAATTTGTGATATAAACGGGTACAGAAGATGCATGCACATATCGACTTTGGGCACCAAAAATATCGATTTTGAGCATGTTTTGGGCCTGAATTTTTAAAATACTCTAACACTGAGTAGACATGTACAGATCGCTTCTGGGACCCAAATAAATCGAATTTTCGGGTGTTCTGAGCCAGAATTTGAGATATAAACGGGTACAGAAGATGCATGCACATATCGACTTTTTGCACCTAAAATATCGATTTTGAGCATGTTTTGCGTCTGTATCATGAAAATTTTCTAGCAAGAAGTAGGCATGTACAGATTGCTTCTGGGACTCAAAAATATCCAATTTTCGAGTGTTTTGAACCTGAATTTGGGATATAGACGGGTACAGAAGATGCATACACATATTGACTTTGGGCAGCTAAAATATCGATTTACAGCATGTTTTAGGCCTGTATTTTAAAAATACTCTAACACGGAGTATGCATGTACAGATGGCTTTTGGGACCCAAAAATATCGAATATTCGGGTGTTTTGAGTCTGAATTTGAGATATAAACGGGTACAGAAGATGCATGCACATATCGACTTTGGGGACCCAAAATATCGATTTTGAGCATGTTTTCAGCCTGTATTTTTAAAATACACTAACACGGAGTAGACACGTACAGATCGCTTCTGGGACCCAAATAAATCGAATTTTCGGTTGTTCTGAGCCTAAATTTGAGATATGAACAGGTACAGAAGATACATGCACATATCGACTTCAGGCACCTAAAATATCGATTTTGAGGCTGTTTTGGGCCTGTATTTTGAAAATACTCCAACACGGTGTAGACATGTACAGATCGCTTCTGGGACACAAAAATATCGATTTTTTGGGAGTTTTGAGCCTGAATTTGAGATATAAACGGGTACAGAAGATGCATGCACATATCGACTTTGGGCACCCAAAATATCGATTTTTAGTATGTTTTGGGCGTATAATTTGAAAATATTCTAGCACTGAGTAGGCACGTACAGATCGCTTCTGGGACCCAAAAATATCGAATTTTCGGGTGTTTTTAGCCAGACATTGGGATATAACCGGGTACAGAGGATGCATGCACATATCGACTTTTTGCACCTAAAATATCGATTTTGAGCATGTTTTGGGTCTGTATCATGAAATCTTTCTAGCAAGAAGTAGGCATGTACAGATTGCTTCTGGGACTCAAAAATATCGAATATTCGAGTGTTTTGAACCTGAATTTGGGATATAGACGGGTACAGAAGATGCATACACATATTGACTTTGGGCAGCTAAAATATCGATTTACAGCATGTTTTAGGCCTGTATTTTGAAAATACTCTAAAACGGAGTATGCATGTACAGATGGCTTTTGGGACCCAAAAATATCGAATATTCGGGTGTTTTGAGTCTGAATTTGAGATATAAACGGGTACAGAAGATGCATGCACATATCGACTTTGGGGACCCAAAATATCGATTTTGAGCATGTTTTCAGCCTGTATTTTTAAAATACACTAACACGGAGTAGACACGTACAGATCGCTTCTGGGACCCAAATAAATCGAATTTTCGGTTGTTCTGAGCCTAAATTTGAGATATGAACAGGTACAGAAGATACATGCACATATCGACTTCGGGCACCTAAAATATCGATTTTGAGGCTGTTTTGGGCCTGTATTTTGAAAATACACCAACACGGTGTAGACATGTACAGATCGCTTCTGGGACACAAAAATATCGATTTTTTGGGAGTTTTGAGCCTGAATTTGAGATATAAACGGGTACAGAAGATGCATGCACATATCGACTTTGGGCACCCAAAATATCGATTTTTAGTATGTTTTGGGCGTATAATTTGAAAATATTCTAGCACTGAGTAGGCACGTACAGATCGCTTCTGGGACCCAAAAATATCGAATTTTCGGGTGTTTTTAGCCAGACATTGGGATATAACCGGGTACAGAGGATGCATGCACATATCGACTTTTTGCACCTAAAATATCGATTTTGAGCATGTTTTGGGTCTGTATCATGAAATCTTTCTAGCAAGAAGTAGGCATGTACAGATTGCTTCTGGGACTCAAAAATATCGAATATTCGAGTGTTTTGAACCTGAATTTGGGATATAGACGGGTACAGAAGATGCATACACATATTGACTTTGGGCAGCTAAAATATCGATTTAAAGCATGTTTTAGGCCTGTATTTTGAAAATACTCTAAAACGGAGTATGCATGTACAGATGGCTTTTGGGACCCAAAAATATCGAATATTCGGGTGTTTTGAGTCTGAATTTGAGATATAAACGGGTACAGAAGATGCATGCACATATCGACTTTGGGGACCCAAAATATCGATTTTGAGCATGTTTTCAGCCTGTATTTTTAAAATACACTAACACGGAGTAGACACGTACAGATCGCTTCTGGGACCCAAATAAATCGAATTTTCGGTTGTTCTGAGCCTAAATTTGAGATATGAACAGGTACAGAAGATACATGCACATATCGACTTCGGGCACCTAAAATATCGATTTTGAGGCTGTTTTGGGCCTGTATTTTGAAAATACTCCAACACGGTGTAGACATGTACAGATCGCTTCTGGGACACAAAAATATCGATTTTTTGGGAGTTTTGAGCCTGAATTTGAGATATAAACGGGTACAGAAGATGCATGCACATATCGACTTTGGGCACCCAAAATATCGATTTTTAGTATGTTTTGGGCGTATAATTTGAAAATATTCTAGCACTGAGTAGGCACGTACAGATCGCTTCTGGGACCCAAAAATATCGAATTTTCGGGTGTTTTTAGCCAGAAATTGGGATATAACCGGGTACAGAGGATGCATGCACATATCGACTTTTTGCACCTAAAATATCGATTTTGAGCATGTTTTGGGTCTGTATCTTAAACAAATTCTAGCAAGAAGTAGGCATGTACAGATCGCTTCTGGGACCCAAAATTATCGAATTTTCTTGTGTTTTGAACCTGAATTTTGGATATAGACGGATACAGAAGATGCATGCACATATCGACTTTTGGCACCTAAAATATCGATTTTGAGCATGTTTTGGGCCTGTATTTTGAAAAAAACTATAACACGGTGTAGACATGTACAGATCGCTTCTGGGACACAAAAATATCGATTTTTTAGGTGTTTTGAGCCTGAATTTGAGATATAAACGGGTACAGAAGATGCATGCACATATCGACTTTGGCACCCAAAATGTCGATTTTTAGTATGTTTTGGGCGTAAAATTTGAAAATATTCTAGCACTGAGTAGGCATGTACAGATCGCTTCTGGGACCCAAAAATATCGAATTTTCGGGGGTTTTGAGCCAGAATTTAGGATATAACCGGGTACAGAGGATGCATGCACATATCGACTTTTTGCACCTAAAATATAGATTTTCAGCATGTTTTGGGCCTGTATTTTGAAAATACTCTAACACGGAGTATGCATGTACAGATCGCTTCTGGGACCAAAAAATATCAATTTTTGGGTGTTTTGAGCCTGAATTTGAGATATAAACGGGTTCAGAAGATGCATGCACATATCGACTTTTGATACCTAAAATATCGATTTTTAGCATGTTTTGAGCCTGTATTTTAAAAACATTCTAGTACTGAGTAGCCATGTTCAGATTGCTTAAGGGACCCAAAAAAATCGAATTTTCGGGGTTTTGAGCCTGAATATGAGATATAAACGGGTACAGAAGATGCATGCACATATCGACTTTTTGCACTTAAAATATCGATTTTGATCATGTTTTGGGTCTGTATCTTGAAAATATTCTAGCAAGGAGTAGGCATGTACAGATCGCTTCTGGAACCCCAAAAAATCGAATTTTCTGGTGTTTTGAACCTGAATTAGGGATATACACGTGTACAGAAGATGCATACACATTTTGACTTTGGGCACATAAAATATCGATTTTGAGCATGTTTTGGGCCTGTATTTTTAAAAACACTCTAACACGGAGTGTGCACGTACAGATCGCTTCTGGGACACAAAAATATCGAATTTTCGGGTGTTTTGAGCCTGAATTTGAGATATAAACGGATACAGAAGATGCATGCACATATCAACTTTGGGCACCTAAAATATTGATTTTTAGCATGTTTTAAGCCTGTATTTTAAAAACATTCTAGCACTGAGTATGCATGTGCAGATTGCTTAAGGGACCCAAAAATATTGAATTTTCGGAGTTTTGAGCCTGAATTTGAGATATCAACGGGTACAGAAGATGCATGCACATATCGACTTTTTGCACTTAAAATATCGATTTTCAGCATGTTTTGGGTCTGTATCTTGAAAACATTCTAGCAAGGAGTAGGCATGTACAGATCGCTTCTGTGACCCAAAAATATCGAATTTTCTGGTGTTTTGAACCTGAATTTGAGATATAAACCGGTACAGAAAATGTATGCACATATCGACTTTTTGCACTTAAAATATCGATTTTGAGCATGTTTTGGGCCTGTATTTTAAAAACACTCTAACACGGAGTATGCACGTACAGATCACTTCTGGGACCCAAAAATATTGAATTTTAGGGTGTTTTGAGCTTGAATTTGAGATATAAACGGGTACAGAAGATGCATGCACATATCGACTTTTTGCACTTAAAATATCGATTTTGAGCATGTTTTGGGTCTGTATCTTGAAAATACTCAAACACGGTGTAGACATGTTCAGATCGCTTCTGGGACCCAAAAATATCGAATTTTCGGGGGCTTTGAGCCAGAATTTGGGATATAACCGGGTACAGAGGATGCATGCACATATTGACTATGGGCACCTAAAATATAGATTTTTAGCATGTTTTGGGCCTGTATTTTGAAAATACTTTAACACGGAGTAGGCATGTACAGATCGCTTCTGGGACCCAAAAATATCGAATTTTCTTGTGTTTTGAGCCTGAATTTGAGATATAAACGGATACAGAAGATGCATAAACATATCGACTTTGGGCACCTAAAATATCGATTTTGAGCATGTTTTGGGCCTGTATTTTGAAAATACTCTAACATGGAGTAGGCATGTACAGATCGCTTCTGGGACACAAAAATATCGATTTTTTGAGTGTTTTGAGCCTGAATTTGAGATATAAACGGGTACAGAAGATGCATGCACATATCGACTTTGGACACCTAAAATATCGGTTTTTAGCATGTTTTGAGCCTACATTTCGAAAACATTCTAGCACTGAGTATGCATGTACAGATCGCTTAACGAACCCAAAAATATGGAATTTTCGGGTGTTTTGAGCTTGAATTTGAGATATATACGTGTACAGAAAATGCATGCACATATCGACTTTTTGCACTTAAAATATCGATTTTGAGCATGTTTTGGGTCTGTATCTTGAAAATACTCAAACACGGTGTAGACATGTTCAGATCGCTTCTGGGACCCAAAAATATCGAATTTTCGGGGGTTTTGAGCCAGAATTTGGGATATAACCGGGTACAGAGGATGCATGCACATATTGACTATGGGCACCTAAAATATAGATTTTTAGCATGTTTTGGGCCTGTATTTTGAAAATACTTTAACACGGAGTAGGCATGTACAGATCGCTTCTGGGACACAAAAATATCGATTTTTTGGGTGTTTTGAGCATGAATTTGAGATATAAACGGGTACAGAAGATGCATGCACATATCGACTTTGACCCCCAAAATATCGATTTTTAGTTTCTTTTGGGCGTATAATTTGAAAATATTCTAGCACTGAGTAAGCATGTAAAGATCGCTTCTGGGACCCAAAAATATCGAATTTTCGGGGGTTTTTGAGCCAGAATTTGGGATATAACCGGGTACAGAGGATGCATGCACATATCGACTTTTTGCACCTAAAATATCGATTTTGAGCATGTTTTGGGTCTGTATCTTGAAAACATTCTAGCAAGGAGTAGGCATGTACAGATCGCTTCTGGGACACAAAAATACCGAATTTTCTGGTGTTTTGAACCTGAATTTGGGATATACACGGGTACAGAAGATGCATACACATATTGACTTTGGGCACCTAAAATATAGATTTTCAGCATGTTTTGAGCCTGTATTTTGAAAATACTTTAACACGGAGAAGGCATGTACAGATCGCTTCTGGGACCCAAAAATATCGAATTTTCGGGTGTTTTGAGCCTGAATTTGAGATATAAACGGGTACAGAAGATGCATGCACATTTCGACTTTTTGCACCTAAAATATCGATTTTGAGCATGTTTTGGGACTGTATCTTGAAAACATTCTAGCAAGAAGTAGCCATGTACAGATTGCTTCTGGGACCCAAAAATATCGAATTTTCGAATGTTTTGAACCTGAATTTGGGATATAGACGGGTACAGAAGATGCATACACATATTGACTTTGGGCAGCTAAAATATCGATTTTCAGCATGTTTTAGGCTTGTATTTTGAAAATACTCTGACACGGAGTATGCATGTACAGATGGCTTTTGGGACCCAAAAATATCGAATATTCGGGTGTTTTGAGTCTGAATTTGAGATATAAACGGGTACAGAAGATGCATGCACATATCGACTTTAGGCACCCAATATATCGATTTTGAGCATATTTTGGGGCTGTATTTTTAAAATACTCTAACACGGAGTAGACACGTACAGATCGCTTCTGGGACACAAAAATATCGAATTTTTGAGTGTTTTGAGCCTGAATTTGAGATATAAACGGGTACAGAAGATGCATGCACATATCGACTTTGGACACCTAAAATATTGGTTTTTAGCATGTTTTGAGCCTACATTTTGAAAACATTCTAGCACTGAGTATGCATGTACAGATCGCTTAACGAACCCAAAAATATGGAATTTTCGGGTGTTTTGAGCTTGAATTTGAGATATAAACGGGTACAGAAGATGCATACACATATCGACTTTTTGCACCTAAAATATCGATTTTGATCATTTTTTGGGTCTGTATCTTGAAAAAATTCTAGCAAGGAGTAGGCATGTACAGATCGCTCCTGGGACCCAAAAATATCGAATTTTCGGGAGTTTTGATTATGAATTTGAGATATAAACGGGTACAGAAGATGCATGCACATATCGACTTTTTGCACTTAAAATATCGATTTTGAGCAAGTTTTTGGTTTGTATCTTGAAAACATTCTAGCAAGGAGTAGCCATGTACAGATCGCTTCTGGGACCCAAAAATATCGAATTTTCTGGTGTTTTGAACCAGAATTAGGGATATACACGGGTGCAGAAGATGCATACACATATTGACTTTGGGCACATAAAATATCGATTTTCAGCATGTTTTGGGCCTGTAATTTAAAAACACTCTAACACGGACTATGCACGTACAGATCGCTTCTGGGACCCAAAAACATTGAATTTTCGGGTGTTTTGAGCCTGAATTTGAGATATAAACGGGTTCAAAAGATAAATGCACATATCGACTTTGGGCACCTAAAATATCGATTTTGAGCATCTTTTGGGTCTGTATTTTGAAAATACTCAAACACGGTGTAGACATGTACAGATCACTTCTGGGACACAAAAATATCGATTTTTTGGGTGTTTTGAGCCTGAATTTGAGATATAAACGGGTACAGAAGATGCATGCACATATCGACTTTGGCACCCAAAATATCGATTTTTAGTTTCTTTTGGGCGTATAATTTGAAAATATTCTAGCACTGAGTAAGCATGTAAAGATCGCTTCTGGGACCCAAAAATATCGAATTTTCGGGGGTTTTGAGCCAGAATTTGGGATATAACCGGGTACAGAGGATGCATGCACATATCGACTTTTTGCACCCAAAATATCGATTTTGAGCATGTTTTGGGTCTGTATCTTGAAAACATTCTAGCAAGGAGTAGGCATGTACAGATCGCTTCTGGGACCCAAAAATACCGAATTTTCTGGTGTTTTGAACCTGAATTTGGGATATACACGGGTACAGAAGATGCATACACATATTGACTTTGGGCACCTAAAATATAGATTTTCAGCATGTTTTGAGCCTGTATTTTGAAAATACTTTAACACGGAGAAGGCATGTACAGATCGCTTCTGGGACCCTAAAATATCGAATTTTCGGGTGTTTTGAGCCTGAATTTGAGATATAAACGGGTACAGAAGATGCATGCACATATCGACTTTTTGCACCTAAAATATCGATTTTGAGCATGTTTTGGGACTGTATCTTGAAAACATTCTAGCAAGAAGTAGCCATGTACAGATTGCTTCTGGGACCCAAAAATATCGAATTTTCGAATGTTTTGAACCTGAATTTGGGATATAGACGGGTACAGAAGATGCATACACATATTGACTTTGGGCAGCTAAAATATCGATTTTCAGCATGTTTTAGGCTTGTATTTTGAAAATACTCTGACACGGAGTATACATGTACAGATGGCTTTTGGGACCCAAAAATATCGAATATTCGGGTGTTTTGAGTCTGAATTTGAGATATAAACGGGTACAGAAGATGCATGCACATATCGACTTTAGGCACCCAATATATCTATTTTGAGCATATTTTGGGCCTGTATTTTTAAAATACTCTAACACGGAGTAGACACGTACAGATCGCTTCTGGGACACAAAAATATCGAATTTTTGGGTGTTTTGAGCCTGAATTTGAGATATAAACGGGTACAGAAGTTGCATGCACATATCGACTTTGGGCACCCAAAATATCGATTTTTAGCATGTTTTGGACCTATATTTTGAAAACATTCTAGCACTGAGTAGGCATGTACAGATCGCTTCTGGGACCCAAAAATATTGAATTTTAGGGAGTTTTGAGCCTGAATTTGAGATATAACCGGGTACAGAGAATGCATACACATTTTGACTTTGTGCACCTAAAATATCAATTTTTTAGCATGTTTTGGGCCTGTACTTTAAAAACACTCTAACACGGAGTATGCATGTACAGATCGCTTCTGGGACCCAAAAATATCGAATTTTCAGAGTTTTGAGCCTGAATTTGTGATATAAAACGGGTACAGAAGATGCATGCACATATCGACATTTTGCACTTAATTAAAATATCGATTTTGAGCATGTTTCGGGTCTGCATCTTAAAAACATTCTAGCAAGGAGTAGGCATGTACAGATCGCTTCTGGGACCCAAAAATATTGAATTTTCTGATGTTTTGAACCAGAATTCGGGATATACACGGGTACAGAAGATGCATACACATATCGACTTTGGGCACATAAAATATCGATTTTGACCATGTTTTGGGCCTGTATTTTGAAAATACTCAAACACGGTGTAGACATGTACAGATCGCTTCTGGGACCCAAAAATATCGAATTTTCGGGGGTTTTGAGCCAGAATTTGGGATATAACCGGGTACAGAGGATGCATGCACATATCGACTTTTTGCAACTAAAATATCGATTTTGAGCATGTTTTGGGTCTGTATCTTGAAAACATTCTAGCAAGGAGTAGGCATGTACAGATCGCTTCTGGTACCCAAAAATACCGAATTTTCTGGTGTTTTGAACCTGAATTTGAGATATAGACGGGTACAGAAGATGCATGCACATATTGACTTTGGACACCTAAAATATCGATTTTTAGTATGTTTTGGGCTTGTAATTTAAAAACACTCTAACACGGACTATGCACGTACAGATCGCTTCTGGGACCCAAAAACATTGAATTTTCGGGTGTTTTGAGCCTGAATTTGAGATATAAACGGGTTCAAAAGATAAATGCACATATCGACTTTTGGCACCTAAAATATCGATTTTGAGCATCTTTTGGGTCTGTATTTTGAAAATACTCAAACACGGTGTACAGATCGCTTCTGGGACACAAAAATATCGATTTTTTGGGTGTTTTGAGCCTGAATTTGAGATATAAACGGGTACAGAAGATGCATGCACATATCGACTTTGGCACCCAAAATATCGATTTTTAGTTTCTTTTGGGCGTATAATTTGAAAATATTCAAGCACTGAGTAAGCATGTAAAGATCGCTTCTGGGACCCAAAAATATCGAATTTTCAGGGTTTTGAGCCAGAATTTGGGATATAACCGGGTACAGAGGATGCATGCACATATCGACTTTTTGCACCTAAAATATCGATTTTGAGCATGTTTTGGGTCTGTATCTTGAAAACATTCTAGCATGGAGTAGGCATGTACAGATCGCTTCTGGGACCCAAAAATACCGAATTTTCTGGTGTTTTGAACCTGAATTTGGGATATACACGGGTACAGAAGATGCATACACATATTGACTTTGGGCACCTAAAATATAGATTTTCAGCATGTTTTGAGCCTGTATTTTGAAAATACTTTAACACGGAGAAGGCATGTACAGATCGCTTCTGGGACCCAAAAATATCGACTTTTCGGGTGTTTTTGAGCCTGAATTTGAGATATAAACGGGTACAGAAGATGTATGCACATATCGACTTTTTGCAACTAAAATATCGATTTTGAGCATGTTTTGGGTCTGTATCTTGAAAACATTCTAGCAAGGAGTAGCCATGTACAGATTGCTTCTGGGACCCAAAAATATCGAATTTTCGAATATTTTGAACCTGAATTTGGGATATAGACGGGTACAGAAGATGCATGCACATATTGACTTTGGACACCTAAAATATCGATTTTTAGTATGTTTTGGGCCTGTAATTTAAAAACACTCTAACACGGACTATGCACGTACAGATCGCTTCTGGGACCCAAAAACATTGAATTTTCGGGTGTTTTGAGCCTGAATTTGAGATATAAACGGGTTCAAAAGATAAATGCACATATCGACTTTGGGCACCTAAAATATCGATTTTGAGCATCTTTTGGGTCTGTATTTTGAAAATACTCAAACACGGTGTAGACATGTACAGATCGCTTCTGGGACACAAAAATATCGATTTTTTGGGTGTTTTGAGCCTGAATTTGAGATATAAACGGGTACAGAAGATGCATGCACATATCGACTTTGGCACCCAAAATATCGATTTTTAATTTCTTTTGGGCGTATAATTTGAAAATATTCAAGCACTGAGTAAGCATGTAAAGATCGCTTCTGGGACCCAAAAATATCGAATTTTCGGGGGTTTTGAGCCAGAATTTGGGATATAACCGGGTACAGAGGATGAATGCACATATCGACTTTTTGCACCTAAAATATCGATTTTGAGCATGTTTTGGGTCTGTATCTTGAAAACATTCTAGCATGGAGTAGGCATGTACAGATCGCTTCTGGGACCCAAAAATACCGAATTTTCTGGTGTTTTGAACCTGAATTTGGGATATACACGGGTACAGAAGATGCATACACATATTGACTTTGGGCAGCTAAAATATCGATTTTCAGCATGTTTTAGGCTTGTATTTTGAAAATACTCTGACACGGAGTATGCATGTACAGATGGCTTTTGGGACCCAAAAATATCGAATATTCGGGTGTTTTGAGTCTGAATTTGAGATATAAACGGGTACAGAAGATGCATGCACATTTTGACTTTGTGCACCTAAAATATCAATTTTTTAGCATGTTTTGGGCCTGTACTTTAAAAACACTCTAACACGGAGTATGCATGTACAGATCGCTTCTGGGACCCAAAAATATCGAATTTTCGGAGTTTTGAGCCTGAATTTGAGATATAAAACGGGTACAGAAGATGCATGCACATATCGACTTTTTGCACTTAATTAAAATATCGATTTTGAGCATGTTTTGGGTCTGCATCTTAAAAACATTCTAGCAAGGAGTAGGCATGTACAGATCGATTCTGGGACCCAAAAATATTGAATTTTCTGATGTTTTGAACCTGAATTTGAGATGTAGACGGGTACAGAAGATGTATACACATATTGACTTTTGGCACCTAAAATATAGATTTTCAGCATGTTTTGGGCCTGTATTTTGAAAATACTTTAACACGGAGAAGGCATGTGCAGATCGCTTCTGGGACCCAAAAATATCGAATTTTCGGGTGTTTTGAACCAAAATTTGGGATATAGATGGGTACAGAAGATGCATGCACATATTGACTTTGGGCACCTAAAATATAGATTTTCAGCATGTTTTGGGTCTGTATTTTGAAAATACTTTAACACGGAGTAGGCATGTACAGATAGCTTCTGGGACCCAAAAATATCGAATTTTCGGGTGTTTTGAGCCTGAATTTGAGATATAAACGGGTACAGAAGATGCATGCACATATCGACTTTGGACACCTAAAATTTCGGTTTTTAGAATGTTTTGAGCCTACATTTTGAAAACATTCTAGCACTGAGTATGCATCTACAGATAGCTTAACGGACCCAAAAATATGGAATTTTCGGGAGTTTTGAGCTTGAATTTGATATATAAACGGGTACAGAAGATGCATACACATATTGACTTTTTGCACCTAAAATATCGATTTTGATCATGTTTTGGGTCTGTATCTTGAAAAAATTCTAGCAAGGAGTAGGCATGTACAGATCGCTCCTGGGACCCAAAAATATCGAATTTTCGGGAGTTTTGAGCCTGAATTTGAGATATAACCGGGTACAGAGAATGCATACACATATTGACTTTGTGCACCTAAAATATCAATTTTTTAGCATGTTTTGGGCCTGTATTTTAAAAACACTCCAACACGGAGTATGCATGTACAGATCGCTTATGGGACCCAAAAATATCGAATTTTCGGAGTTTTGAGCCTGAATTTGAGATATAAACGGGTACAGAAGATGCATGCACAAATCGACTTTTTGCACTTAATTAAAATATCGATTTTGAGCATGTTTTGGGTCTGTAACTTGAAAATATTCTAGCAAGGAGTAGGCATGTACAGATCGCTTCTGGGACCCAAAAATATCGAATTTTCTGATGTTTTGAACCAGAATTAGGAATATACACGGGTACAGAAGATCCATACACATATTGACTTTGGGCACATAAAATATCGATTTTCAGCATGTTTTGGGCCTGTATTTTAAAAACACTTTAACACGGAGAAGGCATGTACAGATCGCTTCTGGGACACAAAAATATGGATTTTTTGGGTGTTTTGAGCCTGAATTTGAGATATAAACGGGTACAGAAGATGCATTCACATATCGACTTTGGACACCTAAAATATCGATTTTTAGTATGTTTTGGGCCTGTATTTTAAAAATACTCTAATACGGAGTAGACATGTAATGATCGCTTTTGGGACCCAAAAATATCGAATTTTCGGGTGTTTTGAGCCTGAATTTGAGATATAAACGGGTACAGAAGATGCATGCACATATCGACTTTTTGCACCTAAAATATCGATTTTGATCTTGTTTTGGGTCTGTATCTTGAAAAAATTCTAGCAAGGAGTAGGCATGTACAGATCGCTCCTGGGACACAAAAATATCGAATTTTCGGGTGTTTTGAACCTGAATTTGGGATATAGACGGATACAGAAAATGTATGCACATATCGACTTTGGGCACCTAAAATATCGATTTTGAGCATGTTTTGGACCTGTATTTTGAAAATACTCTAACACGGAGTAGACATGTACAGATCGCTTCTGGGACACAAAAATATCGATTTTTTGGGTGTTTTGAGCCTGAATTTGAGATATAAACGGGTACAGAAGATGCATGCACATATCGACTTTGGGACCCAAAATATCGATTTTTAGTATGTTTTGGGCGTATAATTTTAAAATATTCTAGCACTGAGTAGGCATGTACAGATCGCTTCTGGGACCCAAAAATATCGAATTTTCGGGGGTTTTGAGCCTGAATTTGGGATATAACCGGGTACAGAGGATTCATGCACATATCGACTTTTTGCACCTAAAATATCGAATTTGGGCATGTTTTTGGTCTGTATCTTGAAAACATTCTAGCAAGGAGTAGGCATGTACAGATCGCTTCTGGGACCCAGAAATACCGATTTTTCTGGAGTTTTGAACCTGAATTCGAGATGTAGACGGGTACAGAAGATGCATACAGATATTGACTTTTGGCACCTAAAATATAGATTTTCAGCATGTTTTGGGCCTGTATTTTGAAAATACTTTAACACGGAGAAGGCATGTACAGATCGCTTCTGGGACCCAAAAATATCGAATTTTCGGGTGTTTTGAACCTAAATTTGGGATATAGATGGGTACAGAAGATGCATACACATATTGACTTTGGGCACCTAAAATATAGATTTTCAGCATGTTTTGGGCCTGTATTTTGAAAATACTTTAACACGGAGTAGGCATGTACAGATCGCTTCTGGGACCCAAAAATATCGAATTTTTGGGTGTTTTGAGCCTGAATTTGAGATATAAACGGGTACAGAAGATGCATGCACATATCGACTTTGGACACCTAAAATATCGGTTTTTAGCATGTTTTGAGCCTACATTTTGAAAACATTCTAGCACTGAGTATGCATCTACAGATAGCTTAACGGACCCAAAAATATGGAATTTTCGAGAGTTTTGAGCCTGAATTTGATATATAAACGGGTACAGAAGATGCATACACATATCGACTTTTTGCACCTAAAATATCGATTTTGATCTTGTTTTGGGTCTGTATCTTGAAAAAATTCTAGCAAGGAGTAGGCATGTACAGATCGCTCCTGGGACACAAAAATATCGAATTTTCGGGTGTTTTGAACCTGAATTTGGGATATAGACGGATACAGAAAATGTATGCACATATCGACTTTGGGCACCTAAAATATCGATTTTGAGCATGTTTTGGACCTGTATTTTGAAAATACTCTAACACGGAGTAGACATGTACAGATCGCTTCTGGGACACAAAAATATCGATTTTTTGGGTGTTTTGAGCCTGAATTTGAGATATAAACGGGTACAGAAGATGCATGCACATATCGACTTTGGGACCCAAAATATCGATTTTTAGTATGTTTTGGGCGTATAATTTTAAAATATTCTAGCACTGAGTAGGCATGTACAGATCGCTTCTGGGACCCAAAAATATCGAATTTTCGGGGGTTTTGAGCCTGAATTTGGGATATAACCGGGTACAGAGGATTCATGCACATATCGACTTTTTGCACCTAAAATATCGAATTTGAGCATGTTTTTGGTCTGTATCTTGAAAACATTCTAGCAAGGAGTAGGCATGTACAGATCGCTTCTGGGACCCAGAAATACCGATTTTTCTGGAGTTTTGAACCTGAATTCGAGATGTAGACGGGTACAGAAGATGCATACAGATATTGACTTTTGGCACCTAAAATATAGATTTTCAGCATGTTTTGGGCCTGTATTTTGAAAATACTTTAACACGGAGAAGGCATGTACAGATCGCTTCTGGGACCCAAAAATATCGAATTTTCGGGTGTTTTGAACCTAAATTTGGGATATAGATGGGTACAGAAGATGCATACACATATTGACTTTGGGCACCTAAAATATAGATTTTCAGCATGTTTTGGGCCTGTATTTTGAAAATACTTTAACACGGAGTAGGCATGTACAGATCGCTTCTGGGACCCAAAAATATCGAATTTTTGGGTGTTTTGAGCCTGAATTTGAGATATAAACGGGTACAGAAGATGCATGCACATATCGACTTTGGACACCTAAAATATCGGTTTTTAGCATGTTTTGAGCCTACATTTTGAAAACATTCTAGCACTGAGTATGCATCTACAGATAGCTTAACGGACCCAAAAATATGGAATTTTCGAGAGTTTTGAGCCTGAATTTGATATATAAACGGGTACAGAAGATGCATACACATATCGACTTTTTGCACCTAAAATATCGATTTTGATCATGTTTTGGGTCTGTAACTTGAAAACATTCTAGCAAGGAGTAGGCATGTACAGATCGCTTCTGGGACCCAAAAATATCGAATTTTCTGATGTTTTGAACCAGAATTAGGAATATACACGGGTACAGAAGATCCATACACATATTGACTTTGGGCACATAAAATATCGATTCTCAGCATGTTTTGGGCCTGTATTTTAAAAACACTTTAACACGGAGAAGGCATGTACAGATCGCTTCTGGGACCCAAAAATATCGAATTTTCGGGTGTTTTGAGCCTGAATTTGAGATATAAACGGGTACAGAAGATGCATGCACATATTGACTTTGGGCACCTAAAATATCGATTTTGAGCATGTTTTGGGCCTGTATTTTGAAAATACTGTACCACGGAGTAGGCATGTACAGATCGCTTCTGGGACACAAAAATATGGATTTTTTGGGTGTTTTAAGCCTGAATTTGAGATATAAACGGGTACAGAAGATGCATGCACATATCGACTTTGGACACCTAAAATATCGATTTTTAGTATGTTTTGAGCCTGTATTTTAAAAATACTCTAATACGGAGTAGACATGTAATGATCGCTTTTGGGACCCAAAAATATCGAATTTTCGGGTGTTTTGAGCCTGAATTTGAGATATAAACGGGTACAGAAGATGCATGCACATATCGACTTTTTGCACCTAAAATAACGATTTTGATCTTGTTTTTGGTCTGTATCTTGAAAAAATTCTAGCAAGGAGTAGGCATATACAGATCGCTCCTGGGACACAAAAATATCGAATTTTCGGGTGTTTTGAACCTGAATTTGGGATATAGACGGATACAGAAAATGTATGCACATATCGACTTTGGGCACCTAAAATATCGATTTTGAGCATGTTTTGGACCTGTATTTTGAAAATACTCTAACACGGAGTAGGCATGTACAGATCGCTTCTGGGACCCAAAAATATCGAATTTTCGGGTGTTTTGAGCCTGAATTTGAGATATAAACGGGTACAGAAGATGCATGAACATATCGACTTTTTGCACCTAAAATATCGATTTTCAGCATGTTTTGGGTCTGTACCTTGAAAATATTCTAGCAAGAAGTAGGCATGTACAGATTGCTTCTGGGACCCAAAAATATCGAATTTTCGAATGTTTTGAACCTGAATTTGGGATATAGACGGGTACAGAAGATGGATACACATATTGACTTTGGGCAGCTAAAATATCGATTTTCAGCATGTTTTAGGCTTGTATTTTGAAAATACTCTAACACGGAGTATGCATGTACAGATGGCTTTTGGGACCCAAAAATATCGATTATTCGGGTGTTTTGAGTCTGAATTTATGATATAAACGGGTACAGAAGATGCATGCACATATCGACTTTGGGCAACCAAAATATCGATTTTTAGCATGTTTTGGGCCTGTGTTTTAAAAACACTCTAACACGGAGTATGCATGTACAGATCGCTTCTGGGACCCAAAAATATCGAATTTTAGAGTGTTTTGAACCTGAATTTGGGATATAGACTGGTACAGAAGATGCATACACATATTGACTTTCGGCAGCTAAAATATCGATTTACAGCATGTTTTAGGCCTGTATTTTGAACATACTCTAGCACGGAGTATGCATTTACAGATCGCTTAAGGGACCCAAAAATATGGAATTTTCGGGTGTTTTGAGCTAGAATTTGAGATATAAACGGGTACAGAAGATGCATGCACATATCGACTTTGGGCACCTAAAATATCGATTTTGATCATGTTTTGGGTCTGTATCTTGAAAAAATTCTTGCAATGAGTAGGCATGTACAGATCGCTCCTGGGACACAAAAATATCGAATTTTCGGGTGTTTTGAACCTGAATTTGGGATATAGACGGATACAAAAGATGTATGCACATATCGACTTTGGGCACATAAAATATCGATTTTGAGCATGTTTTGGACCTGTATTTTGAAAATACTCTAACACGGAGTAGGCATGTACAGATCGCTTCTGGGACCCAAAAATATTGAATTTTCGGGAGTTTTGAGCCTGTATTTGAGATATAACCGGGTACAGAGAATGCATACACATATTGACTTTGTGCACCTAAAATATCAATTTTCAGCATGTTTTGGGCCTGTATTTTAAAAACACTCAAACACGGAGTATGCATGTACAGATCGCTTCTGGGACCCAAAAATATCGAATTTTCGAGTGTTTTGAACCTGAATTTGGGATATAGACTGGTACAGTAGATGCATACACATATTGACTTTGGGCAGCTAAAATATCGATTTACAGCATGTTTTAGGCCTGTAATTTGAACATACTCTAACACGGAGTATGCATGTACAGATGGCTTTTGGGACCCAAAAATATCGAATATTCTGGTGTTTTGAGTCTGAATTTGGGATATAAATGGATACAGAAGATGCATGCACATATCGACTTTGGGCACCTAAAATATCGATTTTGATCATGTTTTGGGTCTGTATCTTGAAAAAATTCTTGCAATGAGTAGGCATGTACAGATCGCTCCTGGGACACAAAAATATCGAATTTTCGGGTGTTTTGAACCTGAATTTGGGATATAGACGGATACAAAAGATGTATGCACATATCGACTTTGGGCACATAAAATATCGATTTTGAGCATGTTTTGGACCTGTATTTTGAAAATACTCTAACACGGAGTAGGCATGTACAGATCGCTTCTGGGACCCAAAAATATTGAATTTTCGGGAGTTTTGAGCCTGTATTTGAGATATAACCGGGTACAGAGAATGCATACACATATTGACTTTGTGCACCTAAAATATCAATTTTCAGCATGTTTTGGGCCTGTATTTTAAAAACACTCAAACACGGAGTATGCATGTACAGATCGCTTCTGGGACCCAAAAATATCGAATTTTCGAGTGTTTTGAACCTGAATTTGGGATATAGACTGGTACAGTAGATGCATACACATATTGACTTTGGGCAGCTAAAATATCGATTTACAGCATGTTTTAGGCCTGTAATTTGAACATACTCTAACTCGGAGTATGCATGTACAGATGGTTTTTGGGACCCAAAAATATCGAATATTCTGGTGTTTTGAGTCTGAATTTGGGATATAAATGGATACAGAAGATGCATGCACATATCGACTTTGGGCACCTAAAATATCAATTTTGATCATGTTTTGGGTCTGTATCTTGAAAAAATTCTTGCAAGGAGTAGGCATGTTCAGATCGCTTCTCGGACCCAAAAACATTGAATTTTCGGGTGTTTTGAGCCTGAATTTGAGATATAAACGGGTACAGAAGATGCATGCACATATTGACTTTTTGCACCTAAAATATGGATTTTGAGCATGTTTTGGGACTGTATCTTGAAAACATTCTAGCAAGAAGTAGGCATGTACAGATTGCTTCTGGGACCCAAAAATATCGAATTTTCGAATGTTTTGAACCTGAATTTGGGATATAGACGGGTACAGAAGATGCATAGACATTTTGACTTTGGGCAGCTAAAATATCGATTTTCAGCATGTTTTAGGCATGTATTTTGAAAATACTCTGAGACGGAGTATGCATGTACAGATGGCTTTTGGGACCCAAAAATATCGAATATTCGGGTGTTTTGAGTCTGAATTTGAGATATAAACGGGTACAGAAGATGCATGCACATATCGACTTTAGGCACCCAATATATCGATTTTGAGCATACTTTGGGCCTGTATTTTTAAAATACTCTAACACGGAGTAGACACGTACAGATCGCTTCTGGGACACAAAAATATCGAATTTTTGGGTGTTTTGAGCCTGAATTTGAGATATAAACGGGTACAGAAGTTGCATGCACATAACGACTTTGGGCACCCAAAATATCGAATTTTAGCATGTTTTGGACCTATATTTTGAAAACATTCTAGCACTGAGTAGGCATGTACAGATCGCTTCTGGGACCCAAAAATATTGAATTTTCGGGGGTTTTGAGCCTGAATTTGAGATATAACCGGGTACAGAGAATGCATACACATATTGACTTTGTGCACCTAAAATATTAAGTTTTTAGCATGTTTTGGGCCTGTACTTTAAAAACACTCTAACACGGAGTATGCATGTACAGATCGCTTCTGGGACCCAAAAATATCGAATTTTCGGAGTTTTGAGCCTGAATTTGAGATATAAACGGGTACAGAAGATGCATGCACATATCGACTTTTTGCACTTAATATCGATTTGGAGCATGTTTTGGGTCTGTATCTTAAAAACATTCTAGCAAGGAGTAGGCATGTACAGATCGCTTCTGGGACCCAAAAATATTGAATTATCTGATGTTTTGAACCAGAATTAGGGATATACACGGGTACAGAAGATGCATACACATATTGACTTTGGGCACATAAAATATCGATTTTCAGCATGTTTTGGGGCTGTATTTTAAAAACACTCTAACACGGAGTATGCACGTACAGATCGCTTCTGGGACCCAAAAACATTGAATTTTCGGGTGTTTTGAGCATGAATTTGAGATATAAACGGGTACAGAAGATGCATGCACATATCGACTTTGGGCACCTAAAATATCGATTTTGAGCATGTTTTGGGCCTGTATTTTGAAAATACTCAAACACGGTGTAGACATGTACAGATCGCTTCTGGGACACAAAAATATCGATTTTTTGGGTGTTTTGAGCCTGAATTTGAGATATAAACGGGTACAAAAGATGCATGCACATATCGACTTTGGGACCCAAAATATCGATTTTTAGTATGTTTTGGGCCTATAATTTGAAAATATTCTAGCACTGAGTAGGCATGTACTAATCGCTTCTGGGACCCAAAAATATCGAATTTTCGGGGGTTTTGAGCCTGAATTTGGGATATAACCGGGTACAGAGGATGCATGCACATATCGACTTTTTGCACCTAAAATATCGATTTTGAGCATGTTTTGGGTCTGTATCTTGAAAACATTCTAGAAAGGAGTAGGCATGTACAGATCGCTTCTGGGACCCAAAAATACCGAATTTTCTGGTGTTTTGAACCTGAATTTGAGATATAAACGGATACATAAGATGCATACACATATTGACTTTGGGCAGCTAAAATATCGATTTTCAGCATGTTTTGGGCCTGTATTTTAAAAACACTCTAACACGGAGTATGCATGTACAGATCGCTTCTGGGACCCAAAAACATTGAATTTTCGGGTGTTTTGAAACTGAATTTGAGATATAGACGGGTACAGAAGATGTATACACATATTGACTTTTGGCACATAAAATATAGATTTTCAGAATGTTTTAAGCCTGTATTTTGAAAATACTTTAACACGGAGAAGGCATGTACAGATCGCTTCTGGGACCCAAAAATATCGAATTTTCGGGTGTTTTGAGTTTGAATTTGAGATATAAACGGATACAGAAGATGAATGCACATATTGACTTTGGGCACCTAAAATATCGATTTTGAGCATGTTTTGGGCCTGTATTTTGAAAATACTGTACCACGGAGTAGGCATGTACAGATCGCTCCTGGGACCCAAAAATATCTAATTTTCAGGTGTTTTGAACCTGAATTTGGGATATAGACGGATACAGAAGATGTATGCACATATTGACTTTTGGCACCTAAAATATCGATTTTGAGCATATTTTGGACTTGTATTTTGAAAATACTCTAACACGGAGTAGGCATGTACAGATCGCTATTGGGACCCAAAAATATCGAATTTTCGGGTGTTTTGAGCCTGAATTTGAGATATAAACGGGTACAGAAGATGCATGCGCATATCGACTTTTTGCACCTAAAATATCGATTTTGAGCATGTTTTGGGTCTGTATCTTGAAAACATTCTAGCAAGAAGTAGGCATGTACAGATTGCTTCTGGGACCCAAAAATATCGAATTTTCGAATGTTTTGAACCAGAATTAGGGATATAGACGGGTACAGAAGATGCATACACATATTGACTTTAGGCAGCTAAAATATAGATTTTCAGCATGCTTTAGGCTTGTATTTTGAAAATACTCTATCACGGAGTATGCATGTACAGATGGCTTTTGGGACCCAAAAATATCAATTATTCGGGTGTTTTGAGTCTGAATTTATGATATAAACGGGTACAGAAGATGCATGCACTTATCGACTTTGGGCACCCAATATATCGATTTTGAGCATGTTTTGGGCCTGTATTTTTTAAATACTCTAACACGGAGTAGACACGTACAGATCGCTTCTGGGAACAAAAATATCGAATTTTTGAGTGTTTTGAGCCTAAATTTGAGATATAAACGGGTACAGAAGATGCATGCACATATCGACTTTTGGCACCCAAAATATCGATTTTGAGCATGTTCTGATCCTATATATTGAAAAAATTCTAGCACTGAGTAGGCATGTACAGATCGCTTCTGGAAACCAAAAATATTGAATTTTCGGGTGTTTTGAGCCTGAATTTGAGATATAACCGGGTACAGAGAATGCATACACATATTGACTTTGTGCACCTAAAATATCAATTTTCAGCATGTTTTGGGCCTGTATTTTAAAAACACTCAAACACGGAGTATGCATGTACAGATGGCTTTTGGGACCAAAAAATATCGAATATTCTGGTGTTTTGAGTCTGAATTTGGGATATAAATGGGTACAGAAGATGCATGCACATATCGACTTTGGGCACCTAAAATATCAATTTTGAGCATGTTTTGGGTCTGTATTTTGAAAACATTCTAGCACTGAGTATGCATGTACAGATCGCTTAAGGGACCCAAAAATATGGAATTTTCGGGTGTTTTGAGCTTGAATTTGAGATATAAACGGGTACAGAAAATGCATGCACATATCGGCTTTTTTCACCAAAAATATCGATTTTGAGCATGTTTTGGGCCTGTATTTTGAAAATACTGTACCACGGAGTAGGCATGTACAGATCGCTCCTGGGACCCAAAAATATCTAATTTTCAGGTGTTTTGAACCTGAATTTGGGATATAGACGGATACAGAAGATGTATGCACATATTGACTTTTGGCACCTAAAATATCGATTTTGAGCATATTTTGGACTTGTATTTTGAAAATACTCTAACACGGAGTAGGCATGTACAGATCGCTATTGGGACCCAAAAATATCGAATTTTCGGGTGTTTTGAGCCTGAATTTGAGATATAAACGGGTACAGAAGATGCATGCGCATATCGACTTTTTGCACCTAAAATATCGATTTTGAGCATGTTTTGGGTCTGTATCTTGAAAACATTCTAGCAAGAAGTAGGCATGTACAGATTGCTTCTGGGACCCAAAAATATCGAATTTTCGAATGTTTTGAACCAGAATTAGGGATATAGACGGGTACAGAAGATGCATACACATATTGACTTTAGGCAGCTAAAATATAGATTTTCAGCATGCTTTAGGCTTGTATTTTGAAAATACTCTATCACGGAGTATGCATGTACAGATGGCTTTTGGGACCCAAAAATATCGATTATTCGGGTGTTTTGAGTCTGAATTCATGATATAAACGGGTACAGAAGATGCATGCACTTATCGACTTTGGGCAACCAATATATCGATTTTGAGCATGTTTTGGGCCTGTATTTTTTAAATACTCTAACACGGAGTAGACACGTACAGATCGCTTCTGGGAAACAAAAATATCGAATTTTTGAGTGTTTTGAGCCTAAATTTGAGATATAAACGGGTACAGAAGATGCATGCACATATCGACTTTTGGCACCCAAAATATCGATTTTGAGCATGTTCTGAGCCTATATATTGAAAAAATTCTAGCACTGAGTAGGCATGTACAGATCGCTTCTGGAAACCAAAAATATTGAATTTTCGGGTGTTTTGAGCCTGAATTTGAGATATAACCGGGTACAGAGAATGCATACACATATTGACTTTGTGCACCTAAAATATCAATTTTCAGCATGTTTTGGGCCTGTATTTTAAAAACACTCAAACACGGAGTATGCATGTACAGATGGCTTTTGGGACCAAAAAATATCGAATATTCTGGTGTTTTGAGTCTGAATTTGGGATATAAATGGGTACAGAAGATGCATGCACATATCGACTTTGGGCACCTAAAATATCAATTTTGAGCATGTTTTGGGCCTGTATTTTGAAAACATTCTAGCACTGAGTATGCATGTACAGATCGCTTAAGGGACCCAAAAATATGGAATTTTCGGGTGTTTTGAGCTTGAATTTGAGATATAAACGGGTACAGAAAATGCATGCACATATCGGCTTTTTTCACCTAAAATATCGATTTTGATCATGCTTTGGGTCTGTATCTTGAAAAAATTCTTGCAAGGAGTAGGCATGTACAGATCGCTTCTTGGACCCAAAAACATTGAATTTTCGGGTGTTTTGAGCCTGAATTTGAGATATAAACGGGTACAAAAGATGAATGCACATATCGACTTTGGGCAGCTAAAATATCGATTTTGGGCATCTTTTGGGTCTGTATTTTGAAAATACTCAAACACGGTGTAGACATGTACAGATCGCTTCTGGGACACAAAAATATCGATTTTTTGGGTGTTTTGAGCCTGAATTTGAGATATAAACGGGTACAGAAGATGCATGCACATATCGACTTTGGCACCCAAAATATCGATTTTTAGTATGTTTTGGGCGTATAATTTGAAAATATTCTAGCACTGAGTAGGCATGTACAGATCGCTTCTGCGACCCAAAAATGTCGAATTTTCGGGGGTTTTGAGCCAGAATTTGGGATATAACCGGGTACAGAGGATGCATGCAAATATCGACTTTTTGCACCTAAAATATCGATTTTGAGCATGTTTTGGGACTGTATTTTGAAAACATTCTAGCAAGGAGTAGGCATGTACAGATCGCTTCTGGGACCCAAAAATACCTAATTTTCTGGTGTTTTGAACCTGAATTTGGGATATACACGGGTACAGAAGATGCATACACATATTGACTTTGGGCACCTAAAATATAGATTTTCAGCATGTTTTGAGCCTGTATTTTGAAAATACTTTAACACGGAGAAGGCATGTACAGATCGCTTCTGGGACACAAAAATATGAATTTTTTGGGTGTTTTGAGCCTGAATTTGAGATATAAACGGGTACAGAAGATGCATGCACATATCGCCTTTGGACACTTAAAATATCGATTTTTAGTATGTTTTGGGCCTGTATTTTAAAAATACTCTAACACGGAGTAGACATGTACAGATCGCTTTTGGGACCCAAAAATATCGAATTTTCGGGTGTTTTGAGCCTGAATTTGATATATAAACGGGTACAGAAGATGCATGCACATATCGACTTTTTGCACCTAAAATATCGATTTTAATCTTGTTTTGGGTCTGTATCTTGAAAAAATTCTAGCAAGGAGTAGGCAAGTACAGATCGCTCCTGGGACCCAAAAATATCGAATTTTCGGGTGTTTTGAACCTATATTTGGGATATAGACGGGTACAGAAGATGCATACACATATTGACTTTGGGCAGCTAAAATATCGATTTTCAGCATGTTTTAGGCTTGTATTTTGAAAATACTCTAACACGGAGTATGCATGTACAGATGGCTTTTGGGACCCAAAAATATCGATTATTCGGGTGTTTTGAGTCTGAATTTATGATATAAACGGGTACAGAAGATGCATGCACATATCGACTTTGGGCACCCAAAATATTGATTTTTAGCATGTTCTGAGCCTATATTTTGAAAAAATTCTAGCACTGAGTAGGCATATACAGATCGCTTCTGGGACCCAAAAATATTGAATTTTCGGGTGTTTTGAGCCTGAATTTGAGATATAACCGGGTACAGAGAATGCATACACATATTGACTTTTTGCACTTAAAATATCGATTTTGAGCATGTTTTGGGTCTGTATCTTGAAAACATTCTAGGAAGGAGTAGGCATGTACAGATCGCTTCTGGGACCCAAAAATATCGAATTTTCTGATGTTTTGAACCAGAATTAGGGATATACACGGGTACAGAAGATGCATACACATATTGACTTTGGGCACATAAAATATCGATTTTCATCATGTTTTGGGCCTTTAATTTAAAAACACTCTAACACGGAGTATGCACGTACAGATCGCTTCTGGGACACAAAAATATCGATTTTTTGGGTGTTTTGAGCCTGAATTTGGGATATAACCGGGTACAGAGGATGCATGCACATATCGACTTTTTGCACCTAAAATATCGATTTTGAGCATGTTTTGGGTCTGTATCTTGAAAACATTCTAGCAAGGAGTAGGCATGTACAGATCGCTTCTGGGACACAAAAATACCCAATTTTCTGGTGTTTTGAACCTGAATTTGGTATATACAGGGGTACAGAAGATGCATACACATATTGACTTTGGGCACCTAAAATATAGATTTTCAGCATGTTTTGAGCCTGTATTTTGAAAATACTTTAACACGGAGAAGGCATGTACAGATCGCTTCTGGGACCCAAAAATATCGAATTTTCGGATGTTTTGAGCCTGAATTTGAGATATAAACGGGTACAGAAGATGCATGCACATATCGACTTTTTGCACCTAAAATATCGATTTTGAGCATGTTTTGGGTCTGTATCTTGAAAACATTCTAGCAAGAAGTAGGCATGTACAGATTGCTTCTGAGACCCAAAAATATCGAATTTTCGAATGTTTTGAACCTGAATTTGGGATATAGACGGGTACAGAAGATGCATAGACATATTGACTTTGGGCAGCTAAAATATCGATTTTCAGCATGTTTTAAGCTTGTATTTTGAAAATACTCTGACACGGAGTATGCATGTACAGATGGTTTTTGGGACCCAAAAATATCGAATATTCGGGTGTTTTGAGTCTGAATTTGAGATATAAACGGGTACAGAAGATGCATGCACATATCGACTTTAGGCACCCAATATATCGATTTTGAGCATATTTTGGGCCTGTATTTTTAAAATACTCTAACACGGAGTAGACACGTACAGATCGCTTCTGGGACACAAAAATATCGATTTTTTGGGTGTTTTGAGCCTGAATTTAAGATATAAACGGGTACAGAAGTTGCATGCACATATCGACTTTGGGCACCCAAAATATCGATTTTTAGCATGTTTTGGACCTATATTTTGAAAACATTCTAGCACTGAGTAGGCATGTACAGATCGCTTCAGGGACCCAAAAATATTGAATTTTCGGGAGTTTTGAGCCTGAATTTGAGATATAACCGGGTACAGAGAATGCATACACATATTGACTTTGTGCACCTAAAATATCAATTTTTTAGCATGTTTTGGGCCTGTACTTTAAAAACACTCTAACACGGAGTATGCATGTACAGATCGCTTATGGGACCCAAAAATATCGAATTTTCGGAGTTTTGAGCCTGAATTTGAGATATAAACGGGTACAGAAGATGCATGCACATATCGACTTTTTGCACTTAATTAAAATATCGATTTTGAGCATGTTTTGGGTCTGTATCTTAAAAACATTCTAGCAAGGAGTAGGCATGTACAGATCGCTTCTGGGACCCAAAAATATTGAATTTTCTGATGTTTTGAACCAGAATTAGGGATATACACGGGTACAGAAGATGCATACACATATTGACTTTGGGCACATAAAAAATCGATTTTCAGCATGTTTTGGGCCTGTATTTTAAAAACACTCTAACACGGAGTATGCACGTACAGATCGCTTCTGGGACCCAAAAACTTTGAATTTTCGGGTGTTTTGAGCATGAATTTGAGATATAAACGGGTACAGAAGATGCATGCACATATCGACTTTGGGCACTTAAAATATCGATTTTGAGCATGTTATGGGCCTGTATTTTGAAAATACTCAAACACGGTGTAGACATGTACAGATCGCTTCTGGGACACAAAAATATCGATTTTTTGGGTGTTTTGAGCCTGAATTTGAGATATAAACGGGTACAGAAGATGCATGCACATATCGACTTTGGGACCCAAAATATCAATTTTTAGTATGTTTTGTTCGTATAATTTGAAAATATTCTAGCACTGAGTAGGCATGTACAGATCGCTTCTGCCATGGGACCCAAAAATATCGAATTTTCGGGGGTTTTGAGCCTGAATTTGGGATATAACCGGGTACAGAAGATGCATACACATATTAACTTTGGGCACCTAAAATATAGATTTTCAGCATGTTTTAAGCCTGTATTTTGAAAATACTTTAACACGGAGAAGGCATGTACAGATCGCTTCTTGGACCCAAAAAAATCGAATTTTCGGGTGTTTTGAGCCAGAATTTGAGATATAAACGGATACAGAAGATGCATGCACATATTGACTTTAGGCAACTAAAATATCGATTTTGAGCATGTTTTGGGCCTGTATTTTGAAAATACTGTACCACGGAGTAGGCATGTACAGATCGCTTCTGGGACACAAAAATATTGCTTTTTTGGGTGTTTTGAGCCTGAATTTGAGATATAAACGAGTACAGAAGATGCATGCACATATCGACTTTGGACACCTAACATATCGATTTTTAGTATGTTTTGGGCCTGTATTTTAAAAATACTCTAACACGGAGTAGAGATGTACAGATCGCTTTTGGGACCCAAAAATATCGAATTTTTGGGTGTTTTGAGCCTGAATTTGCGATATAAACGGATACAGAAGATGCATGCACATATCTACTTTTTGCACCTAAAACATCGATTTTGATCTTGTTTTGGGTCTGTATCTTGAACAAATTCTAACAAGGAGTTGGCATGTACAGATCGCTCCTGGGACCCAAAAATATCGAATTTTCGGGTGTTTTGAACCTGAATTTGGGATATAGACGGATACAGAAGATGCATACACATATTGACTTTGGACACCTAAAATATAGATTTTCAGCATGTTTTGGGCCTGTAATTTGCAAATACTTTAACACGGAGTAGGCATGTACAGATCGCTTCTGGGACCCAAAAATATCGAATTTTCGGGTGTTTTGAGCCTAAATTTGAGATATAAACGGGTACAGAAGATGCATGCACATATCGACTTTCGACACCTAAAATATCGATTTATAGCATGTTTTAAGCCTCTATTTTAAAAACATTCTAGCACTGAGTAGGCATGTGCAGATTGCTTAAGGGACCCAAAAATATCGAATTTTCGGAGTTTTGAGCCTGAATTTGAGATATAAACGGGTACAGAAGATGCATACACATATCGACTTTTTGCACCTAAAATATCGATTTTGATCATGTTTTGGGTCTGTATCTTGAAAAAATTCTAGCAAGGAGTAGGCATGTACAGATCGCTCCTGGGACCCACAAATATCGAATTTTCGGGAGTTTTGAGCCTGAATTTGAGATATAACCGGGTACAGAGAATGCATACACATATTGACTTTGTGCACCTAAAATATCAATTTTTTAGCATGTTTTGGGCCTGTATTTTAAAAACACTCCAACACGGAGTATGCATGTACAGATCGCTTCTGGGACCCAAAAATATCGAATTTTCTGGTGTTTTGAACCAGAATTAGGGATATACACGGGTACAGAAGATGCATACACATATTGACTTTGGGCACATAAAATATAGATTTTCAGCATGTTTTGGGCCTTTAATTTAAAAACACTCTAACACGGAGTATGCACGTACAGATCGCTTCTGGGACACAAAAATATCGATTTTTTGGGTGTTTTGAGCCTGAATTTGAGATATAAACGGGTACAGAAGATGCATGCACATATCGACTTTGGCACCCAAAATATCGATTTTTAGTTTGTTTTGGGCGTATAATTTTAAAATATTCTAGCACTGAGTAGGCATGTACAGATCGCTTTTGGAACCCAAAAATATCGAATTTTCGGGGGTTTTGAGCCAGAATTTGGGATATAACCGGGTACAGAGGATGCATGCACATATCGACTTTTTGAACCTAAAATATCGATTTTGAGCATGTTTTGGGTCTGTATCTTGAAAACATTCTAGCAAGGAGTAGGCATGTACAGATCGCTTCTGGGACAAAAAAATACCGAATTTTCTGGTGTTTTGAACCTGAATTTATTTGGGATATACACGTGTACAGAAGATGCATACACATATTGACTTTGTGCACCTAAAATATAGATTTTCAGCATGTTTTGAGCCTGTATTTTGCAAATACTTTAACACAGAGAAGGCATGTACAGATCGCTTCTGGAACCCAAAAATATCGAATTTTCTGGTGTTTTGAGCCAGAATTTGGGATATAAACGGGTACAGAGGATCCATGCACATATCGACTTTTTGCACCTAAAATATCGATTTTGAGCATGTTTTAAGCCTGTATTTTAAAAATACTCTAACACGGAGTAGACATGTACAGATCGCTTTTGGGACCCAAAAATATCTAATTTTCGGGTGTTTTGAGCCTGAATTTGATATATAAACGGGTACAGAAGATGCATGCATATATTGACTTTGGGCACCTAAAATATCGATTTTGAGCATGTTTTGGGCCTGTATTTTGAAAATACTGTACCACGGAGTAGGCATGTACAGATCGCTTCTGGGACACAAAAATATGAATTTTTTGGGTGTTTTGAGCCTAAATTTGAGATATAAACGGGTACAGAAGATGCATGCACATATCGCCTTTGGACACTTAAAATATCGATTTTTAGTATGTTTTGGGCCTGTATTTTAAAAATACTCTAACACGGAGTAGACATGTACAGATCGCTTTTGGGACCCAAAAATATCTAATTTTCGGGTGTTTTGAGCCTGAATTTGATATATAAACGGGTACAGAAGATGCATGCACATATCGACTTTTTGCACCTAAAATATCGATTTTAATCTTGTTTTGGGTCTGTATCTTGAAAAAATTCTAGCAAGGAGTAGGCATGTACAGATCGCTCCTGGGACCCAAAAATATCGAATTTTCGGGTGTTTTGAACCTGAATTTGGGATATAGACGGGTACAGAAGATGCATACACATATTGACTTTGGGCAGCTAAAATATCGATTTTCAGCATGTTTTAGGCTTGTATTTTGAAAATACTCTAACACGGAGTATGCATGTACAGATGGCTTTTGGGACCGAAAAATATCGATTATTCGGGTGTTTTGAGTCTGAATTTATGATATAAACGGGTACAGAAGATGCATGCACATATAGACTTTTTGCACTTAAAATATCGATTTTGAGCATGTTTTGGGTCTGTATCTTGAAAACATTCTAGGAAGGAGTAGGCATGTACAGATCGCTTCTGGGACCCAAAAATATCGAATTTTCTGATGTTTTGAACCAGAATTAGGGATATACACGGGTACAGAAGATGCATACACATATTGACTTTGGGCACATAAAATATCGATTTTCATCATGTTTTGGGCCTTTAATTTAAAAACACTCTAACACGGAGTATGCACGTACAGATCGCTTCTGGGACACAAAAATATCGATTTTTTGGGTGTTTTGAGCCTGAATTTGGGATATACCCGGGTACAGAGGATGCATGCACATATCGACTTTTTGCACATAAAATATCGATTTTGAGCATGTTTTGGGTCTGTATCTTGAAAACATTCTAGCAAGGAGTAGGCATGTACAGATCGCTTCTGGGACCCAAAAATACCCAATTTTCTGGTGTTTTGAACCTGAATTTGGGATATACAGGGGTACAGAAGATGCATACACATATTGACTTTGGGCACCTAAAATATAGATTTTCAGCATGTTTTGAGCCTGTATTTTGAAAATACTTTAACACGGAGAAGGCATGTACAGATCGCTTTTGGGACCCAAAAATATCGAATTTTCGGATGTTTTGAGCCTGAATTTGAGATATAAACGGGTACAGAAGATGCATGCACATATCGACTTTTTGCACCTAAAATATCGATTTTGAGCATGTTTTGGATCTGTATATTGAAAACATTCTAGCAAGAAGTAGGCATTTACAGATTGCTTCTGGGACCCAAAAATATCGAATTTTCGAATGTTTTGAACCTGAATTTGGGATATAGACGGGTACAGAAGATGCATACACATATTGACTTTGGGCAGCTAAAATATCGATTTTCAGCATGTTTTAGGCTTGTATTTTGAAAATACTCTGACACGGAGTATGCATGTACAGATGGCTTTTGGGACCCAAAAATATCGAATATTCGGGTGTTTTGAGTCTGAATTTGAGATATAAACGGGTACAGAAGATGCATGCACATATCGACTTTAGGCACCCAATATATCGATTTTGAGCATATTTTGGGCCTGTATTTTTAAAATACTCTAACACGAAGTAGACACGTACAGATCGCTTCTGGGACACAAAAATATCGAATTTTTGGGTATTTTGAGCCTGAATTTGAGATATAAACGGGTACAGAAGTTGCATGCACATATCGACTTTGGGCACCCAAAATATCGATTTTTAGCATGTTCTGAGCCTATATTTTGAAAACATTCTAGCACTGAGTAGGCATGTACAGATCGCTTCTGGGACCCAAAAATATTGAATTTTCGGGAGTTTTGAGCCTGAATTTGAGATATAACCGGGTACAGAGAATGCATACACATATTGACTTTGTGCACCTAAAATATTAATTTTTTAGCATGTTATGGGCCTGTTCTTTAAAAACACTCTAACACGGAGTATGCATGTACAGATCGCTTCTGGGACCCAAAAATATCGAATTTTCGGAGTTTTGAGCCAGAATTTGAGATATAAACGGGTACAGAAGATGCATGCACATATCGACTTTTTGCACTTAATTAAAATATCGATTTTGAGCATGTTTTGGGTCTGTATCTTGAAAACATTCTAGCAAGGAGTAGGCATGTACAGATCGCTACTGGGACCCAAAAATATCGAATTTTCTGGTGTTTTGAACCTGAATTTGAGATATAGACGGGTACAGAAGATGCATACACATATTGACTTTTGGCACCTAAAATATAGATTTTCAGCATGTTTTAAGCCTGTATTTTGAAAATACTTTAACACGGAGAAGGCATGTACAGATCGCTTCTGGGACCCAAAAATATCGAATTTTCGGGTGTTTTGAGCCTGAATTTGAGATATAAACGGATACAGAAGATGCATGCACATATTGACTTTGGGCACCTAAAATATCGATTTTGAGCATGTTTTGGGCCTGTATTTTGAAAATACTGTACCACGGAGTAGGCATGTACAGATCGCTTCTGGGACACAAACATATGGATTTTTTGGGTGTTTTGGGCCTGAATTTGAAATATAAACGGGTACAGAAGATGCATGCACATATCGACTTTTTGCACCTAAAATATCGATTTTGATCTTGTTTTGGGTCTGTATCTTGAAAAAATTCTAGCAAGGAGTAGGCATGTACAGATCGCTCCTGGGACCCAAAAATATCGAATTTTCGGGTGTTTTGAACCTGAATTTGGGATATACACGGGTACAGAAGATGCATACACATATTGACTTTGGGCAGCTAAAATATCGATTTTCAGCATGTTTTAGGCTTGTATTTTGAAAATACTCTAACACGGAGTATGTATGTACAGATGGCTTTTGGGACCCAAAAATTTCGATTATTCGGGTGTTTTGAGTCTGAATTTATGATATAAACGGGTACAGAAGATGCATGCACATATCGTCTTTGGGCACCCAATATATCGATTTTGAGCATGTTTTGGGCCTGTATTTTTAAAATACTCTAACACGGAGTAGACACGTACAGATCGCTTCTGGGACACAAAAATATCAAATTTTTGGGTGTTTTGAGCCTGAATTTGAGATATAAACGGGTACAGAAGATGCATGCACATATCGACTTTGGGCACCCAAAATATCGATTTTTAGCATGTTCTGAGCCTATATTTTGAAAACATTCTAGCACTGAGTAGGCATGTACAGATCGCTTCTGGGACCCAAAAATATTGAATTTTCGGGTGTTTTGAGCCTGAATTTGAGATATAACCTTGTACAGAGAATGCATACACATATTGACTTTGTGCACCTAAAATATCAATTTTCAGCATGTTTTGGTCCTGTATTTTAAAAACACTCTAACACGGAGTATGCATATACAGATCGCTTCTGGGATCCAAAAATATCGAATTTTCGAGTGTTTTGAACCTGAATTTGGGATATAGACTGGTACAGAAGATGCATACACATA
The DNA here is from genome assembly GCA_033782935.1 of Petrolisthes cinctipes. Taxonomy (NCBI): domain Eukaryota; kingdom Metazoa; phylum Arthropoda; class Malacostraca; order Decapoda; family Porcellanidae; genus Petrolisthes; species Petrolisthes cinctipes. The sequence continues at coordinate 746,402 of JAWQEG010000491.1, forward strand.
TTGAGTTTGGGCAGCTAAAATATCGATTTGCAGCATGTTTTAGGCCTGTATTTTGAACATACTCTAACACGGAGTATGCATGTACAGATCGCTTAAGGGACCCAAAAATATGGAATTTTCGGGTGTTTTGAGCTTGAATTTGAGATATAAACGGGTACAGAAGATGCATGCACATATCGACTTTTTGCACCTAAAATATCGATTACGATCATGTTTTGGGTCTGTATCTTTAAAAAATTCTTGCAAGGAGTAGGCATGTACAGATCGCTTCTCGGACCCATAAAATATCGAATTTACGGAGCTTTGAGCCTGAATTTGAGATATAAACGGGTACAGAAGATGCATGCACATATCGGCTTTTTGCACTTAAAATATCGATTTTGAGCATGTTTTGGGTCTGTATCTTGAAAACATTCTAGCATGGAGTAGGCATGTACATATCGCTTCTGGGACCCGAAAATACCGAATTTTCTGGTGTTTTGAACCTGAATTTGAGATATAGACGGGTACAGAAGATGCATACACATATTGACTTTTGGCACCTAAAATATAGATTTTCAGCATGTTTTAAGCCTGTATTTTGAAAATACTTTAACACGGAGAAGGCATGTACAGATCGCTTCTGGGACACAAAAATATCGAATTTTCGGGTGTTTTGAGCCTGAATTTGAGATATAAACGGATACAGAAGATGCATGCACATATTGACTTTGGGCACCTAAAATATCGATTTTGAGCATGTTTTGGGCCTGTATTTTGAAAATACTGTACCACGGAGTAGGCATGTACAGATCGCTTCTGGGACACAAAAATATGGATTTTTTGGGTGTTTTGGGCCTGAATTTGAGATATAAACGGGTACAGAAGATGCATGCACATATCGACTTTTTGCACCTAAAATATCGATTTTGATCTTGTTTTGGGTCTGTATCTTGAAAAAATTCTAGCAAGGAGTAGGCATGTACAGATCGCTCCTGGGACCCAAAAATATCAAATTTTCGGGTGTTTTGAACCTGAATTTGGGATATAGACTGGTACAGAAGATGCATACACATATTGACTTTGGGCAGCTAAAATATCGATTTTCAGCATGTTTTAGTCTTGTATTTTGAAAATACTCTAACACGGAGTATGTATGTACAGATGGCTTTTGGGACCCAAAAATTTCGATTATTCGGGTGTTTTGAGTCTGAATTTATGATATAAACGGGTACAGAAGATGCATGCACATATCGTCTTTGGGCACCCAATATATCGATTTTGAGCATGTTTTGGGCCTGTATTTTTAAAATACTCTAACACGGAGTAGACACGTAGAGATCGCTTCTGGGACACAAAAATATCAAATTTTTGGGTGTTTTGAGCCTGAATTTGAGATATAAACGGGTACAGAAGATGCATGCACATATCGACTTTGGGCACCCAAAATATCGATTTTTAGCATGTTCTGAGCCTATATTTTGAAAACATTCTAGCACTGAGTAGGCATGTACAGATCGCTTATGGGACCCAAAAATATTGAATTTTCGAGTGTTTTGAACCTGAATTTGGGATATAGACTGGTACAGAAGATGCATACACATATTGAGTTTGGGCAGCTAAAATATCGATTTGCAGCATGTTTTAGGCCTGTATTTTGAACATACTCTAACACGGAGTATGCATGTACAGATCGCTTAAGGGACCCAAAAATATGGAATTTTCGGGTGTTTTAAGCTTGAATTTGAGATATAAACGGGTACAGAAGATGCATGCACATATCGGCTTTTTGCACTTAAAATATCGATTTTGAGCATGTTTTGGGTCTGTATCTTGAAAACATTCTAGCAAGGAGTAGGCATGTACAGATCGCTTCTGGGACCCGAAAATACCGAATTTTCTGGTGTTTTAAACCTGAATTTGAGATATAGACGGGTACAGAAGATGCATACACATATTAACTTTGGGCACCTAAAATATAGATTTTCAGCATGTTTTAAGCCTGTATTTTGAAAATACTTTAACACGGAGAAGGCATGTACAGATCGCTTCTGGGACCCAAAAATATCGAATTATCGGGTGTTTTGAGCCTGAATTTGAGATATAAACGGATACAGAAGATGCATACACATATTGACTTTGGGCACCTCAAATATCGAGATTCAGCATGTTTTGGGCCTGTATTTTTAAAATACTCTAACACGGAATAGGCATGTACAGATTGCTTCTGGGGCCCAAAAACATCGAATTTTTCGGGAATTTTGAGCATGAATTTGAGATATAATCGGGTACAGAAGATGCATGCTAATATCCACTTTGGGCACCTAAAATATCGATTTTCAGCATGTTTTGGGCATGTATTTTGAAAGTACTCTAACACGGAGTAGGCATGTACAGATATCTTCTGGGACCCAAAAATATCGAATTTTCGGGTGTTTTGAGCCTGAATTTGAGATATAAACGGGTACAGAAGATGCATGCACATATCGACTATGTGGAGCTAAAATATCGATTTTCAGCATGTTTTGGGCATGTATTTTGAAAGTACTCTAACACGGAGTAGGCATGTACAGATATCTTCTGTGACCCCAAAATATCGAATTTTCGGGTGTTTTGAGCCTGAATTTGAGATATAAACTGGTACAGAAGATGCATGCACATATCGACTTTGGGCACCTAAACTATCGATTTTCAGCATGTTTTATGGCCTGTATTTTGAAAGTACTCTAACACGGAGTAGGCTTGTACAGACCGCTTCTGGGACCCAAAAATATTAAATTTTCGGGTGTTTTGAGCCTGAATTTGAGATATAAACGGGTACAGCATATGCATGCACATATCGACATTGGGCACCTATAATATCGATTTTTAGCTTGTTTTGGGCCTATATTTTGAAAATATTCTTTTACTGAGTAGGCATGTACAGATAGCTTCTGTGACCCAAAAATATCGAATTTCCGGGTGTTTTGATCGAGAATTTGTGATATAAACGGGTACAAACGATGTATGCACATATCGACTTTGGACAGGTAAAATATCGATTGTTAGCATATTTTAAGCCTATATTTTGAAAACATTATAGCACTAAGTAGACATGTACAGATCGCTTCGGTTACCCAAAAATATTGAATTTTTGGGTGTTTTGAGCCAGCATTTGAGATATGAACAGGTACTGAAGATGCATGCACATATCGACTATGTGGAGCTAAAATATCGAATTTTAGCATGTTTTAAGCCTATATTTTAAAAACATTTTAGCACTGAGTAGACATGTACAGATCGCTTCTGGGACCCAAAAATATCGTTTTTTCGGGTGCTTTGAGCCTGAATTTGGGATATAAAAGGGTACAGAACATGCATGCACATATCGACTTTGGGCACCTAAAATATCGATTTTCAGCTTGTTTTGGGCCTGTATATTGAAAGTACTCTAACACGGAGTAGGCATGTACAGATCGCGTCTGGGACCCAAAAATATAGAATTTTCGGGTATTTTGAGCCTGAATTTGATATGTAAACAGGTAATGAAGATACATGCACATATCGACTCTTTGCTCCAAAAATATCGATTTTGAGCATGTTTTTGGCCTGTATTTTGAAAATATTCTATTACTGAGTTGGCATGTACAGATCGCTTCTGTGACCCAAAAATATAGAATTTTCGGGTGTTTTGAGCCTGAATTTGGGATATAAACGGGTACAAAAGATGTATGCACATATCGACTTTGGACACGTAAAATAAATTTTTTTAGCATGTTTCAAGCCTATATTTTGAAAATACTCTAACACGGAGTAGGCATGCACAGATCGCTTCTGGGACCTAAACATATCGAATTCTCGGGTGTTTTGAGCCTGAATTTGAGATATAAACGGGTACAGAAGATGCATGCACATATTGACTTTTTGCACTTAAAATATCGATTTTGAGCATGTTTTGGGTCTGTATCTTGAAAACATTCTAGGAAGGAGTAGGCATCTACAGATCGCTTCTGGGACCCAAAAATATCGAATTTTCTGATGTTTTGAACCAGAATTAGGGATATACACGGGTACAGAAGATGCATACACATATTGACTTTTGGCACATAAAACATCGATTTTCATCATGTTTTGGGCCTTTAATTTAAAAACACTCTAACACGGAGTATGCACGTACAGATCGCTTCTGGGACACAAAAATATCGATTTTTTGGGTGTTTTGAGCCTGAATTTGAGATATAAACGGGTACAGAAGATGCATGCACATATCGACTTTGGCACCCAAAATATCGATTTTTAGTTTGTTTTGGGCGTATAATTTTAAAATATTCTAGCACTGAGTAGGCATGTACAGATCGCTTCTGGAACCCAAAAATATCGAATTTTCGGGGGTTTTGAGCCTGAATTTGGGATATAACCGGGTACAGAGGATGCATGCACATATCGACTTTTTGCACCTAAAATATCGATTTTGAGCATGTTTTGGGTCTGTATCTTGAAAACATTCTAGCAAGTAGTAGGCATGTACAGATCGCTTCTGGGACCCAAAAATACCCAATTTTCTGGTGTTTTGAACCTGAATTTGGGATATACACGGGTACAGAAGATGCATACACATATTGACTTTGGGCACCTAAAATATAGATTTTCAGCATGTTTTGAGCCTGTATTTTGAAAATACTTTAATACGGAGAAGGCATGTACAGATCGCTTCTGGGACCCAAAAATATCGAATTTTCGGATGTTTTGAGCCTGAATTTGAGATATAAACGGGTACAGAAGATGCATGCACATATCGACTTTTTGCACCTAAAATATCGATTTTGAGCATGTTTTGGGTCTGTATATTGAAAACATTCTAGCAAGAAGTAGGCATGTACAGATTGCTTCTGGGACCCAAAAATATCGAATTTTCGAATGTTTTGAACCTGAATTTGGGATATAGACGGGTACAGAAGATGCATACACATATTGACTTTGGGCAGCTAAAATATCGATTTTCAGCATGTCTTAGGCTTGTATTTTGAAAATACTCTGACACGGAGTATGCATGTACAGATGGCTTTTGGGACCCAAAAATATCGAATATTCGGGTGTTTTGAGTCTGAATTTGAGATATAAACGGGTACAGAAGATGCATGCACATATCGACTTTAGGCACCCAATATATCGATTTTGAGCATATTTTGGGCCTGTATTTTTAAAATACTCTAACACGAAGTAGACACGTACAGATCGCTTCTGGGACACAAAAATATCGAATTTTTGGGTGTTTTGAGCCTGAATTTGAGATATAAACGGGTACAGAAGTTGCATGCACATATCGACTTTGGGCACCCAAAATATCGATTTTTAGCATGTTCTGAGCCTATATTTTGAAAACATTCTAGCACTGAGTAGGCATGTACAGATCTCTTCTGGGACCCAAAAATATTGAATTTTCGGGAGTTTTGAGCCTGAATTTGAGATATAACCGGGTACAGAGAATGCATACACATATTGACTTTGTGCACCTAAAATATCAATTTTTTAGCATGTTTTTGGCCTGTTCTTTAAAAACACTCTAACACGGAGTATGCATGTACAGATCGCTTCTGGGACCCAAAAATATCGAATTTTCGGAGTTTTGAGCCAGAATTTGAGATATAAACGGGTACAGAAGATGCATGCACATATCGACTTTTTGCACTTAATTAAAATATCGATTTTGAGCATGTTTTGGGTCTGTATCTTGAAAACATTCTAGCAAGGAGAGGAGGCATGTACAGATCGCTACTGGGACCCAAAAATATCGAATTTTCTGGTGTTTTGAACCTGAATTTGAGATATAGACGGGTACAGAAGATGCATACACATATTGACTTTGGGCACCTAAAATATCGATTTTGAGCATGTTTTGGGCCTGTATTTTGCAAATACTGTACCACGGAGTAGGCATGTACAGATCGCTTCTGGGACACAAAAATATGGATTTTTTGGGTGTTTTGGGCCTGAATTTGAGATATAAACGGGTACAGAAGATGCATGCACATATCGACTTTTTTCACCTAAAATATCAATTTTCAGCATGTTTTGGGCCTGTAATTTAAAAAACACTCTAACACGGAGTATGCATATACAGATCGCTTCTGGGATCCAAAAATATCGAATTTTCGAGTGTTTTGAACCTGAATTTGGGATATAGACTGGTACAGAAGATGCATACACATATTGAGTTTGGGCAGCTAAAATATCGATTTGCAGCATGTTTTAGGCCTGTATTTTGAACATACTCTAACACGGAGTATGCATGTACAGATCGCTTAAGGGACCCAAAAATATGGAATTTTCGGGTGTTTTGAGCTTGAATTTGAGATATAAACGGGTACAGAAGATGCATGCACATATCGGCTTTTTGCACTTAAAATATCGATTTTGAGCATGTTTTGGGTCTGTATCTTGAAAACATTCTAGCAAGGAGTAGGCATGTACAGATCGCTTCTGGGACCCGAAAATACCGAATTTTCTGGTGTTTTAAACCTGAATTTGAGATATAGACGGGTACAGAAGATGCATACACATATTAACTTTGGGCACCTAAAATATAGATTTTCAGCATGTTTTAAGCCTGTATTTTGAAAATACTTTAACACGGAGAAGGCATGTACAGATCGCTTCTGGGACCCAAAAATATCGAATTATCGGGTGTTTTGAGCCTGAATTTGAGATATAAACGGATACAGAAGATGCATACACATATTGACTTTGGGCACCTCAAATATCGAGATTCAGCATGTTTTGGGCCTGTATTTTTAAAATACTCTAACACGGAATAGGCATGTACAGATTGCTTCTGGGGCCCAAAAACATCGAATTTTTCGGGAATTTTGAGCATGAATTTGAGATATAATCGGGTACAGAAGATGCATGCTAATATCCACTTTGGGCACCTAAAATATCGATTTTCAGCATGTTTTGGGCATGTATTTTGAAAGTACTCTAACACGGAGTAGGCATGTACAGATATCTTCTGGGACCCAAAAATATCGTTTTTTCGGGTGCTTTGAGCCTGAATTTGGGATATAAAAGGGTACAGAACATGCATGCACATATCGACTTTGGGCACCTAAAATATCGATTTTCAGCTTGTTTTGGGCCTGTATATTGAAAGTACTCTAACACGGAGTAGGCATGTACAGATCGCGTCTGGGACCCAAAAATATTGAATTTTCGGGTATTTTGAGCCTGAATTTGATATGTAAACAGGTAATGAAGATACATGCACATATCGACTCTTTGCTCCAAAAATATCGATTTTGAGCATGTTTTTGGCCTGTATTTTGAAAATATTCTATTACTGAGTTGGCATGTACAGATCGCTTCTGTGACCCAAAAATATAGAATTTTCGGGTGTTTTGAGCCTGAATTTGGGATATAAACGGGTACAAAAGATGTATGCACATATCGACTTTGGACACGTAAAATAAATTTTTTTAGCATGTTTCAAGCCTATATTTTGAAAATACTCTAACACGGAGTAGGCATGCACAGATCGCTTCTGGGACCTAAACATATCGAATTCTCGGGTGTTTTGAGCCTGAATTTGAGATATAAACGGGTACAGAAGATGCATGCACATATTGACTTTTTGCACTTAAAATATCGATTTTGAGCATGTTTTGGGTCTGTATCTTGAAAACATTCTAGGAAGGAGTAGGCATCTACAGATCGCTTCTGGGACCCAAAAATATCGAATTTTCTGATGTTTTGAACCAGAATTAGGGATATACACGGGTACAGAAGATGCATACACATATTGACTTTTGGCACATAAAACATCGATTTTCATCATGTTTTGGGCCTTTAATTTAAAAACACTCTAACACGGAGTATGCACGTACAGATCGCTTCTGGGACACAAAAATATCGATTTTTTGGGTGTTTTGAGCCTGAATTTGAGATATAAACGGGTACAGAAGATGCATGCACATATCGACTTTGGCACCCAAAATATCGATTTTTAGTTTGTTTTGGGCGTATAATTTTAAAATATTCTAGCACTGAGTAGGCATGTACAGATCGCTTCTGGAACCCAAAAATATCGAATTTTCGGGGGTTTTGAGCCTGAATTTGGGATATAACCGGGTACAGAGGATGCATGCACATATCGACTTTTTGCACCTAAAATATCGATTTTGAGCATGTTTTGGGTCTGTATCTTGAAAACATTCTAGCAAGTAGTAGGCATGTACAGATCGCTTCTGGGACCCAAAAATACCCAATTTTCTGGTGTTTTGAACCTGAATTTGGGATATACACGGGTACAGAAGATGCATACACATATTGACTTTGGGCACCTAAAATATAGATTTTCAGCATGTTTTGAGCCTGTATTTTGAAAATACTTTAACACGGAGAAGGCATGTACAGATCGCTTCTGGGACCCAAAAATATCGAATTTTCGAATGTTTTGAACCTGAATTTGGGATATAGACGGGTACAGAAGATGCATACACATATTGACTTTGGGCAGCTAAAATATCGATTTTCAGCATGTCTTAGGCTTGTATTTTGAAAATACTCTGACACGGAGTATGCATGTACAGATGGCTTTTGGGACCCAAAAATATCGAATATTCGGGTGTTTTGAGTCTGAATTTGAGATATAAACGGGTACAGAAGATGCATGCACATATCGACTTTAGGCACCCAATATATCGATTTTGAGCATATTTTGGGCCTGTATTTTTAAAATACTCTAACACGAAGTAGACACGTACAGATCGCTTCTGGGACACAAAAATATCGAATTTTTGGGTGTTTTGAGCCTGAATTTGAGATATAAACGGGTACAGAAGTTGCATGCACATATCAACTTTGGGCACCCAAAATATCGATTTTTAGCATGTTCTGAGCCTATATTTTGAAAACATTCTAGCACTGAGTAGGCATGTACAGATCGCTTCTGGGACCCAAAAATATTGAATTTTCGGGAGTTTTGAGCCTGAATTTGAGATATAACCGGGTACAGAGAATGCATACACATATTGACTTTGTGCACCTAAAATATCAATTTTTTAGCATGTTTTGGGCCTGTTCTTTAAAAACACTCTAACACGGAGTATGCATGTACAGATCGCTTCTGGGACCCAAAAATATCGAATTTTCGGAGTTTTGAGCCAGAATTTGAGATATAAACGGGTACAGAAGATGCATGCACATATCGACTTTTTGCACTTAATTAAAATATCGATTTTGAGCATGTTTTGGGTCTGTATCTTGAAAACATTCTAGCAAGGAGAGGAGGCATGTACAGATCGCTACTGGGACCCAAAAATATCGAATTTTCTGGTGTTTTGAACCTGAATTTGAGATATAGACGGGTACAGAAGATGCATACACATATTGACTTTGGGCACCTAAAATATCGATTTTGAGCATGTTTTGGGCCTGTATTTTGAAAATACTGTACCACGGAGTAGGCATGTACAGATCGCTTCTGGGACACAAAAATATGGATTTTTTGGGTGTTTTGGGCCTGAATTTGAGATATAAACGGGTACAGAAGATGCATGCACATATCGACTTTTTTCACCTAAAATATCGATTTTGATCTTGTTTTGGGTCTGTATCTTGAAAAAATTCCAGCAAGGAGTAGGCATGTACAGATCGCTCCTGGGACCCAAAAATATCGAATTTTCGGGTGTTTTGAACCTGAATTTGGGATATAGACGGGTACAGAAGATGCATACACATATTGACTTTGGGCAGCTAAAATATCGATTTTCAGCATGTTTTAGGCTTGTATTTTGAAAATACTCAAACACGGAGTATGTATGTACAGATGGCTTTTGGGACCCAAAAATATCGATTATTCGGGTGTTTTGAGTCTGAATTTATGATATAAACGGGTACAGAAGATTCATGCACATATCGTCTTTGGGCACCCAATATATCGATTTTGAGCATGTTTTGGGCCTGTATTTTTAAAATACTCTAACACGGAGTAGACACGTACAAATCGCTTCTGGGACACAAAAATATCAAATTTTCGGGTGTTTTGAGCCTGAATTTGAGATATAACCGGGTACAGAGAATGCATACACATATTGACTTTGTGCACCTAAAATATCAATTTTCAGCATGTTTTGGGCCTGTAATTTAAAAAACACTCTAACACGGAGTATGCATATACAGATCGCTTCTGGGATCCAAAAATATCGAATTTTCGAGTGTTTTGAACCTGAATTTGGGATATAGACTGGTACAGAAGATGCATACACATATTGAGTTTGGGCAGCTAAAATATCGATTTGCAGCATGTTTTAGGCCTGTATTTTGAACATACTCTAACACGGAGTATGCATGTACAGATCGCTTAAGGGACCCAAAAATATGGAATTTTCGGGTGTTTTGAGCTTGAATTTGAGATATAAACGGGTACAGAAGATGCATGCACATATCGACTTTTTGCACCTAAAATATCGATTACGATCATGTTTTGGGTCTGTATCTTTAAAAAATTCTTGCAAGGAGTAGGCATGTACAGATCGCTTCTCGGACCCAAAAATATCGAATTTACGGAGCTTTGAGCCTGAATTTGAGATATAAACGGGTACAGAAGATGCATGCACATATCGGCTTTTTGCACTTAAAATATCGATTTTGAGCATGTTTTGGGTCTGTATCTTGAAAACATTCTAGCAAGGAGTAGGCATGTACAGATCGCTTCTGGGACCCGAAAACACCGAATTTTCTGGTGTTTTAAACCTGAATTTGAGATATAGACGGGTACAGAAGATGCATACACATATTAACTTTGGGCACCTAAAATATAGATTTTCAGCATGTTTTAAGCCTGTATTTTGAAAATACTTTAACACGGAGAAGGCATGTACAGATCGCTTCTGGGACCCAAAAATATCGAATTATCGGGTGTTTTGAGCCTGAATTTGAGATATAAACGGATACAGAAGATGCATGCACATATCGACTTTGGGCACCTAAAATATCGATTTTGAGCATGTTTTGTGCCTGTATTGTGAAAATACTGTACCACGGAGTAGGCATGTACAGAACGCTTCTGGGACACAAAAATATGGATTTTTTGGGTATTTTGAGCCTGAATTTGAGATATAAACGGGTACAGAAGATGCATGCACATATCGACTTTGGACACCTAAAATATCGATTTTTAGGATGTTTTGGGACTGTATTTTAAAAATACTCTAACACGGAGTAGGCATGTACAGATCGCTTCTCGGACCCAAAAATATCGAATTTTCGGGTGTTTTGAGCCTGAATTTGAGATATAAACGGGTTCAGAAGATGCATGCACATATCCACTTTTTGCACCTAAAATATCGATTTTGATCTTGTTTAGGGTCTGTATCTTGAAAAAATTCTAGCAAGGAGTAGGCATGTACAAATCGCTCCTGGGACCCAAAAATATCGAATTTTCGGGTGTTTTGAACCAGAATTTGGGATATAGACGGATACAGAAGATGCATGCACATATCGACTTTGGGCACCTAAAATATCGATTTTGAGCATGTTTTGGGCCTGTATTTTGAAAATACTCTAACACGAAGTAGGCATGTACACATCGCTTCTGGTACCCAAAAATATCGAATTTTCGGGTGTTTTGAGCCTGAATTTGAGATATAAACGGGTACAGAAGATGCATGCACATATCGACTTTTTGCACCTAAAATATCGATTTTGAGCATGTTTTGGGTCTGTATCTTGAAAACATTCTAGCAAAAATTAGGCATGTACAGATTGCTTCTGGGACCCAAAAATGTCGAATTTTCGAATGTTTTGAACCTGAATTTGGGATATAGACGGTTACAGAAGATGCATACACATATTGACTTTGGGCACCAAAAATATCGATTTTGAGCATGTTTTGGGTCTGTATTGTGAAAATACTCTAACAAGAAGTAGGCATATACAGATAGCTTCTGGGACACAAAAATATCGAATTTTCGGGTGTTTTGAGCCTGAATTTGGGATATAAACGGGTACAGAAGATGCATGCACATATCGACTTTGGACACTTAAATTTTCGATTTTTAGCATGTTCTGAGCCTATATTTTGAAAATATTCTAGCACTGAGTAGGCATGTACAGATCGCTTCTGGGACCAAAAAATATTGAATTTTCCGTCGTTTTGAGCCTGAATTTGAGATATAAACGGGTACAGAAGATGCATACACATATTGACTTTGGGCACCTCAAACATCGATTTTCAGCATGTTTTGGGCCTGAATTTGGAAATACTATAACACGGAATAGGCATGTACAGATTGCTTCTGGGGCCCAAAAATATCGAATTTTCGGATGTTTTGAGCCTGAATTTGAGATATAATCGGGTACAGAAGATGCATGCTCATATCCACTTTGGGCACCTAAAATATCGATTTTCAGCATGTTTTGGGCCTGTATTTTGAAAGTACTCTAACACGGAGTAGGCATGTACAGATCGCTTCTGGGACCCAAAAATATCGAATTTTCGGTTGTTTTGAGCCTGAATTTAAGATATAAACGGGTAGAGAAGATGCATGCACATATCGACTATGTGGAGCTAAAATAACGATTTTCAGCATGTTTTGGGCATTTATTTTGAAAATACTCTAACACGAAGTATGCATGTACAGATATCTTCTGTGACACAAAAATATCGAATTTTCGGGTGTTTTGAGCCTGAATTCGAGATATAAACGGGTACAGAAGATGCATGCACATATCGACTTTGGACACCTAAATAATCGATTTTTAGCATGTTTTGAGCCTATATTTTGAAAACATTCTGGCACTGAGTAGGCATGTACAGATCGCTTCTGTGACCCAATAATATCGAATTTTCGGTTGTCTTGAGCCTGAATTTGGGATTTAAACGGGTACAGAAGATGCATAGACATATGGACTTTGTGCACCTCAAATATCGATTTTTAGCATGTTTTGGGCCTGTATTTTGAAAATATTCTAACACGGAATAGGCATGTACAGATTGCTTCTGGGACCCAAAAATATCGAATTTTCGGGTATTTTGAGCATGAATTTGAGATATAATCGGGTACAGAAGATGCATGCTCATATCCGCTTTGGGCACCTAAGATATCGATTTTCAGCATGTTTTGGGCCTGAATTTTGAAAATACTCTGACACGGAGTATGCATGTACAGATGGCTTCTGGGACACAAAAATATCGAATATTCGGGTGTTTTGAGTCTGAATTTGAGATATAAACGGGTACAGAAGATGCATGCACATATCGACTTTAGGCACCCAATATATCGATTTTGAGCATATTTTGGGCCTGTATTTTTAAAATACTCTAACACGAAGTAGACACGTACAGATCGCTTCTGGGACACAAAAATATCGAATTTTTGGGTGTTTTGAGCCTGAATTTGAGATATAAACGGGTACAGAAGTTGCATGCACATATCGACTTTGGGCACCCAAAATATCGATTTTTAGCATGTTCTGAGCCTATATTTTGAAAACATTCTAGCACTGAGTAGGCATGTACAGATCGCTTCTGGGACCCAAAAATATTGAATTTTCGGGAGTTTTGAGCCTGAATTTGAGATATAACCGGGTACAGAGAATGCATACACATATTGACTTTGTGGACCTAAAATATCAATTTTTTAGCATGTTTTGGGCCTGTTCTTTAAAAACACTCTAACACGGAGTATGCATGTACAGATCGCTTCTGGGACCCAAAAATATCGAATTTTCGGAGTTTTGAGCCAGAATTTGAGATATAAACGGGTACAGAAGATGCATGCACATATCGACTTTTTGCACTTAATTAAAATATCGATTTTGAGCATGTTTTGGGTCTGTATCTTGAAAACATTCTAGCAAGGAGAGGAGGCATGTACAGATCGCTACTGGGACCCAAAAATATCGAATTTTCTGGTGTTTTGAACCTGAATTTGAGATATAAACGGGTACAGAAGATGCATACACATATTGACTTTTGGCACCTAAAATATAGATTTTCAGCATGTTTTAAGCCTGTATTTTGAAAATACTTTAACACGGAGAAGGCATGTACAGATCGCTTCTTGGACCCAAAAATATCGAATTTTCGGGTGTTTTGAGCCTGAATTTGAGATATAAACGGATACAGAAGATGCATGCACATATTGACTTTGGGCACCTAAAATATCGATTTTGAGCATGTTTTGGGCCTGTAATTTGAAAATACTGTACCACAGAGTAGGCATGTACAGATCGCTTCTGGGACACAAAAATATGGATTTTTTGGGTGTTTTGGGCCTGAATTTGAGATATAAACGGGTACAGAAGATGCATGCACATATCGACTTTTTGCACCTTAAATATCGATTTTGATCTTGTTTTGGGTCTGTATTTTGAAAATACTCTAACAAGAAGTAGGCATGTACAGATATCTTCTGTGACACAAAAATATCAAATTTTTGGGTGTTTTGAGCCTGAATTCGAGATATAAACGGGTACTGAAGATGCAGGCAAATATCGACTTTTAGCACCTAAAATATCGATTTTTAGCATGTACTGTGCCTATATTTTGAAAATGTTCTAGTACTGAGTAGGCATGTACATATCGCTTCTGGGACCCAAAAATATAAATTTTATGGGTGTTTTGAGCCTGAATTTGGGATATAAACGGGTACAAAAGATGTATGCACATATCGACTTTGGACACCTAAAATATCGATATTTAGCATGTTTTAAGCCTATATTTTGAAAACAGTCTAGCTCTGAGTAGACATGTACAGATCGCTTCTGGGACCCAAAAATATTGAATTTTTGGTTGTTTTGAGCCTGAATTTGAGATATAAACGGGTACTGAAGATGCAGGCACATATCGACTTTTTGCACCTAAAATATCGATTTTGAGCTTGTTTTGGGTCTGTATTTTAAAAATACTCTAAAACGAAGTAGGCATGTACAGATATCTTCTGTGACACAAAAATATCGAGTTTTCGGTTGTTTTGAGCCTGAATTTTGGATATAAACGTGTACAGAAGATGCATACACATATTGACTTTGGGAACCTGAAATATTGATTTTCAGCATGTTTTGGGCCTGTATTTTTAAAAATACTCTAACACGGAATAAGCATGTACAGATTGCTTCTAGGACCCAAAAATATTGAATTTTCGGGTATTATGAGCCTGAATTTGAGATATAATCGGGTACAGAAGATGCATGCTCATATCCATTTTGGGCACCTAAGATATTGATTTTCAGCATGTTTTGGGTCTGTATCTTGAAAACATTCTAGCAAAGAGTAGGCATGTACAGATCGCTTCTAGGACCCAAAAATATCGAATTTTCGGGTTTTTTGAGCCTGAATTTGAGATATAAACGGGTACAGAAGATGCATGCACATATTGACTATGTGGAGCTAAAATATCGATTCTCAGCATGTTTTGGGCATGTATTTTAAAAATACTCTAACACGGAGTAGGCATGTACAGATCGCTTCTGGGACCCAAAAATCTCGAATTTTCGGGTTTTTTGAGCCTGAATTTGAGATATAAACGGGTACAGAAGATGCATGCACATATCGACTTTGGGCACCTAAAATATCGATTTTCAGTATGTTTTATGGCCTGTATTTTGAAAGTACTCTAACACGGATTAGACAAGTACAGATCGCTTCTGGGAGCAAAAAATATCGAATTTTCGGGTGTTTTGAGCCTAACTTTTAGATATAAACGGGTACAGAACATGCATGCACATATCGACTTTTTGCACCTAAAATATTGATTTTGAACTTGTTTTGGGTCTGTACCTTAAAAACATTCTAGTAAGGAGTAGGCATGTACATATCGCTTATGGGACTCAAAAATACCGAATTTTCGGGTGATTTGAGCTTTATTTTGAGATATAAATGGATACTGAAGATGCATGCACATATCGACTTTTTGCACCTATTATATGTATTTTTAGCATGTTTTGGGTCTGTATCTTGAAAACATTCGAAGAAGGAGTAGGCATAGACATATCGCTTCTGGGACACAAAAATATCTAATTTTCGGGTGTTTTGAGCCTGAATTTGGGATATAAACGGGTACAAAAGATGTATGCACATATCGACTTTGGACACCTAAAATATCGAATTTTAGCATGTTTTAAGCCTATATTTTGGGAACATTCTAGCACTGAGTAGATATGTACCGATCGCTTCTGGGATCCAAAATTATCGAATTTTCGGGTGTTTTAAGCCTGAATTTGGGAAATAAAAGGGTACAGAACATGCATACACATATCGACTTGTTACACATAAAATATCGATTTTTAGCATGTTTTGACTCTATATTTTGAAAACATTCTAGCACTGAGTAGGCATGTACAGATCACTTCTTTGACCGAAAAATATCGAATTTTACGGGTGTTTTGAGCTTGAATTTGGGATATAAACGGGTACAAAAGATGTATGCACATATCGACTTTGGACATCTAAAATATCGATATTTAGCATGTATTGGGCCTAAATTTTGAAAACAGTCTAGCACTGAGTAGACATGTACAGATCGCTTCTGGGACCCAAAAATATTGAATTTTGGTTCTTTTGAGCCTGAATTTGAGATATAAACGGGTACTGAAGATGCAGGCACATGTCGACTTTTTGCACCTAAAATATCGATTTTGAGCTTGTTTTGGGTCTGTATTTTGAAAATACTCTAAAACGAAGTAGGCATGAACAGATATCTTCTGTGACACAAAAATATCGAGTTTTCGGGTGTTTTGAGCCTGAATTTGTTATATAAACGTGTACAGAAGATGCATACACATATTGACTTTGGGAACCTCAAATATTGATTTTCAGCATGTTTTGGGCCTGTATTTTTAAAATACTCTAACACGGAATAGGCATGTACAAATTGCTTCTAGGACCCAAAAACATAAATTTTTGGGTATTTTGAGCCTGAATTTGAGATATAATCGGGTACAGAAGATGCATGAACATATCGACTTTTGGACACCTAAAAGATCGATTTTCAGTATGTTATGGGCCTGGATTTTGAAAATACTCTAACACGGAATAGGCAAGTACAGATCACTTCTAGGACCAAAAAATATCGAATTTTCAGGTGTTTGGAGCCTAAATTTGAGGTATACACAGGTACAGAAGATGCATGCACATATCGACTTTTGGGCACCTAAAATATCGATTTTCTGTATGTTTTAGGCCTGTATTTTCAAAAATACTCTAAAACGGAGTAGGTATGTACAGATCGCTTCTCTGACCCCAAAATTTCGAATTTTCGGGTGTTTTGGGCGTGAATTTGAGATATCTACTTTGGGCACCTAATATTTCGATTTTTAGCATGTTTTGGGCCTATATTTTGAAAATATTCTAGCACTAAGTAGGCATGTACAGATCACTTCTGGGACCCCAAAATATCGAATTTTCGGGTGTTTTGATCCTGAATTTGAGATATAAACGGGTACAAAAGATGCATGCACATATCGACTTTGGATACTTAAAATATCGATTTTTAGCGTGTTTTGAGCCTATATTTTGAAAACATTCTTGCACTGACTAGGCATATACAGTTCGCTTCTGGGACCCCAAAAATATCGAATTTTCGGGAGTTTTGAGGTTGAATTTGGGATATAAACGGGTGCAGAAGATGCATACACATATTGACTTTGGTCACCTAAAATATCGATTTTCAGCATGTTTTGGGCCTGTATTTTGAAAATACTCTAACACGGAGTAGGCAAGTACAGATCACTTCTAGGACCAAAAAATATCGAATTTTCAGGTGTTTGGAGCCTGAATTTGAGGTATAAACAGGTACAGAAGATGCATGCACATATCGACTTTTGGGCACCTAAAATATCGATTTTCTGTATGTTTTGGGCCTGTATTTTGAAAATACTCTAAAACTGAGTAGGTATGTACAGATCGCTTTTCTGACCCTAAAATTTCGAATTTTCGGGTGTTTTGGGCCTGAATTGGAGATATCTACTTTGGGCACCTAATATTTCGATTTTTAGCATGTTTTGGGCCTATATTTGAAAATACTCTAACACAGAGTAGGCATGTACAGATTGCTTCTGGCACTCCAAAATATCGAATTTTCGGGTGTTTTGAGCCTGAATTTGAGATATAAACGGGTACTGAAGATGCATGAACATATCGACTTTTGGGCCACTAAAATATCGATTTTGAGCATGTTTTGGGTCTGTATCTTGAAAACATTCTAACTAGGATTAGGCATGTACAGATCGCTTCTAGGACAAAAAAATACCGAATTTTCGGGTGTTTTGATCCTGAATTTGAGATATAAACGGTTACAGAAGATGCATGCACATATCGACTTAGGACACTTAAAATATTTATTTTTAGCATGTTTTAAGCCTATATTTTGAAAACATTCTAGCACTGAGTAGGCATGTACATATTGCTTCTGGGACCCAAAAATATCGAATTTTCGGGTGTTTTGAGGTTGAATTTGAGATATAAACGAGTGCAGAAGATGCATACATATATTAACTTTGGGCACCTAAAATATCGATTTTCAGCATGGTTTGGGCCTCTATCCGAGTAGGCATGTACATATCGCTTCTGGGACCCCAAAATATCGAATTTTCGGGTGTTTGGAGCCTGAGTTTGAGATATAAACGGGTACAGAAGATGCATGCACATATCGACTTTTGGGCACGTAAAAGATCGATTTTCTGTATGATATGGGCCTGTATTTTGAAAATACTCTAACACGGAGTAGGCATGTACAGTTCGCTTCTGGGACCCCAAAATATCGAATTTTCGGGTGTTTTGGGCCTGAATTTGAGATATCGACTTTGGGCACCTAAAATATCGATTTTTAGCATGTTTTGGGCCTATATTTTGAAAATATTCTAGCACTAAGTAGGCATGTACAGATCACTTCTGGGACCCCAAAATATCGAATTTTCGGGTGTTTTGATCCTGAATTTGAGATATAAACGGGTACAGAAGATGCATGCACATATCGAATTTGGATACTTAAAATATCGATTTTTAGCGTGTTTTGAGCCTATATTTTGAAAACATTCTTGCACTGACTAGGCATATACAGTTCGCTTCTGGGACCCCAAAAATATCGAATTTTCTTGAGTTTTGAAGTTGAATTTGGGATATAAACGGGTACAGAAGATGCATGCACATATCGACTTTGGATTCTTAAAATATCGATTTTTAGCGTGTTTTGAGCCTATATTTTGAAAACATTCTTGCACTGACTAGGCATATACAGTTCGCTTCTGGGACCCCAAAAATATCGAATTTTCGGGAGTTTTGAGGTTGAATTTGGGATATAAACGGGTGCAGAAGATGCATACACATATTGACTTTGGTCACCTAAAGTATCGATTTTCAGCAAGTTTTGGGCCTGTATTTTGAAAATACTCTAACACGGAGTAGGCAAGTACAGATCACTTTTAGGACCAAAAAATATCGAATTTTCAGGTGTTTGGAGCCTGAATTTGAGGTATAAACAGGTACAGAAGATGCATGCACTTATCGAATTTTGGGCACCTAAAATATCGATTTTCTGTATGTTTTGGGCCTGTATTTTGAAAATACTCTAAAACGGAGTAGGTATGTACAGATCACTTCTCTGACCCCAAAAGTTCGAATTTTCGTGTTGATTGTGCCTGAATTTGAGATATCTACTTTGGGCACCTAATATTTCGATTTTTAGCATGTTTTGGGCCTATATTTGAAAATACTCTAACACAGAATAGGCATGTACAGATCGCTTCTGGCACTCCAAAATATCGAATTTTCGGGTGTTGTGAGCCTGAATTTGAGATATAAATGGGTACAGAAGATGCATGCACATATCAACTTTGGACATTCAAAATATCGATTTTTAGCATGTTTTAAGCATATATATATATATTTTGAAAACATTCTAGCACTGACTAGGCATGTACAGTTCGCTTCAGGGACCCCAAAAATATCGAATTTTCGGGTGTTTTGAGGTTGAATTTGGGATATAAACGGGTGCAGAAGATGCATACACATATTGACTTTGGTCACCTAAAATATCGATTTTCAGTATGTTTTGGGCCTGTAAATTGAAAATACTCTCACACGGAGTAGGCATGTACAGATCGCTTTTGGGACCCCAAAATATCGAATTTTCGGGTGTTTTGGGCCTCAATTTAAGATATCGACTTTGGGCACCTAAAATATCGATTTTTTAGCATGTTTTGGGCCTGTATTTTGAAAATACTCTACCACGGAGTAGGAATGTCCAGATCGCTTCTGGGACCCAAATATATCGATTTTTCGGTTGTTTTAAGCCTAAATTTGAGATATAAACGGGTACAGAAGATGCATGCACATATCGACTTTTGGGCACCTAAAAGATCGATTTTCAGTATGTTTTGGGTCTGTATCTTGAAAACATTCTCACTAGGAGTAGGCATGTACAGATCGAGTCTAGAAGCCAAAAATACCGAATTTTCGGGGGTTTTGAGCCTGAATTTGAGATATAAACGGGTACAGAAGATGCATGCACATATCGACTTTTGGGCACCTAAAATATCGATTTTCAGTATGTTTTGGGTCTGTATCTTGAAAACATTCTCACTAGGTGTAGGCATGTACAGTTCGCTTCTAGGACCCAAAAATACCGAATTTTCGGGTGTTTTGAGCCTGAATTTGAGATATAAACGGGTACAGAAGATGCATGCACATATCGACTTTAGACACTTAAAATATCGATTTTTAGCATGTTTTCAGCCTTTACTTTGAAAACATTCTAGCACTGAGTAGGCATGTACAGATCGCTTCTAGGACTCAAAAATATCGAATTTTCGGGTGTTTTGGGGTTGAATTTGGGATATAAACAGTTGCAGAAGATACATAGACATATTGACTTTGGGCACCTAAAATATCGATTTTGAGTATGTTTTGGGCCTGTATTTTGAAAATATTCTAATACGGAGTAGGAATGTACAGATCGCTTCTGGGACCCCAAAATATCGAATTTTCGGGTGTTTTGAGCCTGAATTTGAGATATAAACGGGTACAGAAGATGCACGCACATATCGACTTTTGGGTACTTAACAGATCGATTTTCAGTATGTTTTGGGCCTGTATTTTGAAAATACTCTAATACGGAGTAGGCATGTACATATCGCTTCAGGGACTCCAAAATATCGAATTTTCGGGTGTTTTGAGCCTGAATTTGAGATATAAACGGGTACAGATGATGCATGCACATATTGACTTTGGGCACCTAAAATATCGATTTATAGCATGTTTTGGGCCTGTATCTGAATAGGCCAGTACAGATCGCTTCTGGGACCCCAAAATATCGAATTTCCGGATTTTTGGAACCTGAATTTGAGATATAAACGGGTACAGAAAATGCATGCACATATCGACTTTTGGGTACTTAAAAGATCGATTTTCAGTATGTTTTGGGCCTGTATTTTGAAAATACTCTAATACGGAGTAGGCATGTACATATCGCTTCAGGGACTCCAAAATATCGAATTTTCGGGTGTTTTGAGCCTGAATTTGAGATATAAACGGGTACAGATGATGCATGCACATATTGAATTTGGGCACCTAAAATATCGATTTTCAGCATGTTTTGGGCCTGTATCTGAATAGGCCAGTACAGATCGCTTCTGGGACCCCAAAATATCGAATTTCCGGATGTTCGGAACCTGAATTTGAGATATAAACGGGTACAGAAAATGCATGCACATATCGACTTTTGGGCACCTAAAAGATCAATTTTCAGTATGTTTTGGGCCTGTATTTTGAAAATACTCTAATACGGAGTAGGCATGTACAGATCGCTTCTGGGACCCCCAAATATCGAATTTTCGGGTGTTTTGGGCCTGAATTTGAGATATCGACTTTGGGCACCTAAAATATCGATTTTTAGCATGTTTTGGGACTATATTTTGAAAATATTCTAGCAGTGAGTAGGCATGTACAGATCGCTTCTGGGACCCCAAAATATCGAATTTTCGGGTGTTTTGACCCTGAATTTGATATATAAACGGGTACAGAAGATGCATGCACATATCAACTTTTGGGCACCTAAAATATCGATTTTGAGCATGTTTTGGGTCTGTATCTTGAAAACATTCTAACTAGGAGTAGGCATGTACATATCGCATCTAGGACCCAAAAATAACGAATTTTCGAGTGTTTTGAGCCTGAATTTAAGATATAAACGGGTACAGAAGATCGACTTTTGACACTAAAAATATCGATTTTTAGCATGTTTTGAGCCTATATTTTGAAAACTTTCTAGCACTGAGTAGGCATGTACAGATCGCTTCTGGGACCCTAAAATATCGAATTTTAGGGTGTTTTGAGGTTGAATTTGAGATATAAACGGGTACAGAAGATGCATACACATATCGACTTTTGGGCACCTAAAAGATCGATTTTCAGTATGTTTTGGGCCTGTATTTCGAAAATACTCTAACACGGATTAGGCATGTACAGATCGCTTCTGGGACCCCAAAATATCGAATTTTCGGGTGTTTTGGGCCTGAATTTGAGATATCGACTTTGGGCACCTAAAATATCGATTTTTAGCATGTTTTGGGCTTATATTTTGAAAAATATCTAGCACTGAGTAAGCATGTACAAATTGCTTCTGGGACCAAAAAATATCGAATTTTTGGATGTTTTGAGGTTGATTTTGGAATATAAACGGGTGCAGAAGATGCATACACATATTGACTTTGGGAACCTAAAATATCGATTTTCAGCATGTTTAGGGCCTGTATCTGACTATGTACAGATCGCTTCTGGGACCATGAAATATCGAATTTTCGGGTGTTTGGAGGCTGAATTTGAGATATAAACGGGTACAGAAGATGCACGCACATATCGACTTTTGGGCACCTAAAAGATCGATTTTCAGTATGTTTTGAACCTTTATTTTGAAAAATTTCTAGCACTGAGTAGGCATGTACAGATCGCTTCTGGGACCAAAAAATATCGAATTTTTGGATGTTTTGAGGTTGATTTTGGAATATAAACGGGTGCAGAAGATGCATACACATATTGACTTTGGGAACCTAAAATATCGATTTTCAGCATGTTTAGGACCTGTATCTGAGTAGGCATGTACAGATCGCTTCTGGGACCATGAAATATCGAATTTTCGGGTGTTTGGAGCCTGAATTTGAGATATAAACGGGTACAGAAGATGCACGCACATATCGACTTTTGGGCACCTAAAAGATCGATTTTCAGTATGATTTGAGCCTATATTTTGAAAAAATCTAGCACTGAGTAGGCATGTACAGATCATTTCTGGGACCAAAAAATATCGAATTTTAGTGTGTTTTGGGGTCGAATTTGGGATATAAACGGTTGCAGAAGATGCATACACATATTGACTTGGGGCACCTAAAATATCGATTTTTAGCATGTTTTAGGCCTGTATCTGAATAGGCTTGTACAGATCGCTTCTGGGACCCCAAAATATCGAATTTCCGGGTGTTTGGAAACTGAATTTGAGATATAAACGGGTACAGAAGATGCATCCACATATTGACTTTTGGGCACCTAAAAAATCGATTTTCAGTATGTTTTTGTCCTGTATTTTAAAAATATTCTAGCACTGAGTAGGCATGTACAGATCGCTTCTGGGACCCCAAAATATCGAATTTTCTGGTGTTTTGAGGCTGAATTTGAGATATAAACGGGTACAGAAGATGCATGCACATATCGACTTTGAACACTTAAAATATCGATTTTTAGCATGTTTTGAGCCTATATTTTGAAAACATTCTAGCACTGAGTAGGCATGTACAGATCGCTTCTGGGGCCAAAAAATATCATATTTTCGGGTGTTTTGGGGTTGAATTTGGGATATAAACGGTTGCAGAAGATGCATACACATATTGACTTTGGGCTCCTAAAATATCGATTTTCAGCATGTTTTGGGCCTGTATCTGAGTAGGCATGTACAGATCGCTTCTGGGACCCCAAAATATCGAATTTTCGGGTGTTTGGAGCCTGAATTTGAAATATAAACGGGTACAGAAGATGCATGCACAAATCGACTTTTGGGCACCTAAAAAATCGATTTTCAGTATGTTTTGGTACTGTATTTTGAAAATACTCTAACACTGAGTAGGCAAGTACAGATCGCTTCTAAGACCCCAAAATATAGAATTTGCGGGAGTTTTGGCCTGAATTTGAGATATCGACTTTGGGCACCTAAAATATCGATTTTTAGCATGTTTTGGGCATATATTTTGAAAATATTCTAGCACCGAGTAGGCATGTACAGATCGCTTCTGGGACCCCAAAATATCGAATTTTCGGGTGTTTGAGCCTGAATTTGAGATATAAACGGGTACAGAAGATGCATACACATATCGACTTTGAACACTTAAAATATCGATTTTTAGCATGTTTTGATCCTATATTTTGAAAACATTCTAGCACTGAGTAGGCATGTACAGATCGCTTCTGGGACCCCAAAATATATAGAATTTTCGGGTGTTTTGGGCTTGAATTTGAAATATAGACTTTGGGCAACTAAAATATTGATTTTCAGCATGTTTTGGGCCTGTATTTTGAAAATACTCTAACACGGAGTAGGCATGTACAGATCGCTTCTTGGACCCCAAAATATCTAATTGTCGGGTGTTTTGAGCCTGAATTTGAGATATAAACGGGTACTGAAGATGCATGTACATACCGACTTTTGGGCACCTAAAATATTGATTTTGAGCATGTTTTGGGTCTGTATCTTGAAAACATTCTCACTAGGTGTAGGCATGTACAGTTCGCTTCTAGGACCAAAAAATACCGAATTTTCGGGTATTTTGAGCCTGAATTTGAGATATAAACGGGTACAGAAGATGTATGCACATATCGACTTTGGACACTTAAAGTATCGATTTTGAGCATGTTTTGGGTCTATATTTTGAAAATATTCTAGCACTGAGTAGGCATGTACAGATCGCTTCTGGGACCCCAAAATATCGAATTTTCGGGTGTTTTGAGCGTGAATTTGGGATATAAACGGGTACAGAAGATGTATGCACATATCGACTTTGGACACTTAAAATATCGATTTTGAGCATGTTTTGGGTCTATATTTTGAAAATATTCTAGCACTGAGTAGGCATGTACAGATCGCATCTGGGACCCCAAAATATTGAATTTTCGGGTGTTTTGAGCCTGAATTTGGGATATAAACGGGTACAGAAGATGCATGCACATATCGACTTTTGGGCACCTAAAAGATCGATTTTCAGTATGTTTTGGGCTTGTATTTTGAGAGAACTCTAACAAGGAGTAGCCATGTACAAATCGCATCAGGGACCCCAAAATATCGAATTTTCGAGTGTTTTGGGCCTGAATTTGAGATATCGACTTTGGGCACCTAAAATATCGATTTTTAGCATGTTTTGGGCCTATATTTTTAAAAATATTATAGCACTGAGTAGGCATGTACAGATCGCGTCCGGGACCCCAAAATATCGAATTTTCAGGTGTTTTGAGCCTGAATTTGAGATATAAACGGGTACAGAAGATGCATGCACATATCGACTTTTGGGCTCCTAAAATATCGATATTTAGCATGTTTTTGGTCTGTATCTTGAAAACATTCTTACTAGGAGTAGGCATGTACAGATCGCTTCTAGGACCAAAAAATACCGAATTTTCTGGTGTTTTGAGCCTGAATTTGAAATATAAACGGGTACAGAAGATGTATGCACATATCGACTTTGGACACTTAAAATATCGATTTTGAGCATGTTTTTGGTCTTTATTTTGAAAATATTCTAGCACTGAGTAGGCATGTACAGATCGCTTCTGGGAACCCAAAATATCGAATTTTCGGGTGTTTTGAGCCTAAATTTGGGATATAAACGGGTACAAAAGATGTATGCACATATCGACTTTGAACACTTAAAATATCGATTTTTAGCTTGTTTTGAGCCTATATTTTGAAAACATTCTAGCACTGAGTAGGCATGTACATATCGCTTCTGGGACCTCAAAATATCGAATTTGCTGGTGTTTTGAGCCTGAATTTGAGATATAAACGGGTACTGAAGATGCATACACATATCGACTTGTGGGCACCTAAAACATCGATTTTGAGCATGTTTTAGGTCTGTATCTTAAAAACATTCAAACTAGGAGTAGGCATGTACATATCGCTTCTAGGACCCAAAAATACCGAATTTTCGGGTGTTTTGAGCCTGAATTTAAGATATAAAAGTGTACAGAAGATCGACTTTGGACACTAAAAATATCG
This sequence comes from Petrolisthes cinctipes, assembly GCA_033782935.1. NCBI lineage: Eukaryota > Metazoa > Arthropoda > Malacostraca > Decapoda > Porcellanidae > Petrolisthes > Petrolisthes cinctipes. Next base: position 772,612 of record JAWQEG010000491.1, read on the forward strand.
ATTTTTAGCTTGTTTTGAGCCTATATTTTGAAAACATTCTAGCACTGAGTAGGCATGTACAGATCGCTTCTGGGACCGAAATATATCGAATTTTCGTGTGTTTTGGGGTTGAATTTGGGATATAAACGGTTGCAGAAGATGCATACACATATTGACTTTGGGCACTTAAAATATCGATTTTCAGCATGTTTTGGGCCTGTATCTGAATAGTCATGTACAGATCGCTTCTGGGACCCCAAAATATCGAATTTCCGGGTGTTTGGAACCTGAATTTGAGATTTAAACGGGTACAGAAGATGCATGCACATATCGACTTTTGGGCACCTAAAATATCGATTTTCAGCATGTTTTGGGCCTGTATTTTGAAAATACTCTAACACGGAGTAGGCATGTACAGATCGCTTCTGGGACCTCAAAATATCGAATTTTCGGGTGTTTTCAGCCTGAATTTGAGATATAAACGGGTACTGAAGATGCATGCACATATCGACTTTTGGGCACATAAAATATCGATTTTTAAGTATGTTTTGGGTCTGTATCTTGAAAACATTCTAACTAGGAGTAGGCATGTACTGATCGCTTCTGGGACCCCAAAATATCGAATTTTCAGGTGTTTTGGGCCTGAATTTGAGATATAAACGGGTACAGAAGATGCATGCACATATCGACTTTTGGGCTCCTAAAATATCGATTTTGAGCATGTTTTGGGTCTGTATCTTGAAAACATTCTAACTAGGAGTAGGCATGTACAGATCGCTTCTAGGACCCAAAAATATCGAATTTTCGGGTGTTTTGAGCCTGAATTTGAGATATAAACGGGTACAGAAGATGCATGCACATATCGACTTTGGACACATAAAATATCGATTTTGAGCATGTTTTGAGCCTATATTTTGAAAATACTCTAACACGGAGTAAGCATGTACATATCGCTTCTGGGACTCCAAAATATCGAATTTTCGGGTGTTTTGAGCCTGAATTTGAGATATAAACGGGTACAGAAGATGCATGCACATATTGTTTTTGGGCACCTAAAAGATCGATTTTCAGTATACAGTAATTTGAGCCTGTATTTTGAAAATACTCTAACACGGAGTAGGCATGTACAGATCGCTTCTGGGACTCCAAAATATCGGATTTTCGGGTGTTTTGGGCCTGAATTTGAGATATCGACTTTGGGCACCTATAATATCGATTTTCAGCATGTTTTGGGCCTGTATCTGAATAGGCCAGTACAGATCGCTTTTGGGAACCCAAAATATCGAATTTCCGGGTGTTTGGAACTTGAATTTGAGATATAAACGGGTACAGAAGATGCATGCACATATCGACTTTTGGGCACCTAAAAGATCGATTTTCAGTATGTTTTGGGCCTGTATTTTGAAAATACTCTAACATGGAGTAAGCATGTACAGATCGCTTCTGGGACCCCAAAATATCGAATTTTCGGGTGTTTTGGGCCTGAATTTGAGATATCGACTTTGGGCACCTAAAATATCGATTTTTAGCATGTTTTGGGACTATATTTTAAAAATATATTATAGCAGTGAGTAGGCATGTACAGATCGCTTTTGGGACCCCAAAATATTGAATTTTCGGGTGTTTTGACCCTGAATTTGATATATAAACGGGTACTGAAGATGCATGCACATATCAACTTTGGGCACCTAATATATCGAATTTCAGCATGTTTTGGGTCTGTATCTTGAAAACATTCTAACTAGGAGTAGGCATGTACATATCGCTTCTAGGACCTAAAAATACCGAATTTTCGAGTGTTTTGAGCCTGAATTTAAGATATAAACGGGTACAAAAGTATGACTTTGGACACTAAAAATATCGATTTTTAGCATGTTTTGAGCCTATATTTATAAAAAAATTCTAGGACTGAGTAGGCATGTACAGATCGCTTCTGGGACCCAAAAATATCGAATTTTAGGGTGTTTTGAGCTTGAATTTGAGATATAAACGGGTACAGAAGATGCATGCACATATCGACTTTTGGGCACCTAAAAGATCGATTTTCAGTATGTTTTGGGCCGGTATTTTGAAAATACTCTAACATGGAGGAGGCATGTACAGGTCGCTTCTGGGACCCCAAAATATCGAATTTTCGGGTGTTTGGAGTCAGAATTTGAGATATTTACGGGTACAGAAGATGCATGCACATATTGACTTTGGGCACTTAAAAGATCGATTTTTAGCATGTTTTGCGCCTGTATTCAGAAAATTCTCTAACACGGGGTAGGCATGTGCAGATCGCATCTGCGACCCCACAATATCGAATTTTCAGGTGTTTTGAGGTTGAATTTGGGATATAAACGGGTGCAGAAGATGCTTACACATATTGACTTTGGGCACCTAAAATATCGATTTTCAGCATGTTTTGGGCCTGTATTTTGAAAATACTCTAACACGGAGTAGGCATGTACAGATCGCTTCTGGGACCCCAAAATATCGAATTTTCGGGTGTTTTGGGCCTGAATTTGAGATATCGACTCAGGGCACCTAAAATATTGATTTTTAGCATGTTTTAGGTCTATATTTTGAAAATATTCTAGCACTGAGTAGGCATGTGCAGATCGCTTCAGGGACCCCAAAATATCGAATTTTCGGGTGTTTTTGAGACTGAATTTGAGATATAAACGGGTACAGAAGATGCATGCACATATCGACTTTGGACACTTAAAATATCGATTTTGAGCATGTTTTGAGCCTATATTTTGAAAACATTCTAGCACTGAGTAAGCATGTACAGATCGCTTCTGGGACCCAAAAATATCGAATTTTCGGGTGTTTTGAGGTTGAATTTGGGATATAAACGGGTGCAGAAAATGCAAACACATATTGACTTTGGGCACCTAAAATATCGATTTTCAGCATGTTTTGGGCCTGTATCGGAGTAGGCATGTACAGATCGCTTCTGGGACCAAAAAATATCGAATTTTCGGGCGTTTGGAGCCTGAATTTGAGATATAAACGGGTATAGAAGATGCATGCACATATCGACTTTTGGGCACCTAAAATATCGATTTTCTGTATGTTTTGGGCCTGTATTTTGAAAATACTCTAACACGGAGTAGGCATGTACAGATCGCTTCTGGGACCCAAAAATATCGAATTTTCGGGTGTTTTGGGGATAAATTTGAGATATCGACTTTGGGCACCTAAAATATCGGTTTTTAGCATGTTTTGGGCCTATATTTTGAAAATATTCTAGCACTGAGTAAGCATGTACAGATCGCGTCTGGGACCCCAAAATATCGAGTTTTCGGGTGTTTTGAGCCTGAATTTGAGATATAAACGAGTACAGAAGATGCATGCACATATCGACTTTGGACACTTAAAATATCGATTTTTAGCATGTTTTGAGCCTATATTTTGATAAAATTCTAGCACTTTGTAGGCATGTACAGATCGCTTCTGGGACCCAAAAATATCGAATTTTCGGGTGTTTTGAGGCTGAATTTGGGATGGAAACGGGTGCAGAAGATGCATACACATATTGACTTTGGACACCTAAAAGATCGATTTTCAGCATGTTTTTTGCCTGTTTTTAAAAAATACTCTAACACGGATTAGGCATGTATCGATCGCTTCTGGGACCTCAAAATATCGAATTTTCGGGTGTTTTGAGGTTGAATTTGAGATATAAACGGGTACAGAAGATGCATGCACATATCGACTTTTGGGCACCTAAAAGATCGATTTTCAGTATGTTTTGGGCCGGTATTTTGAAAATACTCTAACATGGAGGAGGCATGTACAGATCGCTTCTGGGACCCCAAAATATCGAATTTTCGGGTGTTTGGAGTCTGAATTTGAGATATTTACGGGTACAGAAGATGCATGCACATATTGACTTTGGGCACCTAAAAGATCGATTTTTAGCATGTTTTGCGCCTGTATTCAGAAAATTCTCTAACACGGGGTAGGCATGTGCAGATCGCATCTGCGACCCCACAATATCGAATTTTCAGGTGTTTTGAGGTTGAATTTGGGATATAAACGGGTGCAGAAGATGTTTACACATATTGACTTTGGGCACCTAAAATATCGATTTTCAGCATGTTTTGGGCCTGTATTTTGAAAATACTCTAACACGGAGTAGGCATGTACAGATCGCTTCTGGGACCCCAAAATATCGAATTTTCGGGTGTTTTGGGCCTGAATTTGAGATATCGACTCAGGGCACCTAAAATATTGATTTTTAGCATGTTTTAGGTCTATATTTTGAAAATATTCTAGCACTGAGTAGGCATGTGCAGATCGCTTCAGGGACCCCAAAATATCGAATTTTCGGGTGTTTTGAGCCTGAATTTGAGATATAAACGGGTACAGAAGATGCATGCACATATCGACTTTGGACACTTAAAATATCGATTTTGAGCATGTTTTGAGCCTATATTTTGAAAACATTCTAGCACTGAGTAAGCATGTACAGATCGCTTCTGGGACCCAAAAATATCGAATTTTCGGGTGTTTTGAGGTTGAATTTGGGATATAAACGGGTGCAGAAAATGCATACACATATTGACTTTGGGCACCTAAAATATCGATTTTCAGCATGTTTTGGGCCTGTATCGGAGTAGGCATGTACAGATCGCTTCTGGGACCAAAAAATATCGAATTTTCGGGCGTTTGGAGCCTGAATTTGAGATATAAACGGGTATAGAAGATGCATGCACATATCGACTTTTGGGCACCTAAAATATCGATTTTCTGTATGTTTTGGGCCTGTATTTTGAAAATACTCTAACACGGAGTAGGCATGTACAGATCGCTTCTGGGACCCAAAAATATCGAATTTTCGGGTGTTTTGGGGATAAATTTGAGATATCGACTTTGGGCACCTAAAATATCGATTTTTAGCATGTTTTGGGCCTATATTTTGAAAATATTCTAGCACTGAGTAAGCATGTACAGATCGCGTCTGGGACCCCAAAATATCGAGTTTTCGGGTGTTTTGAGCCTGAATTTGAGATATAAACGAGTACAGAAAATGCATGCACATATCGGTTTTGGACACTTAAAATATCGATTTTTAGAATGTTTTGAGCCTGTATCTGAGTAGGCAAGTACAGATCGCTTCTGGGACCCTAAAATATCGAATTTTCGGGTGTTTTGGGCCTGAATTTGAGATATCGACTTTGGGCACCTAAAATATCGATTTTTAGCATGTTTTGGGCCTGTATATTGAAAATACTCTAACACGGAGTAAGCATGTACAGATCGCTTCTGGAACCCCAAAATATCGAATTTTCGGGTGTTTTGGGCCTGAATTTGAGATATCGACTTTGGGCACCTAAAATATCGATTTTTAGCATGTTTTGGGCCTGAATTTTGAAAATATTCTAGGACTGAGTAGGCATGTACAGATCGCTTCTGGGACCCCAAAATATCGAATTTTTGGGTGTTTTGAGCCTGAATTTGAGATACAAACGAGTACAGAAGATGCATGCACATATCGACTTTTGGGCACCTAAAATATCGATTTTGAGCATGTTTTGGGTCTGTATCTTGAAAACATTCTAACTAGGAGTAGGCATGTACAGATCACTTCTAGAACCCAAAAAAAAACGAATTTTCGGGTGTTTTGAGCCTGAATTTGAGATATAAACGGGTACAGAATATGCATGCACATATCGACTTTGGACACTTAAAATATCGATTTTTAGTATGTTTTGAGCCTATATTTTGAAAACATTCTAGCACTGAGTAGGCATGAACAGATCGCTTCTGGGACCCAAAAATATCGAATTTTTGGGTGTTTTGAGGTTGATTTTGGGATATAAACGGGTGCAGAAGATGCATGCACATATCGACTTTTGGGCACCTAAAATATCGATTTTCTGTATGTTTTGGGCCTGTATTTTGAAAATACTCTAACACGGAGTAGGCATGTACAGATCGCTTCTGGGACCCCAAAATATCGAATTTTCGGGTGTTTTGGGGATAAATTTGAGATATCGACTTTGGGCACCTAAAATATCGATTTTTAGCATGTTTTGGGCCTATATTTTGAAAATAATCTAGCACTGAGTAAGCATGTACAGATCGCTTCTGGGACCCCAAAATATCGAATTTTCGGGTGTTTTGAGCCTGAATTTGAGATATAAACGGCTACAGAAAATGCATGCACATATTGACTTTGGGCACCTAAAATATCGATTTTCAGCATGTTTTGGGCCTGTATTTTGAAAATATTCTAACACGGAGTAGGCATGTACAGATCGCTTCAGATACCCAAAAATATCGAATTTTCGGGTGTTTTGAGCCTGAATTTGAGATATAAACAGGTACTGAAGATGCATGCACATATCGACTTTTGGGCACCTAAAATATCGATTTTGAGCATGTTTTGGGTATGTATCTTGAAAACATACTAACTAGGAGTAGGCAAGTACAGATCGCTTCTGGGACCCAAAAATACCGATTTTTCGGGTGTTTTGAGCCGGAATTTGAGATATAAACGGGTACAGAAGATGCATGCACATATTAAATTTGGGCACCTAAAATATCGATTTTCAGCATGTTTTGTGCCTGTATTTTGAAAATACTCTAACACGGAGTAGGCATGTACAGATCGCTTCTAGGACCCAAAAATATCGAATTTTCGGGTGTTTTGAGCCTGAATTTGAGATATAAACGGGTGCAGAAGATGCATGCACATTTTGGTTTTGGAAACTTAAAATATCGATTTTTAGAATGTTTTGAGCCTGTATCTGAGTAGGCATGTACAGATCGCTTCTGGGACCACAAAATATCGAAATTTCGGGTGTTTTGGGCCTGAATTTGAGATATCGACTTTGGGCACCTAAAATATCGATTTTTAGCATGTTTTGGGCCTGTATATTGAAAATACTCTAACACGGAGTAAGCATGTACAGATCGCTTCTGGAACCCCAAAATATCGAATTTTCGGGTGTTTTGGGCCTGAATTTGAGATATCGACTTTGGGCACCTAAAATATCGATTTTTAGCATGTTTTGGGCCTGAATTTTGAAAATATTCTAGGACTGAGCAGGCATGTACAGATCGCTTCTGGGACCCCAAAATATCGAATTCTTGGGTGTTTTGAGCCTGAATTTGAGATACAAACGGGTACAGAAGATGCATGCACATATCGACTTTTGGGCACCTAAAATATCGATTTTGAGCATGTTTTGGGTCTGTATCTTGAAAACATTCTAACTAGGAGTAGGCATGTACAGATCACTTCTAGAACCCAAAAAAAAACGAATTTTCGGGTGTTTTGAGCCTGAATTTGAGATATAAACGGGTACAGAATATGCATGCACATATCGACTTTGGACACTTAAAATATCGATTTTTAGTATGTTTTGAGCCTATATTTTGAAAACATTCTAGGACTGAGTAGGCATGAACAGATCGCTTCTGGGACCCAAAAATATCGAATTTTCGGGTGTTTTGAGGTTGATTTTGGGATATAAACGGGTGCAGAAGATGCATACACATATTGACTTTGGGCACCTAAAATATCGATATTCAGCATGTTTTGGGCCTGTATCTGAGTAGGCATGTACAAATCGCTTCTGGGACCCAAAATATCGAATTTTCGGGTGTTTGGAGCCTGAATTTGAGATATAAACGGGTATAGAAGATGCATGCACATATCGACTTTTGGGCACCTAAAATATCGATTTTCTGTATGTTTTGGGCCTGTATTTTGAAAATACTCTAAAACGGAGTAGGCATGTACAAATCGCTTCTGGGACCCCAAAATATCGAATTTTCGGGTGTTTTGGGGATAAATTTGAGATATCGACGTTGGGCACCTAAAATATTGATTTTGAGCATGTTTTGGGTCTGTATCTTGAAAACATTCTAACTAGGAGTAGGCAAGTACAGATCGCTTCTAGGACCCAAAAATACTGATTTTTCGGGTGTTTTGAGCCTGGATTTGAGATATAAACGGGTACAGAAGATGCATGCACATATCGACTTTAGACACTTAAAATATCGATTTTTAGCATGTTTTGAGCCTATATTTTGAAAACATTCTAGCACTGAGTAGGCATGTACAGATCGCTTCTAAGACCGAATAATATCGAATTTTCGGGTGTTTTGTGGTTGAATTTGAGATATAAACGGGTGCAGAAGATACATACACATATTGACTTTGGGCACCTAAAATATCGATTTTCAGCATGTTTTGGGCCTGTATTTGAGTAGGCATGTACAGATCGCTTCTGGGACCCCAAAATATCGAATTTTTGGGTGTTTGGAGCCTGAATTTGAAATATAAACGGGTACAGAAGATGCATGCACATATCGACTTTGGACACTTAAAATATCAATTTTTAGCATGTTTTGGGCCTATATTTTGAAAATATTCTAGCACAAAGTAGATATGTACACATCACTTCTGGGACCCCAAAATATCGAATTTTCGGGTGTTTTTAGCCTGAATTTGGGATATAAACGGGAACAGAAGATGCATGCAGATATCGACTTTGATCACCTATATTATCGATTTTAAGCATGTTTTGGGCCTGAATTTTGAAAATATTCTAGCACTGACTATGCATGTGGAGATTGCTTCTGAGATCCAAAAATATCGAATTTTCAGGTGTTTAGAGACTGAATTTGGGATATAAACGGGTACAGAAGATGCATGCACATATCGACTTTCTTCACAAAAAAAAAAAACGATTTTCAGCATGTTTTAGGCCTATATTTTGTAAAAATATTCTAGCACAGAGTGAGCATGTACAGATCGCTTCTGGGACCCAAAAATATTGAATTTTCGGGTGTTTTGGGCCTGAATTTGAGATATCGACTTTGGGCACCTAAAATATCGATTTTTAGCATGTTTTGGGCCTATATTTTGAAAACATTCTAGCACTGAGTAGGCATGTACAGATCGCTTCTGGGACCCCAAAATATCGAATTTTCGGGTGTTTTGAGAATGAATTTGAGATATAAACGGGTGCAGAAGACGCATACACGTATTGACTTTGGGCACCTAAAATATTGATTTTCAGCATGTTTTGGGCCTGTATCTCAGTAGGCATGTACAGATCGCTTTTGGGACCCCAAAATATTGAATTTTCGGGTGTTTTGAGCCTGAATTTGAGATATAAACGGGTACAAAAGATGCATGCACATATCGACTTTGGACACTTAAAATATCGATTTTTAGCATGTTTTGAGCCTATATTTTGAAAACATTCTAGCTCTGAGTAGTCATGTACAGATCGCTTCTGGGACCCAAAAATATCGAATTTTCGGGTGTTTTAAGCCTGAATTTGGGATATAAACGGGTGCAGAAGATGCATACACATATCGACTTTTGGGCACCTAAAAGATCGATTTTCAGTATGTTTTGGGCCTGTATATTAAAAATACTCTAGCACGGAGTTGGCATGTACAGATCGCTTCTGGGACCCCAAAATATCGAATTTTCGGGTGTTTTGGGCCTGAATTTGAGATATCGACTTTGGGCACCTAAAATATCGATTTTTAGCATGTTTTGGGCCTGTATTTTGAAAATATTCTAGCACTGCGTAGGCATGTACAGATCGCTTCTGGGACCCCAAAATATCGAATTTTCTGGTGTTTTGAGGCTGAATTTGAGATATAAACGGGTACAGAAGATGCATGCACTTATCGACTTTTGGGCTCCTAAAATATCGATTTTGAGCATGTTTTGGGTCTGTATTTTGGAATCATTCTAACTAGGAGTAGGCATGTACAGATCGCTTCTAGGACCCAAAAATACCGAATTTTCGGGTGTTTTGAGCCTAAAATTGAGATATAAACGGGTACAGAAGATGCATGCACATATCGACTTTGGACACTTAAAATATCGATTTTTAGTATGTTTTGAGCCTATATTTTGAAAACATTCTAGCACTGAGGAGGCATGTACAGATCGCTTCTGGGACACAAATATATCGAATTTTCGGGTGTTTTGAGGTTGAATTTGGAATATAAACGGGTGCAGAAGATTCATACACATATTGACTTTAGGCACTTAAAATATTGATTTTTAGCATGTTTTGGGCCTGTATCTGAGTAGGCATGTACAGATCGCTTCTGGGACCCCAAAATATCGAATTTTTGGGTGTTTGGAGCCTGAATTTGAAATATAAACGGGTACAGAAGATGCATGCACATATCGACTTTGGACACTTAAAATATCAATTTTTAGCATGTTTTGGGCCTATATTTTGAAAATATTCTAGCACAAAGTAGATATGTACACATCACTTCTGGTACCCCAAAATATCGAATTTTCGGGTGGTTTTAGCCTGAATTTGGGATATAAACGGGAACAGAAGATGCATGCAGATATCGACTTTGATCACCTATATTATCGATTTTAAGCATGTTTTGGGCCTGAATTTTGAAAATATTCTAGCACTGACTATGCATGTGGAGATTGCTTCTGGGATCCAAAAATATCGAATTTTCAGGTGTTTAGAGACTGAATTTGGGATATAAACGGGTACAGAAGATGAATGCACGTATCGACTTTTGGGCACCTAAAATATCTATTTTTAGTATGTTTTGGCCCTATATTTTGAATTTAATCTAGCACTGGGTAAGCATGTACAGAGCGCTTCTAAGACCCAAAAATACCGAATTTTCTGGTGTTTTGAGAATGAATTTGGGATATAAACGGGTACAGAAGATGCATGCACATATCGACTTTCTTCACAAAAAAAAAAAACGATTTTCAGCATGTTTTAGGCCTATATTTTGTAAAAATATTCTAGCACAGAGTGAGCATGTACAGATCGCTTCTGGGACCCAAAAATATTGAATTTTCGGGTGTTTTGGGCCTGAATTTGAGATATCGACTTTGGGCACCTAAAATATCGATTTTTAGCATGTTTTGGGCCTATATTTTGAAAACATTCTAGCACTGAGTAGGCATGTACAGATCGCTTCTGGGACCCCAAAATATCGAATTTTCGGGTGTTTTGAGAATGAATTTGAGATATAAACGGGTGCAGAAGACGCATACACGTATTGACTTTGGACACCTAAAATATTGATTTTCAGCATGTTTTGGGCCTGTATCTCAGTAGGCATGTACAGATCGCTTTTGGGACCCCAAAATATTGAATTTTCGGGTGTTTGGAGCCTGAATTTGAGATATAAACGGGTACAAAAGATGCATGCACATATCGACTTTTGGGCACCTAAAAGATCGATTTTCAGTATGTTTTGGGCCTGTATATTAAAAATACTCTAGCACGGAGTAGGCATGTACAGATCGCTTCTGGGACCCCAAAATATCGAATTTTCGGGTGTTTTGGGCCTGAATTTGAGATATCGACTTTGGGCACCTAAAATATCGATTTTTAGCATGTTTTGGGCCTGTATTTTGAAAATATTCTAGCACTGCGTAGGCATGTACAGATCGCTTCTGGGACCCCAAAATATCGAATTTTCTGGTGTTTTGAGGCTGAATTTGAGATATAAACGGGTACAGAAGATGCATGCACTTATCGACTTTTGGGCTCCTAAAATATCGATTTTGAGCATGTTTTGGGTCTGTATTTTGGAATCATTCTAACTAGGAGTAGGCATGTACAGATCGCTTCTAGGACCCAAAAATACCGAATTTTCGGGTGTTTTGAGCCTAAAATTGAGATATAAACGGGTACAGAAGATGCATGCACATATCGACTTTGGACACTTAAAATATCGATTTTTAGTATGTTTTGAGCCTATATTTTGAAAACATTCTAGCACTGAGTAGGCATGTACAGATCGCTTCTGGGACACAAATATATCGAATTTTCGGGTGTTTTGAGGTTGAATTTGGGATATAAACGGGTGCAGAAGATTCATACACATATTGACTTTAGGCACTTAAAATATTGATTTTTAGCATGTTTTGGGCCTGTATCTGAGTAGGCATGTACAGATCGCTTCTGGGACTCAAAAATATCGAATTTTCGGGTGTTTGGAGCCTGAATTTGAGATATAAACGAGTATAGAAGATGCATGCACATATCGACTTTTGGCCACCTAAAATATCGATTTTCTGTATGTTTTGGGCCTGTATTTTGAAAATACTCTAACACGGAGTAGGCATGTACAGATCGCTTCTGGGAACCCAAAATATCGAATTTTCGGGTGTTTTGGGGATAAATTTGAGATATCGACTTTGGGCACCTAAAATATCGATTTTTAGCATGTTTTGGGCCTATATTTTGAAAATATTCTAGCACTGAGTAAGCATGTACAGATCGCTTCTGGGACCCAAAAATATCGAATTTTCGGGTGTTTTGAGCCTGAATTTGAGATATAAACGGCTACAGAAAATGCATGCACATATTGACTTTGGGCACCTAAAATATCGATTTTCAGCATGTTTTGGGCCTGTATTTTGAAAATATTCTAACACGGAGTAGGCATGTACAGATCGCTTCAGACACCCAAAAATATCGAATTTTCGGGTGTTTTGAGCCTGAATTTGAGATATAAACAGGTACTGAAGATGCATGCACATATCGACTTTTGGGCACCTAAAATATCGATTTTGAGCATGTTTTGGGTATGTATCTTGAAAACATACTAACTAGGAGTAGGCAAGTACAGATCGCTTCTGGGACCCAAAAATACCGATTTTTCGGGTGTTTTGAGCCTGAATTTGAGATATAAACGGGTACAGAAGATGCATGCACATATTAAATTTGGGCACCTAAAACATCGATTTTCAGCATGTTTTATGCCTGTATTTTGAAAATACTCTAACACGGAGTAGGCATGCACAGATCGCTTCTGGGACCCAAAAACATTGAATTTTCGGGTGTTTTGAGCCTGAATTTGAGATATAAACGGGTACAGAAGATGCATGCACATATCGACTTTGGGCACCTAAAATATCGATTTTGAGCATGTTTTGGGCCTGTATTTTGAAAATACTCAAACACGGTGTAGACATGTACAGATCGCTTCTGGGACACAAAATTATAGATTTTTTGGGTGTTTTGAGCCTGAATTTGAGATATAAACGGGTACAGAAGAAACATGCACATATCTACATTGGGACCCAAAATATCGATTTTTAGTATGTTTTGGGCGTATAATTTGAAAATATTCTAGCACTGAGTAGGCATGTACAGATCGCTTCTGGGACCCAAAAATATCGATTTTTCGGGTGTTTTGAGCCAGAATTTGGGATATAACCGGGTACAGAGGATGCATTCACATATCGACTTTTTGCACCTAAAATATCGATTTTGAGCATGTTTTGGGTCTGTATCTTGAAAACATTCTAGCAAGAAGTAGGCATGTACAGATCGCTTCTTGGACCCAAAAATACCTAATTTTCTGGTGTTTTGAACCTGAATTTGAGATATAGACGGGTACAGAAGATGCATACACATATTGACTTTGGGCACCTAAAATATAGATTTTCAGCATGTTTTAAGCCTGTATTTTGAAAATACTTTAACACGGAGAAGGCATGTACAGATCGCTTGTGGGACCCAAAAAAATCGAATTTTCGGGTGTTTTGAGCCTGAATTTGAGATATAAACGGGTACAGAAGATGCATGCACATATCGACTTTGGACACCTAAAATATCGATTTTTAGTATGTTTTGGGCCTGTATTTTAAAAATACTCTAACACGGAGTAGACATGTACAGATCGCTTTTGTGACCCAAAAATATCGAATTTTCGGGTGTTTTGAGCCTGAATTTGAGATATAAACGGGTACAGAAGATGCATGCACATATCGACTTTTTGCCCCTAAAACATCGATTTTGATCTTGTTTTGGGTCTGTATCTTGAAAAAATTCTAGCAAGGAGTTGGCATGTACAGATCGCTCCTGGGACCCAAAAACATCGAATTTTCGGGTGTTTTGAACCTGAATTTGGGATATAGACGGATACAGAAGATGCATGCACATATCGACTTTGGGCACCTAAAATATCGATTTTGAGCATGTTTTGGACCTGTATATTGAAAATACTCTAACACGGAGTAGGCATGTACTGATCGCTTCAGGGACCCAAAAATATCGAATTTTCGGGTGTTTTGAGCCTGAATTTGAGATATAAACGGGAACAGAAGATGCATGCACATATCGACTTTTTGCACCTAAAATATCGATTTTGAGCATGTTTTGGGTCTGTATCTTGAAAACATTCTAGCAATAAGTAGGCATGTACAGATTGCTTCTGGGACCCAAAAATATCGAATTTTCGAATGTTTTGAACCTGAATTTGGGATATAGACGGGTAAAGAAGATGAATACACATATTGACTTTGGGCACATAAAATATCGATTTTCAGCATGTTTTCGGCCTGTATTTTAAAAACACTCTAACACGGAGTATGCACGTACAGATCGCTTCTGGAACCCAAAAACATTGAATTTTCGGAGTTTTGAGCATGAATTTGAGATATAAACGGGTACAGAAGATGCATGCACATATCGACTTTTTGCACTTAAAATATCGATTTTGAGCATGTTTTGGGTCTGTATCTTGAAAACATTTTAGCAAGGAGTAGGCATGTACAGATCGCTTCTGGGACCCAAAAATATCGAATTTTCGGGGGTTTTGAGCCTGAATTTGGGATATAACCGGGTACAGAGGATGCACGCACATATCGACTTTTTGCACCTAAAATATCGATTTTGAGCATGTTTTTGGTCTGTATCTTGAAAACATTCTAGCAAGGAGTAGGCATGTACAGATCGCTTCTGGGACCCAAAAATACCGAATTTTCTGGAGTTTTGAACCTGAATATAAGATATAGACGGGTACAGAAGATGCATACACATATTGACTTTTGGCACCTAAAATATAGATTTTCAGCATGTTTTAAGCCTGTATTTTGAAAATACTTTAACACGGAGAAGGCATGTACAGATCGCTTCTGGGACCCAAAAATATCGTATTTTCGGGTGTTTTGAACCTAAATTTGGGATATAGATGGGTACAGAAGATGCATACACATATTAACTTTGGGCACCTAAAATATAGATTTTTAGCATGTTTCGGGCCTGTATTTTGAAAAAACTTTAACACGGAGTAGGCATGTACAGATCGCTTCTGGGACCCAAAAATATCGAATTTTCGGGTGTTTTGAGCCTGAATTTGAGATATAAACGGGTACAGAAGATGCATGCACATATCGACTTTAAACACCTAAAATATCGGTTTTTAGCATGTTTTGGGTCTGTATCTTGAAAAAATTCTAGCAAGGAGTAGGGATGTACAGATCGCTCCTGGGACCCAAAAATATCGAATTTTCGGGAGTTTTGAGCATGAATTTGAGATATAACCGGGTACAGAGAATGCATAGACATATTGACTTTGTGCACCTAAAATATCAATTTATTAGCATGTTTTGGGCCTGTATTTTAAAAACACTCCAACACGGAGTATGCATGTACAGATTGCTTCTGGGACCCAAAAATATCGAATTTTCGGAGTTTTGAGCCTGAATTTGAGATATAAACGGGTACAGAAGATGCATGCACATATCGACTTTTTGCACTTAAAATATCGATTTTGAGCATGTTTTGGGTCTGTATCTTGAAAACATTCTAGCAAAGAGTAGGCATGTACAGATCGCTTCTGGGACCCAAAAATATCGAATTTTCTGGTTTTTTGAACCAGAATTAGGGATATACACGGGTACAGAAGATGCATACACATATTGACTTTGGGCACATAAAATATCGATTTTTAGCATGTTTTGGGCTTGTAATTTAAAAACACTCTAACACGGGGTATGAACGAACAGATCGCTTCTGGGACACCAAAATATCGATTTTTTGGGTGTTTTGAGCCTGAATTTGAGATATAAACGGGTACAGAAGATGCATGCACATATCGACTTTGGCACCCAAAATATCGAATTTTAGTTTGTTTTGGGCGTATAATTTTAAAATATTCTAGCACAGAGTAGGCATGTACAGATCGCTTCTGGAACCCAAAAATATCGAATTTTCGGGGGTTTTGAGCCAGAATTTGGGATATACACGGGTACAGAAGATGCATACACATATTGACTTTGGGCACCTAAAATATAGATTTTCAGCATGTTTTGTTCCTGTATTTTGAAATTACTTTAACACGGAGAAGGCATGTACAGATCGCTTCTGGGACCCAAAAATATCGAATTTTCGGATGTTTTGAGCCTGAATTTGAGATATAAATGGGTACAGAAGATGCATGCACATATCGAATTTTTGCACCTAAAATATCGATTTTGAGCATGTTTTGGGACTGTATCTTGAAAACATTCTAGCAAGAAGTAGGCATGTACAGATTGCTTCTGTGACCCAAAAATATCGAATTTTCGAATGTTTTGAACCTGAATTTGGGATATAGACGGGTACAGAAGATGCATACACATGTTGACTTTGGGCACCTAAAATATCGATTTTGAGCATGTTTTGGACCTGTATTTTGAAAATACTCTAGCAATAAGTAGGCATGTACAGATCGCTATTGGGACCCAAAAATATCAAATTTTCGGGTGTTTTGAGCCTGAATTTGAGATATAAACGGGTACAGAAGATGCATGCACATATCGACTTTTTGCACCTAAAATATCGATTTTGAGCATGTTTTGAGCCTGTATTTTAAAAACACTCTAACACGGAGTATGCATGTACAGATCGCTTCTGGGACCCAAAAATATCGAATTTTCGAATGTTTTGAACCTGAATTTGGGATATAGACGGGTACATAAGATGCATACACATATTGAATTTGGGCAGCTAAAATATCGATTTTCAGCATGTTTTAGGCTTGTATTTTAAAAATACTCTGAAACGGAGTAGGCATGTACAGATGGCTTTTGGGACCCAAAAATATCGAATATTCGGGTGTTTTGAGTCTGAATTTGAGATATAAACGGGTACAGAAGATGCATGCACATATCAACTTTGGGCACCTAAAATCTCGATTTTGAGCATGTTTTGGGCCTGTAATTTGAAAATACTTAAACACGGTGTAGACATGTACAGATCGCTTCTGGGACACAAAAATATCGATTTTTTGGGTGTTTTGAGCCTGAATTTGAGATATAAACGGGTACAGAAGATGCATGCACATATCAACTTTGGGCACCTAAAATATCGATTTTGAGCATGTTTTGGGTCTGTATCTTGAAAACATTGTAGCAAGGAGTAGGCATGTACAGATCGCTTCTGGGACCGAAACATATCGAATTTTCGAATGTTTTTAACCTGAATTTGTGATATAGACGGGTACAGAAGATGCATACACATATTGACTTTGGGCAGCTAAAATATCGATTTTCAGCATGTTTTGGGCCTGTATTTTAAAAACACTCTAACGAGGAGTATGCACGTACAGATCGCTTCTGGGACCCAAAAACATTGAATTTTTGGGTGTTTTGAGCTTGAATTTGAGATATAAACGGGTACAGAAGATGCATGCACATATCAACTTTGGGCACCTAAAATATCGATTTTGAGCATGTTTTGGGCCTGTATTTTGAAAATACTGTACCACGGAGTAGGCATGTACAGATCGCTCCTGGGACCCAAAAATAACGAATTTTCGGGTGTTTTGAACCTGAATTTGGGATATAGACGGATACAGAAGATGTATGCACATATCGATTTTGGGCACCCAAAATATCGATTTTTAGCATGTTCTGAGCCTATATTTTGAAAACATTCTAGCACTGAGTAGGCATGTACAGATCGCTTCTGGAACCCAAAAATATTGAATTTTCGGGTGTTTTGAGCCTGAATTTGAGAAATAAACGGGTACAGAAAATGCATGCACATATTGACTTTTTGCACCTAAAATATCGATTTTGAGCATGTTTTGGGTCTGTATCTTGAAAACATTCTAGCAATAAGTAGGCATGTACAGATCGCTTCTGGGACCCAAAAATATCGAATTTTCGAATGTTTTGAACCTGAATTTGGGATATAGACGGGTACAGAAGATGCATACACATATTGACTTTGGGCACATAAAATATCGAATTTCAGCATGTTTTGGGCCTGTATTTTAAAAACACTCTAACACGGAGTATGCACGTACAGATGGCTTTTGGGACCCAAAAACATTGAATTTTCGGGTATTTTGAGCATGAATTTGAGATATAAACGGGTACAGAAGATGCATGCACATATCAACTTTGGGCACCTAAAATATCGATTTTGAGCATGTTTTGGGCCTGTATTTTGAAAATACTCAAACACGGTGTAGACATGTACAGATCGCTTCTGGGTCACAAAAATATCGATTTTTTGGGTGTTTTGAGCCTGAATTTGAGATATAAACGGGTACAGAAGATGCATGCACATATCGACTTTGGGACCCAAATTATCGATTTTTAGTATGTTTTGGGCGTATAATTTAAAAATATTCTAGCACTGAGTAGGCATGTACAGATCGCTTCTGGGACCGAAACATATCGAATTTTCGGGGGTTTTGAGCCTGAATTTGGGATATAACCGGGTACAGAGGATGCATGCACATATCGACTTTTTGCACCTAAAATATCGATTTTGAGCATGTTTTGGGTCTGTATCTTGAAAACATTCTAGCAAGGAGTAGGCATGTACAGATAGCTTCTGGGACCCAAAAATACCGAATTTTCTGGTGTTTTGAACCTGAATTTGAGATATAGACGGGTACAGAAGATGCATACACATATTGACTTTTGGCACCTAAAATATAGATTTTCAGCATGTTTTAAGCCTGTATTTTGAAAATACTTTAACACGGAGAAGGCATGTACAGATCGCTTCTGGGACCCAAAAATATCGAATTTTCGGGTGTTTTGAGCCTGAATTTGAGATATAAACGGATACAGAAGATGCATGCACATATTGACTTTGGGCACCTAAAATATCGATTTTGAGCATGTTTTGGGCCTGTATTTTGAAAATACTGTACCACGGAGTAGGCATGTACAGATCGCTCCTGGGACCCAAAAATATCGAATTTTCGGGTGTTTTGAACCTGAATTTGGGATATAGACGGATACAGAAGATGTATGCACATATCGACTTTGGGCACCTAAAATATCGATTTTGAGCATGTTTTGGACCTGTAATTTGAAAATACTCTAACACGGAGTAGGCATGTACAGATCGCTATTGGGACCCAAAAATATCGAATTTTCGAATGTTTTGAACCAAAATTAGGAATATAGACGGGTACAGAAGATGCATACACATATTGACTTTAGGCAGCTAAAATATCGATTTTCAGCATGTTTTAGGCTTGTATTTTGAAAATACTCTAACACGGAGTATGCATGTACAGATGGCTTTTGGGACCCAAAAATATCGATTATTCGGGTGTTTTGAGTCTGAATTTATGATATAAACGGGTACAGAAGATGCATGCACTTATCGACTTTGGGCACCCAATATATCGATTTTGAGCATGTTTTGGGCCTGTATTTTTAAAAAACTCTAACACGGAGTAGACACGTACAGATCGCTTCTGGGAAACAAAAATATCGAATTTTTGGGTGTTTTGAGCCTGAATTTGAGATATAAACGGGTAGAGAAGATGCATGCACATATCGACTTTGGGCACCCAAAATATCGATTTTTAGCATGTTCTGAGCCTATATTTTGAAAACATTCTAGCACTGAGTAGGCATGTACAGATCGCTTCTGGAACCCAAAAATATTGAATTTTCGGGTGTTTTGAGCCTGAATTTGAGATATAACCGGGTACAGAGAATGCATACACATATTGACTTTGTGCACCTAAAATATCAATTTTCAGCATGTTTTGGGCCTGTATTTTAAAAAGACTCTAACACGGAGTATGCATGTACAGATCGCTTCCGAGACCCAAAAATATCGAATTTTCGAATATTTTGAACCTGAATTTGGGATATAGACGGGTACATAAGATGCATACACATATTGACTTTGGGCAGCTAGAATATCGATTTTCAGCATGTTTTAGGCTTGTATTTTAAAAATACTCTGAAACGGAGTAGGCATGTACAGATGGCTTTTTAGACCCAAAAATATCGAATATTCGGGAGTTTTGAGTCTGAATTTGAGATATAAACGGGTACAGAAGATGCATGCACATATCGACTTTGGGCACCCAATATATCGATTTTGAGCATATTTTGGGCCTGTATTTTTAAAATACTCTAACACGGAGTAGACACGTACAGATCTCTTCTGGGACCCAAAAATATCGAATTTTTGGGTGTTTTGAGCCTGAATTTGAGATATAAACGGGTACAGAAGATGCATGCACATATCGACTTTTTGCACCTAAAATATCGATTTTGAGCATGTTTTGGGTCTGTATCTTGAAAACATTCTAGCAATAAGTAGGCATGTACAGATCGCTTCTGGGACCCAAAAATATCGAATTTTCGATTGTTTTGAACCTGAATTTGGGATATAGACAGGTACAGAAGATGCATACACATATTGACTTTGGGTATATAAAATATCGAATTTCAGCATGTTTTGGGCCTGAATTTTAAAAACACTCTAACACGGAGTATGCACGTACAGATCGCTTCTGGGACCCAAAAACATTGAATTTTCGGGTGTTTTGAGCATGAATTTGAGATATAAACGGGTACAGAAGATGCATGCACATATCAACTTTGGGCATCTAAAATATCGATTTTGAGCATGTTTTGGGTCTGTATCTTGAAAACATTCTAGCAAGGAGTAGGCATGTACAGATCGCTATTGGGACCCAAAAATATCGATTTTTCGGGTGTTTTGAGCCTGAATTTGAGATATAAACGGGTACAGAAGATGCATGCACATATCGACTTTGGGCACCTAAAATATCGATTTTCAGCATGTTTTGGGTCTGTATCTTGAAAACATTCTAGCAAGAAATAGGCATGTACAGATTGCTTCTGGAACCCAAAAATATCGAATTTTCGAATGTTTTGAACCAGAATTAGGGATATAGACGGGTACAGAAGATGCATACACATATTGACTTTAGGCAGCTAAAATATCGATTTTCAGCATGTTTTAGGCTTGTATTTTGAAAATACTCTAACACGGAGTATGCATGTACAGATGGCTTTTGGGACCCAAAAATATCGATTATTCGGGTGTTTTGAGTCTGAATTTATGATATAAACGGGTACAGAAGATGCATTCACTTATCGACTTTGGGCACCCAATATATCGATTTTGAGCATGTTTTGGGCCTGTATTTTTAAAATACTCTAACACGGAGTAGACACGTACAGATCGCTTCAGGGACCCAAAAATATCGAATTTTTGGGTGTTTTGAGCCTGAATTTGAGATATAAACGGGTACAGAAGATGAATGCACATATCGACTTTGGGGCCCCAAAATATCGATTTTTAGCATGTTCTGAGCCTATATATTGAAAACATTCTAGCACTGAGTAGGCATGTACAGATCGCTTCTGGAAACGAAAAATATTGAATTTTCGGGTGTTTTGAGCATGAATTTCAGATATAACCTGGTACAGAGAATGCATACACATATTGACTTTGTGCACCTAAAATATCAATTTTCAGCATGTTTTGGGCCTGTATTTTAAAAACACTCAAACACGGAGTATGCATGTACAGATCGCTTCTGGTACCCAAAAATATCGAATTTTTGAGTGTTTTGAACCTGAATTTGGGATATAGACTGGTACAGTAAATGCATACACATATTGACTTTGGGCAGCTAAAATATCGATTTACAGCATGTTTTAGGCCTGTAATTTGAACATACTCTAACACGGAGTATGCATGTACAGATGGCTTTTGGGACCCAAAAATATCGAATATTCTGGTGTTTTGAGTCTGAATTTGGGATATAAATGGATACAGAAGATGCATGCAAATATCGACTTTGGGCACCTAAAATATCAATTTTGAGCATGTTTTGGGTCTGTATTTTGAAAATACTCAAACACGGTGTAGAAATGTACAGATCGCTTCTGGGACACAAAAATATCGATTTTTTGGGTGTTTTGAGCCTGAATTTGTGATATAAACGGGTACAGAAGATGCATGCACATTTTGACTTTGGGACCCAAAATAACGATTTTTAGTATGTTTTGGGCGTATAAATTGAAAATATTCTTACACTGAGTGGGCATGTACAGATCGCTTCTGGAACCAAAAAGTATCGAATTTTGGGGTGTTTTGAGCCTGAATTTGGGATATAACCGGGTACAGAGGAGGCATGCACATATCGACTTTTTGCACCTAAAATATCGATTTTGAGCATGTTTTAGGTCTGTATCTTGAAAACATTCTAGCAAGGAGTAGGCATGTACAGATCGCTTTTGGGACCCAAACATATCGAATTTTCGGGTGTTTTGAGCCTGAATTTGAGATATAAACGGGTACAGAAGATGCATGCACAAATCGACTTTTTGCACCTAAAATATCGATTTTGATCTTGTTTTGGGTCTGTATCTTGAAAAAATTCTAGCAAGGAGTAGGCATGTACAGATCGCTCCTGGGACCCAAAAATATCGAATTTTCGGGTGTTTTGAACCTGAATTTGGGATATAGACGGGTACAAAAGATGCATACAAATATTGACTTTGGGCAGATAAAATATCGATTTTCAGCATGTTTTAGGCTTGAATTTTGAAAATACTCTAACACGGAGTATGCATGTACAGATGGCATTTGGGACCCAAAAATATCGATTATTCGGGTGTTTTGAGTCTGAATTTATGATATAAACGGGTACAGAAGATGCATGCACATATCGACTTTGGGCACCCAATATATCGATTTTGAGCATGTTTTGGGCTTGTATTTTTAAAATACTCTAACACGGAGTAGACACGTACAGATCGCTTCTGGGACACAAAAATATCGAATTTTTGGGTGTTTTGAGCCTGAATTTGAGATATAACCGGGTACAGAGAATGCATACACATATTGACTTTGTGCACCTAAAATATCAATTTTCAGCATGTTTTGGGCCTGTATTTTAAAAACACTCTAACACGGAGTATGCATGTACAGATCACTTCTGGGATCCAAAAATATCGAATTTTCGAGTGTTTTGAACCTGAATTTGGGATATAGACTGGTACAGAAGATGCATACACATATTGACTTTGGGCAGCTAAAATATCGATTTACAGCATGTTTTAGGCCTGTATTTTGAACATACTCTAACACGGAGTATGCATGTACAGATCGCTTAAGGGACCCAAAAATATGGAATTTTTGGGTGTTTTGAGCTTGAATTTGAGATATAAACGGGTACAGAAGATGCATGCACATATCGACTTTGGGCACCTAAAATATCGATTTTGATCATGTTTTGGGTCTGTAACTTGAAAAAATTCTTGCAAGGAGTAGGCATGTACAGATCGCTTCTCGGACCCAAAAATATCGAATTTACGGAGCTTTGAGCCTGAATATGAGATATAAACGGGTACAGAAGATGCATGCACATATCGGCTTTTTGCACTTAAAATATCGATTTTGAGCATGTTTTGGGTTTGTATCTTGAAAACATTCTAGCAAGGTGTAGGCATGTACAGATCGCTTCTGGGACCCAAACATATCGAATTTTCTGGTGTTTTGAACCAGAATTAGGGATATACACGGGTACAGAAGATGCATACACATATTGACTTTGGTCACATAAAATATCGATTTTCAGCATGTTTTGGGCCTGTATTTTAAAAACACTCTAACACGGAGTATGCACGTACAGATCGCTTCTGGGACACAAAAATATCGATTTTTTGGGTGTTTTGAGCCTGAATTTGAGATATAAACGGGTACAGAAGATGCATGCACATATCGACTTTGGCACCCAAAATATAGATTTTTAGTATGTTTTGTGCGTATAATATGAAAATATTCTAGCATTGAGTAGGCATGTACAGATCGCTTCAGGGACCCAAAAATATCGAATTTTGGGGGTGTTTTGAGCCTGAATTTGAGATATAAACGGGTACAGAAGATGCATGCACATATCGACTTTTTGCACATAAAATATCGATTTTGAGCATGTTTTGGGACTGTATCTTGAAAACATTCTAGCAAGAAGTAGGCATGTACAAATTGCTTCTGGGACCCTAAAATATCGAATTTTCGAATGTTTTGAACCTGAATTTGGGATATAGACGGGTATATAAGATGCATACACATATTGACTTTTGGCACCTAAAATATAGATTTTCAGCATGTTTTGGCCTGTATTTTGAAAATACTTTAACACGGAGAAGGCATGTACAAATCGCTTCAGGGACACAAAAATATGGATTTTTTGGGTGTTTTGAGCCTGAATTTGAGATATAAACGGGTACAGAAGATGCATGCACATATCGACTTTGGACACCTAAAATATCGATTTTTAGTATGTTTTGGGCCTGTATTTTGAAAATTCTCTAACACGGAATAGGCATGTACAGATCGCTTTTGGGACCCAAACATATCGAATTTTCGGGTGTTTTGAGCCTGAATTTGAGATATAAACGGGTACAGAAGATGCATGCACATATCGACTTTTTGCACCTAAAATATCGATTTTGATCTTGTTTTGGGTCTGTATTTTGAAAAAATTCTAGCAAGGAGTAGGCATGTACAGATCGCTCCTGGGACCCAAAAATATCGAATTTTCGGGTGTTTTGAACCTGAATTTGGGATATAGACGTGTACAGAAGATGCATACAAATATTGACTTTGGGCAGATAAAATATCGATTTTCAGCATGTTTTAGGCTTGAATTTTGAAAATACTCTAACACGGAGTATGCATGTACAGATGGCATTTGGGACCCAAAAATATCGATTATTCGGGTGTTTTGAGTCTGAATTTATGATATAAACGTGTACAGAAGATGCATGCACATATCGACTTTGGGCACCCAATATATCGATTTTGAGCATGTTTTGGGCTTGTATTTTTAAAATACTCTAACACGGAGTAGACACGTACAGATCGCTTCTGGGACACAAAAATATCGAATTTTTGGGTGTTTTGAGCCTGAATTTGAGATATAACCGGGTACAGAGAATGCATACACATATTGACTTTGTGCACCTAAAATATCAATTTTCAGCATGTTTTGGGCCTGTATTTTAAAAACACTCTAACACGGAGTATGCATGTACAGATCACTTCTGGGATCCAAAAATATCGAATTTTCGAGTGTTTTGAACCTGAATTTGGGATATAGACTGGTACAGAAGATGCATACACATATTGACTTTGGGCAGCTAAAATATCGATTTACAGCATGTTTTATGCCTGTATTTTGAACATACTCTAACACGGAGTATGCATGTACAGATCGCTTAAGGGACCCAAAAATATGGAATTTTTGGGTGTTTTGAGCTTGAATTTGAGATATAAACGGGTACAGAAGATGCATGCACATATCGACTTTGGGCACCTAAAATATCGATTTTGATCATATTTTGGGCCTGTATTTTTAAAATACTCTAACACGGAGTAGACACGTACAGATCGCTTCTGGGACACAAAAATATCGAATTTTTGGGTGTTTTGAGCCTGAATTTGAAATATAAACGGGTACAGAAGATGCATGCACATATCGACTTTTGCACCTAAAATATCGATTTTGAGCATGTTTTGGGTCTGTATCTTTAAAACATTCTAGCAAGAAGTAGGCATGTACAGATTGCTTCTGGGACCCAAAATCATTGAATTTTCGGGTGTTTTGAGCATGAATTTGAGATATAAACGGGTACCGAAGATGCATGCACATATCGACTTTGGGCACCTAAAATATCGATTTTGAGCATCTTTTGGGCCTGTATTTTGAAAATACTCAAACACGGTTTAGACATGTACAGATCGCTTCTGGGACACAAAAATATCGATTTTTTGGGTGTTTTGAGCCTGAATTTGAGATATAAACGGGTACAGAAGATGCATGCACATATCGACTTTATGACCCAAAATATCGATTTTTAGTATGTTTTGGGCGTATAATTTGAAAATATTCTAGCACTGAGTAGGCATGTACAGATCGCTTCTGGGACCCAAAAATATCGAATTTTCGGGGGTTTTGTGCCTGATTTTGGGATATAACCGGGTACAGTGGATGCATGCACATATCGACTTTTTGCACCTAAAATATCGATTTTGAGCATGTTTTGGGTCTGTATCTTGAAAACATTCTAGCAAGGAGTAGGCATGTACAGATCGCTTCTGGGACCCAAAAATACCGAATTTTCTGGTGTTTTAAACCTGAATTTGAGATATAGACGGGTACAGAAGATGCATGCACATATTGACTTTGGGCACCTAAAATATCGATTTTGATCATGTTTTGGGTCTGTATCTTGAAAAAATTCTAGCAAGAAGTAGGCATGTACAGATTGCTTCTGGGACCCAAAATCATTGAATTTTCGGGTGTTTTGAGCATGAATTTGAGATATAAACGGGTACCGAAGATGCATGCACATATCGACTTTGGGCACCTAAAATATCGATTTTGAGCATCTTTTGGGCCTGTATTTTGAAAATACTCAAACACGGTTTAGACATGTACAGATCGCTTCTGGGACACAAAAATATCGATTTTTTGGGTGTTTTGAGCCTGAATTTGAGATATAAACGGGTACAGAAGATGCATGCACATATCGACTTTATGACCCAAAATATCGATTTTTAGTATGTTTTGGGCGTATAATTTGAAAATATTCTAGCACTGAGTAGGCATGTACAGATCGCTTCTGGGACCCAAAAATATCGAATTTTCGGGGGTTTTGTGCCTGATTTTGGGATATAACCGGGTACAGTGGATGCATGCACATATCGACTTTTTGAACCTAAAATATCGATTTTGAGCATGTTTTGGGTCTGTATCTTGAAAACATTCTAGCAAGGAGTAGGCATGTACAGATCGCTTCTGGGACCCAAAAATACCGAATTTTCTGGTGTTTTAAACCTGAATTTGAGATATAGACGGGTACAGAAGATGCATGCACATATTGACTTTGGGCACCTAAAATATCGATTTTGATCATGTTTTGGGTCTGTATCTTGAAAAAATTCTTGCAAGGATTAGGCATGTACAGATCGCTTCTCGGACCCAAAAATATCGAATTTACGGAGCTTTGAGCCTGAATTTGAGATATAAACGGGTACAGAAGATGCATGCACATATCGGCTTTTTGCACTTAAAATATCGATTTTGAGCATGTTTTTGGTCTGTATCTTGAAAACATTCTAGCAAGGAGTAGGCATGTACAGATCGCTTCTGGGACCCAAACATATCGAATTTTCTGGTGTTTTGAACCAGAATTAGGGATATACACGGGTACAGAAGATGCATACACATATTGACTTTGGTCACATAAAATATCGATTTTCAGCATGTTTTGGGCCTGTATTTTAAAAACACTCTAACACGGAGTATGCACGTACAGATCGCTTCTGGGACCCAAAAACATTGAATTTTCGGGTGTTTTGAGCATGAATTTGAGATATAAACGGGTACAGAAGATGCATGCACATATCGACTTTTGCACCTAAAATATCGATTTTGAGCATCTTTTGGGCCTGTATTTTGAAAATACTCGAACACGGTGTAGACATGTACAGATCGCTTCTGGGACACAAAAATATCGATTTTTTAGGTGTTTTGAGCCTGAATTTGAGATATAAACGGGTACAGAAGATGCTTGCACATATCGACTTTGGCACCCAAAATATCGATTTTTAGTATGTTTTGTGCGCATAATTTGAAAATATTCTAGCACTGAGTAGGCATGTACAGTTCGCTTCTGGGACCCAAAAATATCGAATTTTCGGGTGTTTTGAGCCTGAATTTGAGATATAAACGGGTACAGAATATGCATACACATATCGACTTTTTGCACATAAAATATCGATTTTGAGCATGTTTTGGGACTGTATCTTGAAAACATTCTAGCAAGAAGTAGGCATGTACAGATTGCTTCTGGGACCCAAAAATATCGAATTTTCGAATGTTTTGAACCTGAATTTGGGATATAGACGGGTATATAAGATGCATACACATATTGACTTTGAGCAGCTAAAATATCGATTTTCAGCATGTTTTAGGCTTGTATTTTAAAAATATTCTAACACGGAGTAGGCATGTACAGATGGCTTTTGGGACCCAAAAATATCGAATATTCGAGTGTTTTGAGTCTGAATATGAGATATAAACGGGTACAGAAGATGCATGCACATATCGACTTTGGGCACCCAATATATCGATTTTGAGCATATTTTGGGCCTGTAATTTTAAAATACTCTAACACGGAGTAGACACGTACAGATCGCTTCTGGGACACAAAAATATCGAATTTTTGGGTGTTTTGTGCCTGAATTTGAGATATAAACTAGTACAGAAGATGCATGCACATATCGACTTTTTGCACCTAAAATATCGATTTTGAGCATGTTTTGGGTTTGTATCTTGAAAACATTCTAGCAAGAAGTAGGCATGTACAGATCGCCTCTGGGACCCAAAAACATTGAATTTTCGGGTGTTTTGAGCATGAATTTGAGATATAAACGGGTACCGAAGATGCATGCACATATCGACTTTGGGCACCTAAAATATCGATTTTCAGCATCTTTTGGGCCTGTATTTTGAAAAAACTCAAACACGGTGTAGACATGTACAGATCGCTTCTGGGACACAAAAATATCGATTTTTTGGGTGATTTGAGCCTGAATTTGAGATATAAACGGGTACAGAAGATGCATGAAATATCGACTTTGGGACCCAAAATATCGATTTTTAGTATGTTTTGGGCGTATAATTTGAAAATATTCTAGCACTGAGTAGGCATGTACAGATCGCTTCTGGGACCAAAAAATATCGAATTTTCGGGTGTTTTGAGCCTGAATTTGAGATATAAACGGATACAGAAGATGCATGCACATATTGACTTTGGGCACCTAAAATATCGATTTTGAGCATGTTTTGGGCCTGTATTTTGAAAATACTGTTCCACGGAGTAGACTTGTACAGATCGCTTCTGGGACACAAAAATATCGATTTTTTGGGTGTTTTGAGCCTGAATTTGAGATATAAACGGGTACAGAAGATGCATGCACATATCGACTTTGGACACCTAAAATATCGATTTTTAGTATGTTTTGGGCCTGTATTTTAAAAATACTCTAACACGGAGTAGACATGTACAGATCGCTTTTGGGACCCAAAAATATCCAATTTTCGGGTGTTTTGAGCCTGAATTTGAGATATAAACGGGTACAGAAGATGCATGCACATATCGACTTTTTGCACCTAAAATATCGATTTTGATCTTGTTTTGTGTCTGTATCTTGAAAAAATTCTAGCAAGGAGTAGGCATGTACAGATCGCTCCTGGGACCCAAAAATATCGAATTTTCGGGTGTTTTGAACCTGAATTTGGGATATAGACGGATACAGAAGATGTATGCACATATCGACTTTGGGAACCTAAAATATCAATTTTGAGCATGTTTTGGACCTGTATTTTGAAAATACTCTAACACGGAGTAGGCATGTACAGATCGCTTCTGGGACCCAAAAATATCGAATTTTCGGGTGTTTTGAGACTGAATTTGAGATATTAACGGGAACAGAAGATGCATGCACATATCGACTTTTTGCACATAAAATATCGATTTTGAGCATGTTTTGGGACTGTATCTTGAAAACATTCTAGCAAGAAGTAGGCATGTACAGATTGCTTCTGGGACCCAAAAATATCGATTTTTCGAATGTTTTGAACCTGAATTTGGGATATAGACGGGTATATAAGATGCATACACATATTGACTTTGGGCAGCTAAAATATCGATTTTCAGCATGTTTTAGGCTTTTATTTTAAAAATATTCTAACACGGAGTAGGCATGTACAGATGGCTTTTGGGACCCAAAAATATCGAGTTTTCGGGTGTTTTGAGTCTGAATATGAGATATAAACGGGTACAAAAGATGCATGCACATATCGACTTTGGGCACCTAAAATATCGATTTTGAGCATGTTTTGGACCTGTATTTTGAAAATACACTAACACGAAGTAGGCATGTACAGGTCGCTTCTGGTACCCAAAAATATCGAATTTTCGGGTGTTCTGAGCCTGAATTTGAGATATAAACGGGTACAGAAGATGCATGCACATATCGACTTTGGACACCTAAAATATCGATTTTGAGCATGTTTTGGGCCTGTATCTTGAAAACATTCTAGCAAGGAGTAGGCATGTACAGATCGCTTCTGAGACCCAAAAATATCGAATTTTCGGGTGTTTTGAACCTGAATTTGGGATATAGACGGGTACAGAAGATGCATACACATATTGACTTTGGGCACCTAAAATATATATTTTCAGCATGTTTTAGGCCTGTATTTTGAAAATACTTAACACGGAGTAGGCATGTACAGATCGCTTAAGGGACCCAAAAATATCGAATTTTCGGAGTTTTTGAGCCTGAATTTGAGATATAAACGGGTACAGAAGATGCATGCACATATCGACTTTTGCAGCCAAAATATCGATGTTGAGCATGTTTGGTGTCTGTATCTTGAAAACATTCTAGCAAGTAGTAGGCATGTACAGATCGCTTCTGGGACCCAAAAATATCGAATTTTTGGGTGTTTTGAACCTGAATTTAGGATATAGACGGGTACAGAAGATGCATACACATATTGACTTTGGACACCTAAAATATCGATTTATAGTATGTTTTAAGCCTGTATTTTAAAAACATTCTAGCACTGAGTAGGCATGTGCAGATTGCTTAAGGGACCCAAAAATATCGAATTTTCGGGTGTTCTGAGCCTGAATTTGAGATATAAACGGGTACAGAAGATGCATGCACATATTGACTTTGGACACCTGAAATATCGATTTTTAGCATGTTTTGAGCCTATATTTTGATAACATTCTAGCACTGAGTATGCATGTACAGATCGCTTAAAGGACCCGCAAATATGGAATTTTCGAGTGTTTTGAGCCTGAATTTGAGATATAAACGGGTACAGAAGATGCATGCACATATCGACTTTTTGCACCTGAAATATCGATTTGGATCATGTTTTCGGTCTGTATCTTGAAAAAATTCTAGCAAGGAGTAGGCATATACAGATCGCTTCTGGGACCAAAAAATATCGAATTTTCGGGTGTTTTGAACCTGAATTTGGGATATAGACGGATACAGAAGATGCATGCACATATCGACTTTGGGCACATAAAATATCGATTTTGAGCATGTTTTGGGCCTGTATTTTGAAAATACTCTAACACGGTGTAGACATGTACAGATCGCTTCTGGGACAAAAAAATATCGATTTTTTGGATGTTTTGAGTCTGAATTTGAGATATAAACGGGTACAGAAGATGCATGCACATATCGACTTTTGCAGCCAAAATATCGATTTTTAGTATGTTTTGGGCCTATATTTTGAAAATATTCTAGCACTGAGTAGGCATGTACAGATCGCTCCTGGGATTCAAAAATATTGAATTTTCGGGTGTTTTGAGCCTGAATTTGAGATATTAACGGGTACTGAAGATGCATGCACATATCGACTTTGGGCACGTAAAATATCGATTTTCAGCATGTTTTGGGTTTGTATCTTGAAAACATTCTAGCAAGGAGTAGGCATGTAAAGATCGCTTCTGGGACCAAAAAATATCGAATTTTCGGGTGTTTTGAACCTGAATTTGGGATATAGATGGGTACAGAAGATGCATACACATATTGACTTTGGGCACCTAAAATATAGATTTTCAGCATGTTTTGGGCCTGTATTTTGAAAATACTTTAACACGGAGTAGGTATGTACAGGTCGCTTTGGGGACCCAAAAATATCGAATTTTAGGGTGTTCTGAGCCTGAATTCGAGATATAAACGGGTACAGAAGATGCATGCACATATCGACTTTGGACACCTAAAATATCGATTTTGAGCATGTTTTGGGCCTGTATCTTGAAAACATTCTAGCAAGGAGTAGGCATGTACAGATCGCTTCTGAGACCCAAAAATATCGAATTTTCGGGTGTTTTGAACCTGAATTTGGGATATAGACGGGTACAGAAGATGCATACACATATTGACTTTGGGCACCTAAAATATAGATTTTCAGCATGTTTTAGGCCTGTATTTTGAAAATACTTAACACGGAGTAGGCATGTACAGATCGCTTAAGGGACCCAAAAATATCGAATTTTCGGAGTTTTGAGCCTGAATTTGAGATATAAACGGGTACTGAAGATGCATGCACATATCGACTTTGGGCACCTAAAATATCGATTTTCAGCTTGTTTTGGGGATATATTTTGAAAATATTCTAGCACTGAGAAGGCATGTACAGATCGCTTTTGGGACCCGAAAATATCGAATTTTCGGGTGTTTTGAGCCTGAATTTGGGATATAACCGTGTACAGAGGATGCATGCACATATCGACTTTTTGCACCTAAAATATCGATTTTGAGCATGTTTTGGGTTTGTATCTTGAAAATATTCTAGCAAGGAGTAGGCATGTACAGATCGCTTCTGGGACCAAAAAATATCGAATTTTCTGGTGTTTTGAACCTGATTTTGGGATATAGATGGGTACAGAAGATGCATACACATATTGACTTTGGGCACCTAAAATATAGATTTTCAGCATGTTTTTGGCCTGTATTTTGAAAATACTCTAACACGGTGTAGACATGTACAGATCGCTTCTGGGATAAAAAAATATCGATTTTTTGAGTGTTTTGAGCCTGAATTTGAGATATAAACGGGTACAGAAGATGCATGCACATATCGACTTTGGACACCTGAAATATCGATTTTTAGCATGTTTTGTGCCTATATTTTGATAACATTCTAGCACTGAGTATGCATGTACAGATCGCTTAAAGGACCCGCAAATATGGAATTTTCGAGTGTTTTGAGCCTGAATTTGAGATATAAACGGGTACAGAAGATGCATGCACATATCGACTTTTTGCACCTGAAATATCGATTTGGATCATGTTTTCGGTCTGTATCTTGAAAAAATTCTAGCAAGGAGTAGGCATATACAGATCGCTTCTGGGACCAAAAAATATCGAATTTTAGGGTGTTTTGAACCTGAATTTGGGATATAGACGGATACAGAAGATGCATGCACATATCGACTTTGGGCACCTAAAATATCGATTTTGAGCATGTTTTAGGCCTGTATTTTGAGAATACTCTAACAAGGAGTATGCATGTACAAATGGCTTTTGGGACCCAAAAATATCGAATTTTCGAATGTTTTGAACCTGAATTTGGGATATAGACGGGTACAGAAGATGCATGCACATATCGACTTTGGGCACATAAAATATCGATTTTGTGCATGTTTTGGGCCTGTATTTTGAAAATACTCTAACACGGTGTAGACATGTACAGATCGCTTCTGGGACAAAAAAATATCGATTTATTGGGTGTTTTGAGCCTGAATTTGAGATATAAACGGGTACAGAAGATGCATGCACATATCGACTTTTGCAGCCAAAATATCGATTTTTAGTATATTTTGGCCCTATATTTTGAAAATATTCTAGCACTGAGTAGGCATGTACAGATCGCTCCTGGGATTCAAAAATATTGAATTTTCGGGTGTTTTGAGCCTGAATTTGAGATATAAACGGGTACTGAAGATGCATGCACATATCGACTTTGGGCACGTAAAATATCGATTTTTAGCATGTTTTGGGTTTGTATCTTGAAAACATTCTAGCAAGGAGTAGGCATGTACAGATCGCTTCTGGGACCAAAAAATATCGAATTTTCGGGTGTTTTGAACCTGAATTTGGGATATAGACGGGTACAGAAGATGCATACACATATTGACTTTGGGCACCTAAAATATAGATTTTCAGCATGTTTTAGGCCTGTATTTTGAAAATACTTAACACGGAGTAGGCATGTACAGATCGCTTAAGGGCACCAAAAATATCGAATTTTCGGAGTTTTGAGCATGAATTTGAGATATAAACGGGTACTGAAGATGCATGCACATATCGACTTTGGGCACCTAAAATATCGATTTTCAGCATGTTTTGGGGATATATTTTGAAAATATTCTAGCACTGAGAAGGCATGTACAGATCGCTATTGGGACCCGAAAATATCGAATTTTCGGGTGTTTTGAGCCTGAATTTGGGATATAACCGTGTACTTAGGATGCATGCACATATCGACTTTTTGCACCTAAAATATCGATTTTGAGCATGTTTTGGGTTTGTATCTTGAAAATATTCTAGCAAGGAGTAGGCATGTACAGATCGCTTCTGGGACCAAAAAATATCGAATTTTCTGGTGTTTTGAACCTGATTTTGGGATATAGATGGGTACAGAAGATGCATACACATATTGACTTTGGGCACCTAAAATATAGATTTTCAGCATGTTTTTGGCCTGTATTTTGAAAATACTCTAACACGGTGTAGACATGTACAGATCGCTTCTGGGACAAAAAAATATCGATTTTTTGAGTGTTTTGAGCCTGAATTTGAGATATAAACGGGTACAGAAGATGCATGCACATATCGACTTTGGCACCCAAAATATCGATTTTTAGTATGTTTTCGGCGTATAATTTGAAAATATTCTAGCACTGAGTAGGCATGTACAGATCGCTTCTGGGACCCAAAAATATCGAATTTTCGGGGGTTTTGACCCAGAATTTGGGATATAACCGGGTACAGAGGATGCATGCACATATCAACTTTTTGCACCTAAAATATCGATTTTGAGCATGTTTTGGGTCTGTATCTTGAAAACATTTTAGCAAGGAGTAAGCATGTACAGATCGCTTCTGAGACCCAAGAATATCGAATTTTCTTGTTTTTTGAACCTGAATTTGGGATATAGACGGGTACAGAAGATGCATACACATATTGACTTTGGGCACCTAAAGTATAGATTTTCAGCATGTTTTGGGCCTGTATTTTGAAAATACTTAACACGGAGTAGGCAAGTACAGATCGCTTAAGGGACACAAAAATATCGAATCTTCGGAGTTTTGAGCCTGAATTTGAGATATAAACGGGTACAGAAGATGCATGCACATATCGACTTTGGACACCTAAAATATCGGTTTTTAGCATGTTTTGAGCCTACATTTTGAAATCATTCTAGCACTGAGTATGCATGTACAGTTTGCTTAAGGAACCCAAAAACATGGAATTTTCGGGTGTTTTGAGCTTGAATTTGAGATATAAACGGGTACAAAAGATGCATGCACATACCGACTTTTTGCACCTAAAATATCGATTTTGATCTTGTTATGGGTCTGTATCTTGAAAAAATTCTAGCAAGGAGTAGGCAAGTACAGATCGCTCCTGGGACCCAAAAATATAGAATTTTCGGGTGTTTTGAACCTGAATTTGGGATATAGACGGATACAGAAGATGCATGCACATACAGGCTTTTGGCACCTAAAATATCGATTTTGAGCATATTTTGGGCCTGTATTTTGAAAATACTTAACACGGAGTAGGCATGTACAGATCGCTTAAGGGACCCAAAAATATCGAATTTTCGGAGTTTTGAGCCTGAATTTGAGATATAAACGGGTACAGAAGATGCATGCACATATCGACTTTTGCAGCCAAAATATCGATTTTTAGTATGTTTTGGGCCTATATTTTGAAAATATTCTAGCACTGAGTAGGCATGTACAGATCGCTACTGGGATTAAAAAATATTGAATTTTCGGGTGTTTTGAGCCTGAATTTGAGATATAAACGGGTACTGAAGATGCATTCACATATCGACTTTGGGCACCTAAAATATCGATTTTCAGCATGTTTTGGGGATATATTTTGAAAATATTCTAGCACTGAGAAGGCATGTACAGATCGCTTCTGGGACCCAAAAATATCGAATTTTCGGGGGTTTTGACCCAGAATTTGGGATATAACCGGGTACAGAGGATGCATGCACATATCAACTTTTTGAACCTAAAATATCGATTTTGAGCATGTTTTGGGTCTGTATCTTGAAAACATTTTAGCAAGGAGTAGGCATGTACAGATCGCTTCTGAGACCCAAGAATATCGAATTTTCTTGTGTTTTGAACCTGAATTTGGGATATAGACAGGTACAGAAGATGCATACACATATTGACTTTGGGCACCTAAAGTATAGATTTTCAGCATGTTTTGGGCCTGTATTTTGAAAATACTTAACACGGAGTAGGCAAGTACAGATCGCTTAAGGGACACAAAAATATCGAATCTTCGGAGTTTTGAGCCTGAATTTGAGATATAAACGGGTACAGAAGATGCATGCACATATCGACTTTGGACACCTAAAATATCGGTTTTTAGCATGTTTTGAGCCTACATTTTGAAATCATTCTAGCACTGAGTATGCATGTACAGTTTGCTTAAGGAACCCAAAAACATGGAATTTTCGGGTGTTTTGAGCTTGAATTTGAGATATAAACGGGTACAAAAGATGCATGCACATATCGACTTTTTGCACCTAAAATATCGATTTTGATCTTGTTATGGGTCTGTATCTTGAAAAAATTCTAGCAAGGAGTAGGCAAGTACAGATCGCTCCTGGGACCCAAAAATATCGAATTTTCGGGTGTTTTGAACCTGAATTTGGGATATAGACGGATACAGAAGATGCATGCACATACAGACTTTTGGCATCTAAAATATCGATTTTGAGCATTTTTTGGGCCTGTATTATGAGAATTCTTAACACGGAGTAGGCATGTACAGATCGCTTAAGGGACCCAAAAATATCGAATTTTCGGGGGTTTTGAGCCAGAATTTGGGATATAACCGGGTACAGAGGATGCATGCACATATCGACTTTTGCAGCCAAAATATCGATTTTTAGTATGTTTTGGGCCTATATTTTGAAAATATTCTAGCACTGAGTAGGCATGTACAGATCGCTCCTGGGATTCAAAAATATTGAATTTTCGGGTGTTTTGAGCCTGAATTTGAGATATAAACGGGTACTGAAGATGCATTCACATATCGACTTTGGGCACCTAAAATATCGATTTTCAGCATGTTTTGGGGATATATTTTGAAAATATTCTAGCACTGAGAAGGCATGTACAGATCGCTTCTGGGACCCAAAAATATCGAATTTTCGGGGGTTTTGACCCAGAATTTGGGATATAACCGGGTACAGAGGATGCATGCACATATCAACTTTTTGAACCTAAAATATCGATTTTGAGCATGTTTTGGGTCTGTATCTTGAAAATATTTTAGCAAGGAGTAGGCATGTACAGATCGCTTCTGAGACCCAAGAATATCGAATTTTCTTGTGTTTTGAACCTGAATTTGGGATATAGACAGGTACAGAAGATGCATACACATATTGACTTTGGGCACCTAAAGTATAGATTTTCAGCATGTTTTGGGCCTGTATTTTGAAAATACTTAACACGGAGTAGGCAAGTACAGATCGCTTAAGGGACACAAAAATATCGAATCTTCGGAGTTTTGAGCCTGAATTTGAGATATAAACGGGTACAGAAGATGCATGCACATATCGACTTTGGACACCTAAAATATCGGTTTTTAGCATGTTTTGAGCCTACATTTTGAAATCATTCTAGCACTGAGTATGCATGTACAGTTTGCTTAAGGAACCCAAAAACATAGAATTTTCGGGTGTTTTGAGCTTGAATTTGAGATATAAACGGGTACAAAAGATGCATGCATATATCGACTTTTTGCACCTAAAATATCGATTTTGATCTTGTTATGGGTCTGTATCTTGAAAAAATTCTAGCAAGGAGTAGGCAAGTACAGATCGCTCCTGGGACCCAAAAATATCGAATTTTCGGGTGTTTTGAACCTGAATTTGGGATATAGACGGATACAGAAGATGCATGCACATACAGACTTTTGGCATCTAAAATATCGATTTTGAGCATTTTTTGGGCCTGTATTATGAAAATTCTTAACACGGAGTAGGCATGTACAGATCGCTTAAGGGACCCAAAAATATCGAATTTTCGGGGGTTTTGAGCCAGAATTTGGGATATAACCGGGTACAGAGGATGCATGCACATATCGACTTTTGCAGCCAAAATATCGATTTTTAGTATGTTTTGGGCCTATATTTTGAAAATATTCTAGCACTGAGTAGGCATGTACAGATCGCTCCTGGGATTCAAAAATATTGAATTTTCGGGTGTTTTGAGCCTGAATTTGAGATATAAATGGGTACTGAAGATGCATTCACATATCGACTTTGGGCACCTAAAATATCGATTTTCAGCATGTTTTGGGGATATATTTTGAAAATATTCTAGCACTGAGAAGGCATGTACAGATCGCTATTGGGACCCGAAAATATCGAATTTTCGGGTGTTTTGAGCCTGAATTTGGGATATAACCGTGTACAGAGGATGCATGCACATATCGACTTTTTGCACCTAAAATATCGATTTTGAGCATGTTTTGGGTTTGTATCTTGAAAACATTTTAGCAAGGAGTAGGCATGTACAGATTAATTCAGATACCCAAGAATATCGAATTTTCTTGTGTTCTGAACCTGAATTTGGGATATAGACGGGTACAGAAGATGCATACACATATTGCCTTTGGGCACCTAAAATATAGATTTTCAGCATGTTTTGGGCCTGTATTTTGAAAATACTTAACACGGAGTAGGCATGTACAGATCGCTTAAGGAACCCAAAAACTTGGAATTTTTGGGTGTTTTGAGCTTGAATTTGAGATATAAACGGGTACAGAAGATGCATGCACATATCGACTTTTTGCACCAAAAATATCGATTTTGATCTTGTTATGGGTCTGTATCTTGAAAAAATTCTAGCAAGGAGTAGGCATGTACAGATCGATCCTGGGACACAAAAATATCGAATTTTCAGGTGTTTTGAACCTGAATTTGGGATATAGACGGATACAGAAGATGCATGCACATAACGACTTTTGGCACCTAAAATATCGATTTTGAGCATGTTTTGGGCCTGTATTTTGAAAATACTCTAACACGGAGTAGGCATGTACATATCGCTTCTGGGACCCAAAAATATCGAATTTTCGGGTGTTTTGAGCCTGAATTTGAGATATAAACGGGTACAGAAGATGCATGCACATATCGACTTTTTGCACCTAAAATATCGATTTTGTGCATGTTTTGGGTCTGTATCTTGAAAACATTCTAGCAAGAAGTAGGCATGTACAGATCGCTTCTGGGACACAAAAATATCGAATTTACGAAAGTTTTGAACCTGAATTTGGGATATAGACGGGTACCGAAGATGCATACACATATTGACTTTGGGCACCCCAAATATCGATTTTGAGCAAGTTTTGGGCATGTATTTTTAAAACACTCTAACATGGAGTAGGCATGTACAGATTGCTTCTGGGACACAAAAATATCGATTTTTTGAGTGTTTTGAGCCTGAATTTGAGATATAAACGGGTACAGAAGATGCATGCACATATCGACTTTGGTCACTTAAAATATCGATTTTTAGCATGTTTTGGGCCTGTAATTTGAAAATACTCTAACACGGAGTAGGCATGTACAGATCGCTTTTGGGACCCCAAAATATCAAATTTTCGGGTGTTTTGAGCCTGAATTTGAGATATAAACGGGTACAGAAGATGCATACACATATTGACTTTGGGCACCTAAAATATAGTTTTTTAGCATGTTTTGGGCCTGTATTTTGAAAATACTTAACACGGAGTAGGCATGTACAGATCGCTTATGGGACCCAAAAATATCGAATTTTCGGGTGTTTTGAGCCAGAATTTGAGATATAAACGTTTACAAAAGATTCATGCACATATCGACTTTTTGCACCTACAATATCGATTTTGAGCATGTTTTGGGTTTGTATCTTGAAAACATTCTAGCAAGGAGTAGGCATGTACAGATCGCTTCTGGAATCCCAAAAATATCGAATTTTCGGGTGTTTTGAGCCTGAATTTGGGATATAACCGGGTACAGATAATGCATACACATATTGACTTTGGGCACCTAAAATATAGTTTTTTAGCATGTTTTGGGCCTGTATTTTGAAAATACTTAACACGGAGTAGGCATGTACAGATCGCTTATGGGACCCAAAAATATCGAATTTTCGGGTGTGTTGAGCCTGAATTTGAGATATAAACGGGTACAGAAGATTCATGAACATATCGACTTTTTGCACCTAAAATATCGATTTTGAGCATGTTTTGGGTTTGTATCTTGAAAACATTCTAGCAAGGAGTAGGCATGTACAGATCGCTTCTGGAATCCCAAAAATATCGAATTTTCGGGTGTTTTGAGCCTGAATTTGGGATATAACTGGGTACAGATAATGCATACACATATTGACTTAGGGCACCTAAAATATAGATTTTCAGCATGTTTTTGGCCTGTATTATGAAAATACTCTAACACGGTGTAGACATGTACAGATCGCTTCTGGGACAAAAAAATATCGATTTTTTGGGTGTTTTGAGCCTGAATTTGAGTTATAAACGGGTACAGAAGATGCATGCACATATCGACTTTGGCACCCAAAATATCGATTTTTAGTATGTTTTCGGCGTATAATTTGAAAATATTCTAGCACTGAGTAGGCATGTACAGATCGCTTCTGGGCCCCAAAAATATCGAATTTTCGGGGGTTTTGAGCCAGAATTTGGGATATAACCGGATACAGAGGATGCATGCACATATCGACTTTTTGCACCTAAAATCTCGATTTTGAGCATGTTTTGGGTCTGTATCTTGAAAACATTTTAGCAAGGAGTAGGCATGTACAGATTGCTTCAGAAACCCAAGAATATCGAATTTTCTTGTGTTTTGAACCTGAATTTGGGATATAGACGGGTACAGAAGATGCATACACATATTGCCTTTGGGCACCTAAAATATAGATTTTCAGCATGTTTTGGGCCTGTATTTTGAAAATACTTAACACGGAGTAGGCA
This sequence comes from Petrolisthes cinctipes, assembly GCA_033782935.1. NCBI lineage: Eukaryota > Metazoa > Arthropoda > Malacostraca > Decapoda > Porcellanidae > Petrolisthes > Petrolisthes cinctipes. Next base: position 813,483 of record JAWQEG010000491.1, read on the forward strand.
TGTACAGATCGCTTAAGGAACCCAAAAACATGGAATTTTTGGGTGTTTTGAGCTTGAATTTGAGATATAAACGGGTACAGAAGATGCATGCACATATCGACTTTTTGCACCTAAAATATCGATTTTGATCTTGTTATGGGTCTGTATCTTGAAAAAATTCTAGCAAGGAGTAGGCATGTACAGATCGCTCCTGGGACCCAAAAATATCGAATTTTCGGGTGTTTTGAACCTGAATTTGGGATATAGACGGATACAGAAGATGCATGCACATAACGACTTTTGGCACCTAAAATATCGATTTTGAGCATGTTTTGGGCCTGTATTTTGGAAATACTCTAACACGGAGTAGGCATGTACAGATCGCTTCTGGGACCCAAAAATATCGAATTTTCGGGTGTTTTGAGCCTGAATTTGAGATATAAACGGGTACAGAAGATGCATGCACATATCGACTTTTTGCACCTAAAATATCGATTTTGTGCATGTTTTGGGTCTGTATCTTGAAAACATTCTAGCAAGAAGTAGGCATGTACAGATCGCTTCTGGGACACAAAAATATCGAATTTACGAATGTTTTGAACCTGAATTTGGGATATAGACGGGTACCGAAGATGCATACACATATTGACTTTGGGCACCCCAAATATCGATTTTGAGCATGTTTTGGGCATGTATTTTTAAAACACTCTAACATGGAGTAGGCATGTACAAATTGCTTCTGGGACACAAAAATATCGAATTTTTGAGTGTTTTGAGCCTGAATTTGAGATATAAACGGGTACAGAAGATGCATGCACATATCGACTTTGGTCACCTAAAATATCGATTTTTAGCATGTTTTGGGCCTGTAATTTGGAAATACTCTAACACGGAGTAGGCATGTACAGATCGCTTTTGGGACCCCAAAATATCAAATTTTCGGGTGTTTTGAGCCTGAATTTGAGATATAAACGGGTACAGAAGATGCATACACATATTGACTTTGGGCACCTAAAATAGAGTTTTTTAGCATGTTTTGGGCCTGTATTTTGAAAATACTTAACACGGAGTAGGCATGTACAGATCGCTCCTGGGACCCAAAAATATCGAATTTTCGGGTGTTTTGAGCCTGAATTTGAGATATAAACGGGTACAGAAGATTCATGCACATATCGACTTTTTGCACCTAAAATATCGATTTTAAGCATGTTTTGGGTTTGTATCTTGAAAACATTCTAGCAAGGAGTAGGCATGTACAGATCGCTTCTGGAATCCCAAAAATATCGAATTTTCGGGTGTTTTGAGCCTGAATTTGGGATATAACCGGGTACAGATAATGCATACACATATTGACTTTGGGCACCTAAAATATAGTTTTTTAGCATGTTTTGGGCCTGTATTTTGAAAATACTTAACACGGAGTAGGCATGTACAGATCGCTTATGGGACCCAAAAATATCAAATTTTCGGGTGTGTTGAGCCTGAATTTGAGATATAAACGGGTACAGAAGATTCATGCACATATCGACTTTTTGCACCTAAAATATCGATTTTGAGCATGTTTTGGGTTTGTATCTTGAAAACATTCTAGCAAGGAGTAGGCATGTACAGATCGCTTCTGGAATCCCAAAAATATCGAATTTTCGGGTGTTTTGAACCTGAATTTGGGATATAACCGGGTACAGAGGATGCATACACATATTGACTTTGGGCACCTAAAATTTCGATTTTTAGCATGTTTTGTCCCTGTATTTTAAAAACACTCTAAGACGGAGTATGCACGTACAGATAGCTTATGGGACCCAAAAATATAGAATTTTCGGGTGTTTTGAGCCTGAATTTGATATATAAACGGGTACAGAAGATGCATGCACATATTGACTTTTTTATCCTAAAATATCGATTTTGTGCATGTTTTGGGTCTATATCTTGAAAACATTCTTGAAAGTAGTAGGCATGTACAGATCGCTTATGTGACCCAAAAATATCGAGTTTTCGGGTGTTTTGAGCCTGTATTTCAGATATAAATGGGTACAGTAGATGCTTGCACATATCGACTTTGGGCACCCAAAATATCGATTTTCAGCATGTTTTTGGCCTGTAATTTGAAAATACTCTAACACGGAGTAGGCATGTACTGATCGCTTCTGGGACACAAAAATATCAAATATTCTGGTGTTTTGAACCTGAATTTGAGATATAAACGGGTACAGAAGATGCATGCATATATCGACTTTGGGCACCCCAAATATCGATTTTGAGCATGTTTTGGGCATGTATTTTTAAAATACTCTAACACGGAGTAAGAATGTACAGATCGCTTCTGGGACACAAAAATATCGAATTTTTGGGTATTTTGAGCCTGAATTTGAGATATAAACGGGTACAGAAGATGCATGCACATATCGACTTTGGGCACCTAAAATATCGATTTTTAGCATGTTTTGGGCCTGTATTTTGAAAATACACTAACACGGTGTAGGCATGTACAGATCGCTTTTGGGACCCAAAAATATCGATTTTTCGGGGGTTTTGAGCCAGAATTTGAGATATAAACAGGTACATAAGATGCAATGACATATCGACTTTGGACACCTAAAATATCGATTTTTAGCATGTTTTGGGACTATATGTTGAAAATATTTTAGCACTGAGTAGGCATGTACAGATCGCTTCTGGGACAAAAAATATCGAATTTTCGGATGTTTCGAGCCTAAATTTGGGATATAAACGGGTACAGAAGATGAATGCACATATCGACTTTGGGCACCTAAAATATTGATTTTTAGCATATTTTGGGCCTGTATTTTGAAAATACACTAACACGGTCTAGGCATGTACAGATCGCTTCTGGGACCCAAAAATATTGACCTTTCGGGTGTTTAGAGCTTGAATTTGAGATATAAACGGGTACTGAAGATACATGCACATATCGACTTTTTGCACCTAAATTATCGATTTTAAGCATGTTCTTGGTCTGTATCTTGAAAATATTCTAGCAAGGAGTAGGCATGTACAGATTCTTTATGGGACCCAAAAATATCGAATTTTCGGGTGTTTTGAGCCTGAATTTGAGATATAAACGGATACTTAAGATGCATGCACATATCGACTATGGGCACCTAAAATATCGATCGTGAGCATATTTTCGGATTGTATTTTGAAAATACTCTAACACCGAGTAGGCATGTACAGATCGCTTCTGGGACCCAAAAATATCGAATTTTCAGGTGTTTTGAGCCTGAATTTGAGATATAAACGGGTACAGAAGATGCATGCACATATCGACTTTGGACACCTAAAATATCGATTTTTAGCATGTTCTAGACCTCTATTTTGAAAACATTCTATCACTGAGTAGGCATGTACAGATCGCTTCTGGGACCCAAAAATATTGAATTTTCGGGTGTTTTGAGCCTGAATTTGAGATATAACCGGGTAGAGAGAATGCATACACATATTGACTTTGTGCACCTAAAATATCAATTTTCAGCATGTTTTGGGCCTGTATTTTGAAAGTACTCTAACACTGAGTATTCATCTACAGATCGTTTCTGGGACACAAAAATATTGAATTTTCGGGTGTTTTGAGCATGTATTTGAGATGTAAACCGGTACTGAAGATACATGCACATATCGACTTTTTGCACCTAAATTATCGATTTTAAGCATGTTCTGGGTCTGTATCTTGAAAATATTCTAGCAAGGAGTAGGCATGTACAGATTGCTTATGGGACCCAAAAATATCGAATTTTCGTGTGTTTTTGAGCCTGAATTTGATATATAAACGGATACTTAAGATGCATGCACATATCGACTATGGGCACCTAAAATATCGATCGTGAGCATATTTTCGGATTGTATTTTGAAAATACTCTAACACCGAGTAGGCATGTACAGATCGCTTCTGGGACCCAAAAATATCGAATTTTCAGGTGTTTTGAGCCTGAATTTGAGATATAAACGGGTACAGAAGATGCATGCACATATCGACTTTGGACACCTAAAATATCGATTTTTAGCATGTTCTAGACCTCTATTTTGAAAACATTCTAGCACTGAGTAGGCATGTACAGATCGCTTCTGGGACCCAAAAATATTGAATTTTCGGGTGTTTTGAGCCTGAATTTGAGATATAACCGGGTAGAGAGAATGCATACACATATTGACTTTGTGCACCTAAAATATCAATTTTCAGCATGTTTTGGGCCTGTATTTTGAAAGTACTCTAACATTGAGTATTCATCTACAGATCGTTTCTGGGACACAAAAATATTGAATTTTCGGGTGTTTTGAGCATGTATTTGAGATGTAAACCGGTACTGAAGATACATGCACATATCGACTTTTTGCACATAAAATATCGATTTTGAGCATGTTTTGGGTATGTATCTTGAAAACATTCTAGCAAGAAGTAGGCATGTACAGATCGCTTCTGGGACCAAAAAATACCGAATTTTCGGGTGTTTTGATCCTGAATTTGAGATATAAACGGGTGCATAAGATGCATGCACATATCGACTTTGGGCACTTAAAATATCGATTTTCAGCATGTTTTATTGCCTGTATTTTTAAAGTACTCTAACACTGAGTAGGCATGTATACCAGATCGCTTCTGGAACCCAAAAATACTGAATTTCCGGGTGTTTAGAGCCTGAATTTAAGATATAAACGGGTACAGAAGATGCAAGCACATATTGACTATGGGCAGCTAAAATATCGATTTTCAGCATGTTTTGGGCATGTATTTTGAAATTACTTAAACACGGAGTAGGCATATACAGATTGCATCTGGGACCCAAAAATATCGAATTTTCGGGTGTTTTGAGCCTAAATTTGAGATATAAACTGGTACAGAAAATCCATGCACATAACGACTTGGGACACCTAAAATATAAATTTATAGCATGTTTTAAACCTATATTTTAAAAACATTCTAGCACTGAGTAAACATGTACAGATGGCTTCTGGAACCTAAAACTACTGAATATTCGGGTGTTTTGAGCTTGAATTTGAGATGTAAACCGGTACTGAAGATGCATGCACATATCGACTTTGGGCACCTAAAATTTCGATTTTAAGCTTGTTTTGGACCTGTATTTTGAAAATACTCTAACACGTAGTAGGCATGTACATATCGCTTTTCGTTCCTAAAAATATCGAATTTTCGGGTGTTTTGAGCCTGAATTTGAAATATAAACGGGTACAGAAGATGCATGCACATATCGACTTTGGACACCAAAAATATCGATTTTTAGCATGTACTGAGTCTATATTTTGAAAACATTTTAGCACTGCGTAGGCATATACAGATCGCTTCTGGGACCCAAAAATATCGAATTTTTGGGTGTTTTGAGCCTGAATTTAAGATATAAACGGGTACTGAAGATGCATGCACATATCGACTTTTTGCACCTAAAATACATATTTTGGGAATGTTTTGGGTCTGTATCTTGAAAACATTCTAGCATGGAGTAGGCATATACAGGTTGCTTCTGGGACCAAAAAATATCGAATTTTCGGGTGTTTTGAGCCTGAATTTGAGATATAAATGAGTACAGAAGATGCATGCACATATCGACTTTGGACACCTAAAATATCGATTTTTAACATGTTTTGGACCAATATTTTGAAATTATTCTAGCACTGAGTAGGCATGTACAGATCGCTTCTGGGACCCAAAAATATTGAATTTTTGGGTGTTTTGAGCCTGAATTTGAGATATAAACGGGTACTGAAGATGCAGGCACATATCGAATTTTTGCACCTAAAATATCGATTTTTAGCATGTTTTAAGCCTATATTTTGAAAAAAGTTCTAGCACTGAGTAGGCATGTACAGATTGCTTCTGGGACCCAAAAATACCGAATTTTCGGGTGTTTTCAGCATGAATTTGAGATATAAACGGGTACAGAAGATGCATACACATATCGACTTTGGGCGCCCAAAATATCGATTTTGAGCATGTTTTGGGCCTATATTTTGAAAATACTCTAACACGGAGTAGGCATGTACATATCGCTTCTCGTTCCTAAAAATATCGAATTTTCGGGTGTTTTGCGCCTGAATTTGAAATATAAACGGGTACAGAGGATGCATGCACATATCGACTTTGGGCACCCAAAATATCGATTTTTAACATGTTTTGGACCAATATTTTGAAATTATTCTAGCACTGAGTAGGCATGTACAGATCGCTTCTGGGACCCAAAAATATTGAATTTTTGGGTGTTTTGAGCTTGAATTTGAGATATAAACGGGTACTGAAGATGCAGGCACATATCGAATTTTTGCACCTAAAATATCGATTTTTAGCATGTTTTAAGCCTATATTTTGAAAAAAGTTCTAGCACTGAGTAGGCATGTACAGATCGCTTCTGGGACCCAAAAATACCGAATTTTCGGGTGTTTTGAGCCTGAATTTGAGATATAAACGGGTACAGAAGATGCATACACATATCGACTTTGGGCGCCCAAAATATCGATTTTGAGCATGTTTTGGGCCTATATTTTGAAAGTATTCTAACACGGAGTAGGCATGTACAGATCGCTTCTGGGACACAAAAATATCGAATTTTCGGGTGTTTTGAGCCTGCATTTGAGATATAAACGGCTACTGAAAATGCATGCACATATCGACTTTTTGCACCAAAAATATCGATTTTGAGCATATTTTGGGTCTGTATCTTGAAAACATTCTAGCAAAGAGTAGGCATGTACAAGTCGCTTCTGGGACAAAAAAATATCGAATTTTCGGGTGTCTTGAGTCAAAATTTGAGATATAAACGGCTACTGAAGATCTATGCACATATCGACTTTGGGCACCCAAAATATCGATTTTCAGCATGTTTTGGGCATGTATTTTGAAAATACTCTAACACGAAGTAGGCATGTACAGATATCTTCTGTGACACAAAAATATCTAATTTTCGGGTGTTTTGAGCCTGAATTTGGGATATAAACAGGTACAGAAGATGCATGCACATATCGACTTTGGACACCTAAAATATCGATTTTTAGCATGTTTTGGGCCTATATTTTGAAAATACTCTAACACGGAGTAGGCATGTACAGATCGCTTCTGGGACCCAAAAATAACGAATTTTCGAGTGTTTTCAGCTTGAATTTGAGATATAAACGGGTACAGAACATGCATGCACTTATTGACTTGGGACACCTAAAATATCGATTTTTAGCATGTTATGAGCCTATATTTTGAAAACAATATAGGACTGAGTAGGCATGTATAGATCGCTTCTGGAACCCAAAAATATTGAATTTTCGGGAGTTTTGAGCCTGATTTTGATATGTAAACAGGTAATGAAGATGCATAATTATATCGACTCTTTGCACCTAAAATATCGATTTTGAGCATGTTTTGTGTCTGTATTGTGAACATACTCTAACAAGAAGTAGGCATGTACAGATCGCTTCTGGGACACAAAAATATCGAATTTTCGGGTGTTTTGAGCCTGAATTTGAGATATAAACGGGTACAGAAAATGTATGCACATATCGACTTTGGGCACCTAAAATATAGATTTTTAGCTTGTTTTTTTGCCTATATTTTAAAATTATTCTATTACTGAGTAGGCATGTACGGATCGCTTCTGGAACCAAAAATATCGAATTTTCGTGTGTTTTGAGCCTGCATTTGAGATATAAACGGCTACTGAAGATGCATTCACATATCGACTTTTTGCACCAAAAATATCGATTTTGAGCATATTTTGGGTCTGTTTCTTGAAAACATTCTAACAAAGTGTAGGCATGTACAAATCGCTTCTAGAACCAAAAATATCGAATTTTTGTGTGTTTTGAGCTTGCATTTGAGATATAAACGGGTACAGAAGATGCATGCACATATCGACTTTGGGCACCAAAAATATCGATTTTCAGCATGTTTTGTTCATGTATTTTGAAAATACTCTAATACGAAGTAGGCATGTACAGATATCTTCTGTGACACTAAAATATCTAATTTTCGGGTGTTTTGAGCCAGAATTTGGGATATAAACGGGTACAGAAGATGCATGCACATATCGACTTTGGACACCTAAAATATCGATTTTTAGCATGTTTTGGGCCTATATTTTGAAAATACTCTAACACAGAGTAGGCATGTACAGATCGCTTCTGGGACCCAAAAATATCTAATTTTCGGATGTTTTGAGCCTGAATTTGGGATATAAACGGGTACAGAAGATGCATGCACATATCGACTTTGGACACCTAAAATATCGATTTTTAGCATGTTTTGGGTCTGTATTTTGAAAATACTCTAACACGGAATAGGCATGTACAGATTGCTTCTGGGGCCCAAAAACATCGAATTTTCGGGAATTTTGAGCCTGAATTTGAGATATAATCGGGTACAGAAGATGCATGCTAATATCCACTTTGGGCACCTAAAATATCGACTTTCATCATGTTTCGGGCCTTTTTTTATAAAGTACTCTAACACGGAGTAGGCATCTAGAGATCGCTTCTGGGACCTAAAAATATTAAATTTTCGGGTGTTTTGAGCCTGAATTTTAAATAAAAACGGGTACAGCATATGCATGCACATATCGACATTGGGCACCTAAAATATCGATTTTTAGCTTGTTTTGGGCCTATATTTTAAAAATATTCTATCACTGAATAGGCATGTACAGATCGCTTCTGTGACCCAAAAATATCGAATTTTCGGTGTTTTGAGCCTGAATTTGGGTTATAAACGTGTACAGAAGATGCATACACATATTGACTTTGGGCACCTCAAATATCGATTTTCAGCATGTTTTGGGCCTGAAATTCAGAAAGTACTCTAACATGGAGTATTCATGTACAGATCGCTTCGGGGACCCAAAAATATCGAATTTTCGGGTGTTTTGAGCCTGATTTTGAGATATAAACGGGTACAGAAGATGAATGCACATATCGACTATGTGGAACTAAAATATTGATTTTCAGCATGTTTTGAGCATGTATTTTGAAAATACTCTAACACGGAGTAGGCATGTACAGATCGCTTCTGTCACCCAAAAATCTCGAATTTTCGGGTGTTTTGTGCCAGAATTTTAGATATAAACGGGTACAGAAGATGCATGCACTTATCGACTATGGTCAGCTAAAATATCGATTTTCAGCATGTTTTGGGCATGTATTTTGAAAATACTCTAACACGGAGTAGGCATACACAGATCGCTTCCGGGACCCAAAAATATCGAATATTCGGGTGTTTTGAGCTTGAATTTGAGATATAAACGGGTACAGAACATGCATGCACTTATTGACTTGGGACACCTAAAATATCGATTTTTAGCATGTTTTGAGCCTATATTTTGAAAACATTCTAGGACTGAGTAGGCATGTACAGATCGCTTCGGGGACCCAAAAATATCGAATTTTCGGGTGTCCTGAGTCTGAATTTGAGATATAAACGGGTACAGAAGATGTATGCACATATCGACTTTGGGCACCCAAAATATCGATTTTCAGCATGTTTTGGGCATGTATTTTGAAAATACTCTAACACGAAGTAGGCATGTACAGATATCTTCTGTGACACAAAAATATCTAATTTTCGGGTGTTTTGAGCCTGAATTTGGGATATAAACAGGTACAGAAGATGCATGCACATATCGACTTTGGACACCTAAAATATCGATTTTTAGCATGTTTTGGGCCTATATTTTGAAAATACTCTAACACGGAGTAGGCATGTACAGATCGCTTCTGGGACCCAAAAATAACGAATTTTCGAGTGTTTTCAGCTTGAATTTGAGATATAAACGGGTACAGAACATGCATGCACTTATTGACTTGGGACACCTAAAATATCGATTTTTAGCATGTTATGAGCCTATATTTTGAAAACAATATAGGACTGAGTAGGCATGTATAGATCGCTTCTGGAACCCAAAAATATTGAATTTTCGGGAGTTTTGAGCCTGATTTTGATATGTAAACAGGTAATGAAGATGCATAATTATATCGACTCTTTGCACCTAAAATATCGATTTTGAGCATGTTTTGTGTCTGTATTGTGAACATACTCTAACAAGAAGTAGGCATGTACAGATCGCTTCTGGGACACAAAAATATCGAATTTTCGGGTGTTTTGAGCCTGAATTTGAGATATAAACGGGTACAGAAAATGTATGCACATATCGACTTTGGGCACCTAAAATATAGATTTTTAGCTTGTTTTTTTGCCTATATTTTAAAATTATTCTATTACTGAGTAGGCATGTACGGATCGCTTCTGGAACCAAAAATATCGAATTTTCGTGTGTTTTGAGCCTGCATTTGAGATATAAACGGCTACTGAAGATGCATTCACATATCGACTTTTTGCACCAAAAATATCGATTTTGAGCATATTTTGGGTCTGTTTCTTGAAAACATTCTAACAAAGTGTAGGCATGTACAAATCGCTTCTAGAACCAAAAATATCGAATTTTTGTGTGTTTTGAGCTTGCATTTGAGATATAAACGGGTACAGAAGATGCATGCACATATCGACTTTGGGCACCAAAAATATCGATTTTCAGCATGTTTTGTTCATGTATTTTGAAAATACTCTAATACGAAGTAGGCATGTACAGATATCTTCTGTGACACTAAAATATCTAATTTTCGGGTGTTTTGAGCCAGAATTTGGGATATAAACGGGTACAGAAGATGCATGCACATATCGACTTTGGACACCTAAAATATCGATTTTTAGCATGTTTTGGGCCTATATTTTGAAAATACTCTAACACAGAGTAGGCATGTACAGATCGCTTCTGGGACCCAAAAATATCTAATTTTCGGATGTTTTGAGCCTGAATTTGGGATATAAACGGGTACAGAAGATGCATGCACATATCGACTTTGGACACCTAAAATATCGATTTTTAGCATGTTTTGGGTCTGTATTTTGAAAATACTCTAACACGGAATAGGCATGTACAGATTGCTTCTGGGGCCCAAAAACATCGAATTTTCGGGAATTTTGAGCCTGAATTTGAGATATAATCGGGTACAGAAGATGCATGCTAATATCCACTTTGGGCACCTAAAATATCGACTTTCATCATGTTTCGGGCCTTTTTTTATAAAGTACTCTAACACGGAGTAGGCATCTAGAGATCGCTTCTGGGACCTAAAAATATTAAATTTTCGGGTGTTTTGAGCCTGAATTTTAAATAAAAACGGGTACAGCATATGCATGCACATATCGACATTGGGCACCTAAAATATCGATTTTTAGCTTGTTTTGGGCCTATATTTTAAAAATATTCTATCACTGAATAGGCATGTACAGATCGCTTCTGTGACCCAAAAATATCGAATTTTCGGTGTTTTGAGCCTGAATTTGGGTTATAAACGTGTACAGAAGATGCATACACATATTGACTTTGGGCACCTCAAATATCGATTTTCAGCATGTTTTGGGCCTGAAATTCAGAAAGTACTCTAACATGGAGTATTCATGTACAGATCGCTTCGGGGACCCAAAAATATCGAATTTTCGGGTGTTTTGAGCCTGATTTTGAGATATAAACGGGTACAGAAGATGAATGCACATATCGACTATGTGGAACTAAAATATTGATTTTCAGCATGTTTTGAGCATGTATTTTGAAAATACTCTAACACGGAGTAGGCATGTACAGATCGCTTCTGTCACCCAAAAATCTCGAATTTTCGGGTGTTTTGTGCCAGAATTTTAGATATAAACGGGTACAGAAGATGCATGCACTTATCGACTATGGTCAGCTAAAATATCGATTTTCAGCATGTTTTGGGCATGTATTTTGAAAATACTCTAACACGGAGTAGGCATACACAGATCGCTTCCGGGACCCAAAAATATCGAATATTCGGGTGTTTTGAGCTTGAATTTGAGATATAAACGGGTACAGAACATGCATGCACTTATTGACTTGGGACACCTAAAATATCGATTTTTAGCATGTTTTGAGCCTATATTTTGAAAACATTCTAGGACTGAGTAGGCATGTACAGATCGCTTCGGGGACCCAAAAATATCGAATTTTCGGGTGTCCTGAGTCTGAATTTGAGATATAAACGGGTACAGAAGATGTATGCACATATCGACTTTGGGCACCCAAAATATCGATTTTCAGCATGTTTTGGGCATGTATTTTAAAAATACTCTAACACGAAGTAGGCATGTACAGATATCTTCTGTGACACAATAATATCTAATTTTCGGATGTTTTGAGCCTGAATTCGGGATATAAACGGGTACAGAAGATGCATGCACATATCGACTTTGGACTCCTAAATTATCGATTTTTAGCATGTTTTGAGCCTATATTTTGAAAAGATTCTAGCACTGAGTAGGCATGTACAGATCGCTTCTGGAACCAAAAAATATTGAATTTTCGGGTGTTTTGAGCTTGAATTTGATATGTAAACAGGTAATGAAGATGCATGCACATATCGACTCTTTGCACCTAAAATATCGATTTTGAGCATGTTTTGGGTCTGTATTGTGAAAATACTCTAACAAGAAGTAGGCATGTACAGATCGCTTTTCTGACCCAAAAATATTGAATTTTCGGGTGTTTTGAGCCAGCATTTGAGATATAAACGGCTACGGAAGATGCATGCACATATCGACCTTTTGCACCAAAAAACTATCGATTTTGAGCATATTTTTGGTCTGTATCTTGAAAACATTCTAGCAAAGAGTAGGCATTTACAAGTCGCTTCTAGGACCCAAAAATATCGAATTTTCGGGTGTCTTGAGTCTGAATTTTAGATATATACGGGTACAGAAGATGCATGCACATATCGACTTTGGGCACCCAAAATATCGATTTTCAGCATGTTTTGGGCATGTATTTTGAAAATAATCTTACACGAATTAGGCATGTACAGATATCTTCTGTGACACAATAATATCTAATTTTCGGGTGTTTTGAGCCTGAATTTGGGATATAAACGGGTACAGAAGATGCATGCACATATCGACTTTGGACACCTAAATTTTCGATTTTTAGCATGTTTTGAGCCTATATTTTGAAAAGATTCTAGCACTGAGTAGGCATGTACATATCGCTTCTGGGACCCAAAAATATCTAATTTTCGGGTGTTTTGAGCCTGAATTTAGGATATAAACGTATACAGAAGATGCATACACATATTGACTTTGGGCACCTCAAACATCGATTTTTAGCATGTTTTGGGCCTGAATTTGGAAATACTATAACACGGAATAGGCATGTACAGATTGCTTCTGGGGCCCAAAAATATTGAATTTTCGGGAATTTTCAGCCTGAATTTGAGATATAATCGGGTACAGAAGATGCATGCTCATATCCACTTTGGGCACCTAAAATATCGATTCTCAGCATGTTTTGGGCCTGAATTTTGAAAATACTCTAACACGAAGTATGCATGTACTGATATCTTCTGTGACACAAAAATATCGAATTTTCGGGTGTTTTGAGCCTGAATTCGAGATATAAACGGGTACAGAAGATGAATGCACATATCGACTATGTGGAACTAAAATATTGATTTTCAGCATGTTTTGAGCATGTATTTTGAAAATACTCTAACACGGAGTAGGCATGTACAGATCGCTTCTGTCACCCAAAAATCTCGAATTTTCGGGTGTTTTGTGCCAGAATTTTAGATATAAACGGGTACAGAAGATGCATGCACTTATCGACTATGGTCAGCTAAAATATCGATTTTCAGCATGTTTTGGGCATGTATTTTGAAAATACTCTAACACGGAGTAGGCATACACAGATCGCTTCCGGGACCCAAAAATATCGAATATTCGGGTGTTTTGAGCTTGAATTTGAGATATAAACGGGTACAGAACATGCATGCACTTATTGACTTGGGACACCTAAAATATCGATTTTTAGCATGTTTTGAGCCTATATTTTGAAAACATTCTAGGACTGAGTAGGCATGTACAGATCGCTTCGGGGACCCAAAAATATCGAATTTTCGGGTGTCCTGAGTCTGAATTTGAGATATAAACGGGTACAGAAGATGTATGCACATATCGACTTTGGGCACCCAAAATATCGATTTTCAGCATGTTTTGGGCATGTATTTTAAAAATACTCTAACACGAAGTAGGCATGTACAGATATCTTCTGTGACACAATAATATCTAATTTTCGGATGTTTTGAGCCTGAATTCGGGATATAAACGGGTACAGAAGATGCATGCACATATCGACTTTGGACTCCTAAATTATCGATTTTTAGCATGTTTTGAGCCTATATTTTGAAAAGATTCTAGCACTGAGTAGGCATGTACAGATCGCTTCTGGAACCCAAAAATATTGAATTTTCGGGTGTTTTGAGCTTGAATTTGATATGTAAACAGGTAATGAAGATGCATGCACATATCGACTCTTTGCACCTAAAATATCGATTTTGAGCATGTTTTGGGTCTGTATTGTGAAAATACTCTAACAAGAAGTAGGCATGTACAGATAGCTTTTCTGACCCAAAAATATTGAATTTTCGGGTGTTTTGAGCCAGCATTTGAGATATAAACGGCTACGGAAGATGCATGCACATATCGACCTTTTGCACCAAAAAACTATCGATTTTGAGCATATTTTTGGTCTGTATCTTGAAAACATTCTAGCAAAGAGTAGGCATTTACAAGTCGCTTCTAGGACCCAAAAATATCGAATTTTCGGGTGTCTTGAGTCTGAATTTTAGATATATACGGGTACAGAAGATGCATGCACATATCGACTTTGGGCACCCAAAATATCGATTTTCAGCATGTTTTGGGCATGTATTTTAAAAATACTCTAACACGAAGTAGGCATGTACAGATATCTTCTGTGACACAATAATATCTAATTTTCGGGTGTTTTGAGCCTGAATTTGGGATATAAACGGGTACAGAAGATGCATGCACATATCGACTTTGGACACCTAAATTTTCGATTTTTAGCATGTTTTGAGCCTATATTTTGAAAAGATTCTAGCACTGAGTAGGCATGTACATATCGCTTCTGGGACCCAAAAATATCTAATTTTCGGGTGTTTTGAGCCTGAATTTAGGATATAAACGTGTACAGAAGATGCATACACATATTGACTTTGGGCACCTCAAACATCGATTTTTAGCATGTTTTGGGCCTGAATTTGGAAATACTATAACACGGAATAGGCATGTACAGATTGCTTCTGGGGCCCAAAAATATCGAATTTTCGGGAATTTTGAGCCTGAATTTGAGATATAATCGGGTACAGAAGATGCATGCTCATATCCACTTTGGGCACCTAAAATATCGATTTTCAGCATGATTTGGGCCTGAATTTTGAAAATACTCTAACACGAAGTATGCATGTACTGATATCTTCTGTGACACAAAAATATCGAATTTTCGGTTGTCTTGAGCCTGAATTTGGGACATAAACGGGTACAGAAGATGCATACACATAAGGACTTTGTGCACCTCAAATATCGATTTTCAGCATGTTCTGGGCCTGTATTTTGAAAATATTCTAACACGGAATAGGCATGTACAGATTGCTACTGGGACCCAAAAATATCGAATTTTCGGGTGTTTCGAGCCTGAATTTGAGATATAAACGGGTACAGAAGATTCATGCACATATCAACTTTGGGCACCTAAACTATCGATTTTTAGCATGTTTTATGGCCTGTATTTTGAAAGTACTCTAACACGGAGTAGGCTTGTACAGACCGCTTCTGGGATCCAAAAAAATTAAATTTTCGGGTGTTTTGAGCCTGAATTTGAGATATAAACGGGTACAGCATATGCATGCACATATCGACATTGGGCACTTATAATATCGATTTTTAGCTTGTTTTGGGCCTATATTTTGAAAATATTCTTTTACTGAGTAGGCATGTACAGATAGCTTCTGTGACCCAAAAATATCGAATTTTCGGGTGTTTTGATCGAGAATTTGTGATATAAACGGGTACAAAAGATGTATTCACATATCGACTTTGGACACGTAAATTATCGATTGTTAGCATATTTTGGGTCTCTATCTTGAAAACTTTCTAGCAAGAAGTATGCATGTACAGATTGCTTTTGGGACCCAAATAAATCGAATTTTCGGGTGTTCTGAGCCTTAATTTGAGATATGAACGGGTACAGAAGATGCATGCACATATCGACTTTGGGCACCAAAAATATCGATTTTGAGCATGTTTTGGGCTTTCATTTTGAAAATACTCTAACACGGTGTAGACATGTACAGATCGCTTCTGGAACACAAAAATATCGATTTTTCGGGTATTTTGAGCCTGAATTTGAGATATAAACGGGTACAGAAGATGCATGCACATATCGACTTAGGCACCCAAAATATCGATTTTTAGTATGTTTTGGGCGTATAATTTGAAAATATTCTGGCACTGAGTAGGCATGTACAGATCGCTTCTGGGACCCAAAAATATCGAATTTTCGGGGGTTTTGAGCCAGAATTTGGGATAAAACCGGGTACAGAGGATGCATGCACATATCGACTTTTTGCACCTAAAATATCGATTTTAAGCATGTTTTTGGTCTGTTTCTTGAAAACATTCTAGCAAGGAGTAGGCATGTACAAGTCGCTTCAGGGAACCAAAAATATCGAATTTTCTGGTGTTTTGAACCTGAATTTGGGATATAGATGGGTACAGAAGATGCATTCACATATTGACTTTGGGCACCTAAAATATCGATTTTCAGCATGTTTTGGGCCTGTATTTTGAAAATACATTAACACGGAGTAGGCATGTACAGATCGCTTCTGGGACCCAAAAATATCGACATTTCGGGTGTTTTGAGCCTGAATTTGAGATATAAACGGGTACAGAAAATGCATGCACATATCGACTTTGGGCACCTAAAATATCGATTTTTAGCATGTTTTGGGCCTGTATTTTGAAAATACTCTAACACGGAGTATGCATGTACAGATCGCTTCTGGGACACAAAAATATCGATTTTTTGGGTGTTTTGAGCCTGAATTTGAGATATAAACGGGTACAGAAGATGCATGCACATATCGACTTTTCACACCTAAATTATCATTTTTGAGCATGTTTTAAGCCTGTATTTTAAAAACATTCCAGCACTGAGTAGGCATGTGCAGATCGCTTAAGGGACCTAAAAATATCGAATTTTTGGAGTTTTGAGCCTGAATTTGAGATATAAACGGGTACAGAAGATGCATGCACATATCGACTTTTTGCACTTAAAATATCAATTTTGAGCATGTTTTGGGTCTGTATCTGGAAAACATTCTAGCAAGGAGTAGGCATGTACAGATTGCTTCTGGGACCCAAAAACATTGAATTTTCGGTTGTTCTGAGCCTGAATTTGAGATATGAACAGGTACAGAAGATGCATGCATATATCGACTTCGGGCACCTAAAATATCGATTTTGAGCATGTTTTAGGCCTGTATTTTGAAAATACTCTAACACGGAGTAGACACGTACAGATCGCTTCTGGGACCCAAATAAATCGAATTTTCGGGTGTTCTGAGCCTGAATTTGAGATATGAACGGGTACAGAAGATGCATGCACATATTGACTTTGGGCACCTAAAATATAGATTTTCAGCATGTTTTGGGCCTGTATTTTGAAAATACATTAACACGGAGTAGGCATGTACAGGTCGCTTCTGGGACCCATAAATATCGACTTTTCGGGTGTTTTGAGCCTGAATTTGAGATATAAACGGGTACAGAAGATGCATGCACATATCGACTTTGGGCACCTAAAATATCGATTTTGAGTATGTTTTGGGCCTGTATTTTGAAAATACTCTAACACGGAGTATGCATGTACAGATCGCTTCTGGGACACAAAAATATCGATTTTTTGGGTGTTTTGAGCCTGAATTTGAGATATAAACGGGTACAGAAGATGCATGCACATATCGACTTTTCACACCTAAAATATCGATTTATAGCATGTTTTAAGCCTGTATTTTAAAAACATTCTAGCACTGAGTAGGCATGTCCAGATCGCTTAAGGGACCCAAAAATATCGAATTTTCGGAGTTTTGAGTCTGAATTTGAGATATAAACGGGTACAGAAGATGCATGCACATATCGACTTTGGGCACCCAAAATATCGATTTTGAGCATGTTTTGGGCCTGTATTTTGAAAATACTCAAACACGGTGTAGACATATACAGATCGCTTCTGGGACACAAAAATATCGATTTTTTGGGTGTTTTGAGCCTGAATTTGAGATATAAACGGGTACAGAAGATGCATGCACATATCGACTTTGGCACCCAAAATATCGATTTTTAGTATGTTTTGGGCGTATAATTTGAAAATATTCTAGCACTGTGTAGGCATGTACAGATCGCTTCTGGGACCCAATAATATCGAATTTTCGGATGTTTTGAGCCAGTAATTGGGATATAACCGGGTACAGAGGATGCATGCACATATCGACTTTTTGCACCTAAAATATCGATTTTGAGCAAGTTTTGGGTCTGTATCTTGATAAAACTCTAGCAAGAAGTAGGCATGTACAGATTGCTTCTGGGACCCAAAAATATCGATTTTTTGGGTGTTTTGAGCCTGAATTTGAGATATAAACGGGTACAGAAGATGCATGCACATATCGACTTTGGCACCCAAAATATCGATTTTTAGTATGTTTTGGGCGTATAATTTGAAAATATTCTAGCACTGAGTAGGCATGTACAGATCGCTTCTAGGACCCAAAAATATCGAATTTTCGGGTGTTTTAAGCCAGAAATTGGGATATAACCGGGTACAGAGGATGCATGCACATATCGACTTTTCACACCTTAAATATCGATTTATAGCATGTTTTAAGCCTGTATTTTAAAAACATTCTAGCACTGAGTAGGCATGTCCAGATCGCTTAAGGGACCCAAAAATATCGAATTTTCGGAGTTTTGAGTCTGAATTTGAGATATAAACGGGTACAGAAGATGCATGCACATATCGACTTTGGGCACCTAAAATATCGATTTTGAGCATGTTTTGGGCATGTATTTTGAAAATACTCTAACACGGAGTAGGCATGTACAGATCGCTTCGGGGACCCAAAAATATCGAATTTTCGGGTGTTTTGAGCCTGAATTTGAGATATAAACGGGTACAGAAGATGCATGCACATTTCGACTTTTTGCACCTAAAATATCGATTTTGAGCATGTTTTGGGTCTGTATCTTGAAAACATTCTAGCAAGAAGTAGGCATGTACAGATTGCTTCTTGGACCCAAAAATATCGAATTTTCGAGTGTTTTGAACCTGAATTTGGGATATAGACGGGTACAGAAGATGCGTACACATATTGACTTTGGGCAGCTAAAATATCGATTTTCTGCATGTTTTAGGCCTGTATTTTGAAAATACTCTAACACGGAGTAGACACGTACAGATCGCTTCTGGGACCCAAATAAATCGAATTTTCGGGTGTTCTGAGCCTGAATTTGAGATATGAACGGGTACAGAAGATGCATGCACATATTGACTTTGGGCACCTAAAATATAGATTTTCAGCATGTTTTGGGCCTGTATTTTGAAAATACATTAACACGGAGTAGGCATGTACAGGTCGCTTCTGGGACCCATAAATATCGACTTTTCGGGTGTTTTGAGCCTGAATTTGAGATATAAACGGGTACAGAAGATGCATGCACATATCGACTTTGGGCACCTAAAATATCGATTTTGAGTATGTTTTGGGCCTGTATTTTGAAAATACTCTAACACGGAGTATGCATGTACAGATCGCTTCTGGGACACAAAAATATCGATTTTTTGGGTTTTTTAAGCCTGAATTTGAGATATAAACGGGTACAGAAGATGCATGCACATATCGACTTTTCACACCTAAAATATCGATTTATAGCATGTTTTAAGCCTGTATTTTAAAAACATTCTAGCACTGAGTAGGCATGTCCAGATCGCTAAAGGGACCCAAGAAATATCGAATTTTCGGAGTTTTGAGTCTGAATTTGAGATATAAACGGGTACTGAAGATGCATGCACATATCGACTTTGGGCACCCAAAATATCGATTTTGAGCATGTTTTGGGCCTGTATTTTGAAAATACTCAAACACGGTGTAGACATATACAGATCGCTTCTGGGACACAAAAATATCGATTTTTTGGGTGTTTTGAGCCTGAATTTGAGATATAAACGGGTACAGAAGATGCATGCACATATCGACTTTGGCACCCAAAATATCGATTTTTAGTATGTTTTGGGCGTATAATTTGAAAATATTCTAGCACTGAGTAGGCATGTACAGATCGCTTCTGGGACCCAAAAATATCGAATTTTCGGGTGTTTTGAGCCAGAAATTCGGATATAACCGGGTACATAGGATGCATGCACATATCGACTTTTTGCACCTAAAATATCGATTTTGAGCATGTTTTGGGTCTGTATCTTGATAAAATTCTAGCAAGAAGTAGGCATGTACAGATTGCTTCTGGGACCCGAAAATATCGATTTTTTGGGTGTTTTGAGCCTGAATTTGAGATATAAACGGGTACAGAAGATGCATGCACATATCGACTTTGGACACCTAAAATATCGATTTATAGCATGTTTTGGGCCTGTATTTTAAAAATATTCTAGCACTGAGTAGGCATGTGCAGATTGCTTAAGGGACCCAAAAATATCTAATTTTCGGAGTTTTGAGCCTGAATTTGAGATATAAACGGGTACAGAAGATGCATGCACATATCGACTTTTTGCACTTAAAATATCGATTTTTAGCATGTTTTGGGTCTGTATCTTGAAAACATTCTAGCAAGGAGTAGGCATGTACAGATTGCTTCTGGGACACTAAAATATCGATTTTTTGGGTGTTTTGAGCCTGAATTTGAGATATAAACGGGTACAGAAGATGCATGCACATATCGACTTTGGACACCTAAAATATCGATTTTTAGTATGTTTTGGGCCTGTATTTTAAAAATACTCTAACACGGAGTAGACATGTACAGATCGCTTTTGGGACCCAAAAATATCCAATTTTCGGGTGTTTTGAGCCTGAATTTGAGATATAAACGGGTACAGAAGATGCATGCACATATCGACTTTTTGCACCTAAAATATCGATTTTGATCTTGTTTTGTGTCTGTATCTTGAAAAAATTCTAGCAAGGAGTAGGCATGTACAGATCGCTCCTGGGACCCAAAAATATCGAATTTTCGGGTGTTTTGAACCTGAATTTGGGATATAGACGGATACAGAAGATGTATGCACATATCGACTTTGGGAACCTAAAATATCAATTTTGAGCATGTTTTGGACCTGTATTTTGAAAATATTCTAGCACTGAGTAGGCATGTACAGATCGCTTCTGGGACCCAAAAATATCGAATTTTCGGGTGTTTTGAGCCAGAAATTGGGATATAACCGGGTACAGAGGATGCATGCACATATCGACTTCGGACACCTAAAATATCGATTTTGAGCATGTTTTGGGTCTGTATCTTGATAAAATTCTAGCAAGAAGTAGGCATGTACAGATTGCTTCTGGGACCCAAAAATATCGATTTTTTGGGTGTTTTGAGCCTGAATTTGAGATATAAACGGGTACAGAAGATGCATGCACATATCGACTTTTTGCACCTAAAATATCGATTTTGAGCATGTTTTAGGTCTGTATCTTAAAAAAATTCTAGCAAGGAGTAGGCATGTACAGATCGCTTCTGGGACACAAAATTATCGAATTTTTGGGTGTTTTGAACCTGAATTTGGGATACAGACGGATACCGAAGATGCATGCACATATCGACTTTTTGCACCTAAAATATCGATTTTGAGCATGTTTTGGGCATGTATTTTGAAAATACATTAACACGGAGTAGGCATGTACAGGTCGCTTCTGGGACCCATAAATATCGACTTTTCGGGTGTTTTGAGCCTGAATTTGAGATATGAACGGGTACAGAAGATGCATGCTCATATCGACTTTGGACACCTAAAATATCGATTTATAGCATGTTTTGGGCCTGTATTTTAAAAATATTCTAGCACTGAGTAGGCATGTGCAGATTGCTTAAGGGACCCAAAAATATCTAATTTTCGGAGTTTTGAGCCTGAATTTGAGATATAAACGGGTACAGAAGATGCATGCACATATCGACTTTTTGCACTTAAAATATCGATTTTTAGCATGTTTTGGGTCTGTATCTTGAAAACATTCTAGCAAGGAGTAGGCATATACAGATTGCTTCTGGGACACTAAAATATCGAATTTTCTGGTGTTTTGAACCTGAATTAGGGATATACACGGGTACAGAAGATGCATACACATATTGACTTTGGGCACATAAAATATCGATTTTCAGCATGTTTTGGGCCTGTATTTTAAAAACACTCTAACACGGAGTATGCACGTACAGATCGCTTCTGGGACCCAAAAATATTGAATTTTCGGGTGTTTTGAGCCTGAATTTGAGATATAAACGGGTACAGAAGATGCATGCACATATCGACTTTGGGCACCTAAAATATCGATTTGAGTATGTTTTGGGCCTGTATTCTAAAAATACTCTAACACGGAGTAGACATGTACAGATCGCTTTTGGGACCCAAAAACATTGAATTTTCGGTTGTTTTGACGCTGAATTTAAGATATAAACGGGTACAGAAGATGCATGCACATATCGACTTTGGCACCCAAAATATCGATTTTTAGTATGTTTTGGGCGTATAATTTGAAAATATTCTAGCACTGAGTAGGCATGTACAGATCGCTTCTGGGACCCAAAAATATCGAATTTTCGGGTGTTTTGAGCCAGAAATTGGGATATAACCGGGTACAGAGGATGCATGCACATATCGACTTTTTGCACCTAAAATATCGATTTTGAGCATGTTTTGGGTCTGTATCTTGATAAAATTCTAGCAAGAAGTAGGCATGTACAGATTGCTTCTGGGACCCAAAAATATCGATTTTTTGGGTGTTTTGAGCCTGAATTTGAGATATAAACGGGTACAGAAGATGCATGCACATATCGACTTTTTGCACCTAAAATATAGATTTTGAGCATGTTTTAGGTCTGTATCTTAAAAATTTTCTAGCAAGGAGTAGGCATGTACAGATCGCTTCTGGGACACAAAATTATCGAATTTTCGGGTGTTTTGAACCTGAATTTGGGATACAGACGGATACCGAAGATGCATGCACATATCGACTTTTTGCACCTAAAATATCGATTTTGAGCATGTTTTGGGCATGTATTTTGAAAATACTCTAACACGGAGTAGGCATGTACAGATCGCTTCGGGGACCCAAAAATATCGAATTTTCGGGTGTTTTGAGCCTGAATTTGAGATATAAACGGGTACAGAAGATGCATGCACATTTCGACTTTTTGCACCTAAAATATCGATTTTGAGCATGTTTTGGGTCTGTATCTTGAAAACATTCTAGCAAGAAGTAGGCATGTACAGATTGCTTCTGGGACCCAAAAAAATCGAATTTTCGAGTGTTTTGAACCTGAATTTGGGATATAGACGGGTATAGAAGATGCGTACACATATTGACTTTGGGCAGCTAAAATATCGATTTTCTGCATGTTTTAGGCCTGTATTTTGAAAATACTCTAACACGGAGTAGACACCTACAGATCGCTTCGGGGACCCAAATAAATCGAATTTTCGGGTGTTTTGAGCCAAAAATTGGGATATAACCGGGTACAGAGGATGCATGCACATATCGACTTTGGGCACCCAAAATATCGATTTTGAGCATGTTTTAGGTCTGTATCTTAAAAAAATTCTAGCAAGGAGTAGGCATGTACAGATCGCTTCTGGGACCCAAAATTATCGAATTTTCGGGTGTTTTGAACCTGAATTTGGGATATAGACGGATACCGAAGATGCATGCACATATCGACTTTTTGCACCTAAAATATCGATTTTGAGCATGTTTTGGGCATGTATTTTGAAAATCCATTAACACGGAGTAGGCATGTACAGGTCGCTTCTGGGACCCATAAATATCGACTTTTCGGGTGTTTTGAGCCTGAATTTGAGATATAAACGGGTACAGAAGATACATGCACATATCGACTTTGGGCACCTAAAATATCGATTTTGAGTATGTTTTGGGCCTGTATTTTGAAAATACTCTAACACGGAGTATGCATGTACAGATCGCTTCCGGGACACAAAAATATCGATTTTTTGGGTGTTTTGAGCCTGAATTTGAGATATAAACGGGTACAGAAGATGCATGCACATATCGACTTTTCACACCTAAAATATCGATTTATAGCATGTTTTAAGCCTGTATTTTAAAAACATTCTAGCACTGAGTAGGCATGTCCAGATCGCTTAAGGGACCCAAAAATATCGAATTTTCGGAGTTTTGAGTCTGAATTTGAGATATAAACGGGTACAGAAGATGCATGCACATATCGACTTTGGGCACCCAAAATATCGATTTTGAGCATGTTTTCGGCCTGTATTTTTAAAATACTCTAACACTGAGTAGACACGTACAGATCGCTTCTGGGACCCATATAAATCGAATTTTCGGGTGTTCTGAGCCTGAATTTGAGATATGAACGGGTACAGAAGATGCATGCACATATTGACTTTGGGTAGCTAAAATATCGATTTACAGCATGTTTTAGGCCTGTATTTTAAAAATACTCTAACATGGAGTATGCATGTACAGATGGCTTTTGGGACCCAAAAATATCGAATATTCGGGTGTTTTGAGTCTGTATTTGAGATATAAACGGGTACAGAAGATGCATTCACATATCGACTTTGGGCACCCAAAATATCGATTTTGAGCATGTTTTGAGCCTGTATTTTTAAAATACTCTAACACGGAGTAGACACGTACAGATCGCTTCTGGGACCCAAATAAATCGAATTTTCGGTTGTTCTGAGCCTGAATTTGAGATATGAACAGGTACAGAAGATGCATGCACATATCGACTTCGGGCACCTAAAATATCGATTTTGAGCATGTTTTGGGCCTGTATTTTGAAAATACTCAAACACGGTGTAGACATGTACAGATCGCTTCTGGGACACAAAAATATCGATTTTTTGGGTGTTTTGAGCCTGAATTTGAGATATAAACGGTTACAGAAGATGCATGCACATATCGACTTTGGCACCCAAAATATCGATTTTTAGTATGTTTTGTTCGTATAATTTGAAAATATTCTAGCACTGAGTAGGCATGTTTAGATCGCTTCTGGGTCCCAAAATTATCGAATTTTCGGGTGTTTTGAACCTGAATTTGGGATATAGACGGATACCGAAGATGCATGCACATATCGACTTTTTGCACCTAAAATATCGATTTTGAGCATGTTTTGGGCCTGTATTTTAAAAATACTCTAACACGGAGTAGGCATGTACAGATCGCTTCGGGGACCCAAAAATATCGAATTTTCGGGTGTTTTGAGCCTGAATTTGAGATATAAACGGGTACAGATAATGCATGCACATATCGACTTTTTGCACCTAAAATATCGATTTTGAGCATGTTTTGGGTTTGTATCTTGAAAACATTCTAGAAAGAAGTAGGCATGTACAGATTGCTTCTGGGACCCAAAATTATCTAATTTTCGGGTGTTTTGAACCTGAATTTGGGATATAGACGGGTACAGAAGATGCATACACATATTGACTTTGGGCAGCTAGAATATCGATTTTCAGCATGTTTTAGGCCTGTATTTTGAAAATACTCTAACACGGAGTATGCATGTACACATTGCTTTTGGGACCCAAAAATATCGAATATTCGGGTGTTTTGAGTCTGAATTTGAGATATAAACGGGTACAGAAGATGCATGCACATATCGACTTTGGGCACCCAAAATATCGATTTTGAGCATGTTTTGGGCTTGTATTTTTAAAATACTCTAACACTGAGTAGACACGTACAGATCGCTTCTGGAACCCAAAAAATTGAATTTTAGGGTGTTCTGAGCCTGAATTTGAGATATGAACGGATACAGAAGATGAATGCATATATCGACTTTGGGCACCTAAAATATCGATTTTTAGCATGTTTTGGGCCTGTAATTTGAAAATACTATAGTACGGTGTAGACATGTACAGATCGCTTCTTTGACACAAAAATATCGATTTTTTGGGTGTTTTGAGCCTGAATTTGAGATATAAACGGGTACAGAAGATGCATGCACATATCGACTTTGGCACCCAAAATATCGATTTTTAGTATGTTTTGGGCGTATAATTTGAAAATATTCTAGCACTGAGTAGGCATGTACAGATCGCTTCTGGGACCCAAAAAGATCTAATTTTCGGGGGTTTTGAGCCAGAATTTGGGATATAACCGGGTACAGAGGATGCATGCACATATCGACTTTTTGTGCCTAAAATATCGATTTTAAGCATGTTTTGGGTCTGTATCTTGAAAACATTCTAGGAAGGTGTAGGCATGTACAGGTCGCATCTGGGACCCAAAAATACCGAATTTTCTGGTGTTTTGAACCTGAATTTGGGATATAGACGGGTACAGAAGATGCATTCACATATTGACTTTGGGCACCTAAAATATAGATTTTCGGCATGTTTTGGGCCTGTTTTTTGAAAATACATTAACACGGAGTAGGCATGTACAGATCGCTTCTGGGACACAAAAATATCGATTTTTAGGGTGTTTTGAGTCTGTATTTGAGATATAAACGGGTACAGAAGATGCATGCACATATCGACTTTGGGCACCCAAAATATCGATTTTGAGCATGTTTTGAGCCTGTATTTTTAAAATACTCAAACACGGTGTAGACATGTACAGATCGCTTCTGGGACACAAAAATATCGATTTTTTGGGTGTTTTGAGCCAGAAATTGGGATATAACCGGGTACAGAGGATGCATGCACATATCGACTTTTTGCACCTAAAATATCGATTTAGAGCATGTTTTGGGTCTGTATCTTGAAAACATTCTAGCAAGGAGTAGGCATGTACAGATCGCTTCTGGGTCCCAAAATTATCGAATTTTCGGGTGTTTTGAACCTGAATTTGGGATATAGACGGATACCGAAGATGCATGCACATATCGACTTTTTGCACCTAAAATATCGATTTTGAGCATGTTTTGGGTCTGTATCTTGAAAACATTCTAGCAAGAAGTAGGCATGTACAGATTGCTTCTAGGACCCAAAAATATCGAATTTTCGAGTGTTTTGAACCAGAATTTGGGATATAGACGGGTACAGAAGATGCATACACATATTGACTTTGGGCAGCTTAAATATCGATTTTCTGCATGTTTTAGGCTTGTATTTTAAAAATACTCTAACACGGAGTATGCATGTACACATTGCTTTTGGGACCCAAAAATATCGAATTTTCGGGTGTTTTGAGTCTGAATTTGAGATATAAACGGGTACAGAAGATGCATGCACATATCGACTTTGGGCACCCAAAATATCGATTTTGAGCATGTTTTGGGCCTGAATTTTTAAAATACTCTAACACTGAATAGACACGTACAGATCCCTTCTAGGACCCAAAAATATCGAATTTTCGAGTGTTCTGAGCCTGAATTTGAGATATGAAAGGGTACAGAAGATGCATGCACATATCGACTTGGGCACCTAAAATATCGATTTTGAGCATGTTTTGGGCCTGTATTTTGAAAATACTATAACACAATGTAGACATGTACAGATCGCTTCTGGGACACAAAAATATCGACTTTTCGGGTGTTTTGAGCCTGAATTTGAGATATAAACGGGTACAGTAGATGCATGCACATATCGACTTTGGGCACCTAAAATATCGATTTTGAGTATGTTTTGGGCCTGTATTTTGAAAATACTCTAACACGGAGTATGCATGTACAGATCGCTTCTGGGACACAAAAATATCGATTTTTTGGGTGTTTTGAGCCTGAATTTGAGATATAAACGGGTACAGAAGATGCATGCACATATCGACTTTTCACACATTAAATATCGATTTATAGCATGTTTTAAGCCTGTATTTTAAAAACATTCTCGCACTGAGTAGGCATGTGCAGATCGCTAAAAGGAACCCAAAAATATCGAATTTTCGGAGTTTTGAGCCTGAATTTGAGATATAAACGGGTACAGAAGATGCATGCACATATCGACTTTGGGCACCCAAAATATCGATTTTGAGGATGTTTTGGGCCTGTATTTTTAAAATACTCTAACACTGAGTAGACACGTACAGATCGCTTCTGGATCCCAAATAAATCGAATTTTCGGGTGTTATGAGCCTGAATTTGAGATATGAACGGGTACAGAAGATGCATGCACATATCGACTTTGGGCACCTAAAATATCGATTTTGAGCATGTTTTGGGCTTGTATTTTAAAAATACTATAACACGGTATAGACATGTACAGATCGCTTCTGGGACACAAAAATATCGATTTTTTGGGTTTTTTGAATCTGAATTTGAGATATAAACGGGTACAGAAGATGCATGCACATATCGACTTTTTGCACATAAAATATCGATTTTGAGCATGTTTTGGTTCTGTATCATGAAAACTTTCTAGCAAGAAGAAGGCATGTACAGATTGCTTCTGAGACTCAAAAATATCGAATTTTCGAGTGTTTTGAACCTGAATTTGGGATATAGACGGGTACAGAAGATGCATACACATATTGACTTTGGGCAGCTAAAATATCGATTTACAGCATGTTTTAGGCCTGTATTTAAAAAATACTCTAACACGGAGTATGCATGTACAGATGGCTTTTGGGACCCAAAAATATCGAATATTCGGGTGTTTTGAGCCTGAATTTGAGATATAAACGGGTACAGAAGATGCATGCACATATCGACTTTTCACACCTTAAATATCGATTTATAGCATGTTTTAAGCCTGTATTTTAAAAACATTCTCGCACTGAGTAGGCATGTGCAGATCGCTTAAGGAACCCAAAAATATCGAATTTTCGGAGTTTTGAGCCTGAATTTGAGATATAAACGGGTACAGAAGATGCATGCACATATCGACTTTTAGCTCTTAAAATATCGATTTTGAGCAAGTTTTGGGTCTTTATATTGAAAACATTCTAGCAAGGAGTAGGCATGTACAGATCGCTTCTGGGACCCAAAAATATCGAATTTTCTGGTGTTTTGAACCTGAATTTGGGATATAGACGGGTACAGAAGATGCATACACATATTGACTTTGGGCAGCTAAAATATCGATTTACAGCATGTTTTAGGCCTGTATTTTAAAAATACTCTAACACGGAGTATGCATGTACAGATGGCTTTTGGGACCCAAAAATATCGAATATTCGGGTGTTTTGAGTCTGAATTTGAGATATAAACGGGTACAGAAGATGCATGCACATATCGACTTTGGGCACCCAAAATATCGATTTTAAGCATGTTTTGAGCCTGTATTTTTAAAATACTCTAACACGGAGTAGACACGTACAGATCGCTTCTGGGACCCAAATAAATCGAATTTTCGGTTTTTCTGAGCCTGATTTTGAGATATGAACGGGAACAAAAGATGCATGCACATATCGACTTCGGACACCTAAAATATCGATTTTGAGCATGTTTTTGGCCTGTATTTTGAAAATAATCAAACACGGTGTAGACATGTACAGATCGCTTCTGGGACACAAAAATATCGATTTTTTGGGTGTTTTGAGCCTGAATTTGAGATATAAACGGGTACAGAAGATGCATGCACATATCGACTTTGGAACCCAAAATATCGATTTTTAGTATGTTTTGGGCGTTTAATTTGAAAATATTCTAGCACTGAGTAGGCATGTACAGATCGCTTCTGGGACCCAAAAATATCGAATTTTCGGGTGTTTTGAGCCAGAAATTGGGATATAACCGGGTACAGAGGATGCATGCACATATCGACTTTTTGCACCTAAAATATCGATTTTGAGCATGTTTTGGGTCTGTATCTTGAAAAAATTCTAGCAAGGAGTAGGCATGTACAGATCGCTTCTGGGATCCAAAATTATCGACTTTTCGGGTGTTTTGAACCTGAATTTGGGATATAGACGGATACCGAAAATGCATGCACATATCGACTTTTTGCACCTAAAATATCGATTTTGAGCATGTTTTCGGCCTGTATTTTGAAAATACTCTAACACGGAGTAGGCATGTACAGATCGCTTCGGGGACCCAAATATATCGACTTTTCGGGTGTTTTGAGCCTGAATTTGAGATATAAACGGGTACAGATAATGCATGCACATTTCGACTTTGGGCACCTAAAATATAGATTTTCAGCATGTTTTGGGCCTGTATTTTGAAAATACATTAACACGGAGTAGGCATGTACAGATCGCTTCTGGAACCCAAATAAATCGAATTTTAGGGTGTTCTGAGCCTGAATTTGAGATATGAACGGATACAGAAGATGCATGCACATATCGACTTTGGGCACCCAAAATATCGATTTTAAGCATGTTTTGAGCCTGTATTTTTAAAATACTCTAACACGGAGTAGACACGTACAGATCGCTTCTGGGACCCAAATAAATCGAATTTTCGGTTGTTCTGAGCCTGATTTTGAGATATGAACGGGAACAGAAGATGCATGCACATATCGACTTCGGACACCTAAAATATCGATTTTGAGCATGTTTTTGGCCTGTATTTTGAAAATACTCAAACACGGTGTAGACATGTACAGATCGCTTCTGGGACACAAAAATATCGATTTTTTGGGTGTTTTGAGCCTGAATTTGAGATATAAACGGTTACAGAAGATGCATGCACATATCGACTTTGGAACCCAAAATATCGATTTTTAGTATGTTTTGGGCGTTTAATTTGAAAATATTCTAGCACTGAGTAGGCATGTACAGATCGCTTCTGGGACCCAAAAATATCGAATTTTCGCGTGTTTTGAGCCAGAAATTGGGATATAACCGGGTACAGAGGATGCATGCACATATTGACTTTTTGCACCTAAAATATCGATTTTGAGCATGTTTTGGGTATGTATCTTGAAAAAATTCTAGCAAGGAGTAGGCATGTACAGATCGCTTCGGGGATCCAAAATTATCGAATTTTCGGGTGTTTTGAACCTGAATTTGGGATATAGACGGATACCGAAAATGCATGCACATATCGACTTTTTGCACCTAAAATATCGATTTTGAGCATGTTTTGGGACTGTATTTTGAAAATACTCTAACACGGAGTAGGCATGTACAGATCGCTTCGGGGACCCAAATATATCGACTTTTCGGGTGTTTTGAGCCTGAATTTGAGATATAAACGGGTACAGATAATGCATGCACATTTCGACTTTGGGCACCTAAAATATAGATTTTCAGCATGTTTTGGGCCTGTATTTTGAAAATACATTAACACGGAGTAGGCATGTACAGATCGCTTCTGGAACCCAAATAAATCGAATTTTAGGGTGTTCTGAGCCTGAATTTGAGATATGAACGGATACAGAAGATGAATGCACATATCGACTTTGGGCACCTAAAATATCGATTTTGAGCATGTTTTGGGCCTGTATTTTGAAAATACTATAGCACGGTGTAGACATGTACAGATCGCTTCTGGGACACAAAAATATCGATTTTTTGGGTGTTTTGAGCCTGAATTTGAGATATAAACGGGTACAGAAGATGCATACACATATCGACTTTGGCACCCAAAATATCGATTTTTAGTATGTTTTGGGCGTATAATTTGAAAATACTCTAACACGGAGTAGGCATGTACAGATCGCTTCTGGGACCCAAAAAGATCGAATTTTCGGGGGTTTTGAGCCTGAATTTGAGATATAAACGGGTACAGAAGATGCATGCACATTTCGACTTTTTGCACCTAAAATATCGATTTTGAGCATGTTTTGGGTCTGTATCTTGATAACATTCTAGCAAGAAGTAGGCATGTACAGATTGCTTCTGGGATCCAAAAATATCGAATTTTCGAGTGTTTTGAACCTGAATTTGGGATATAGACGGGTACAGAAGATGCATACACATATTGACTTTGTGCAGCTAAAATATCGATTTTCAGCATGTTTTAGGCATGTATTTTTAAAATACTCTAACACAGAGTATGCATGTACACATTGCTTTTGGGACCCAAAAATATCGAATATTCGGGTGTTTTGAGTCTGAATTTGAGATATAAACGGGTACAGAAGATGCATGCAAATATCGACTTTGAGCACCCAAAATATCGATTTTGAGCATGTTTTGGGCCTGTATTTTTAAAATACTCTAACACTGAGTAGACACGTACAGATCGCTTCTGGAACCCAAATAAATCGAATTTTAGGGTGTTCTGAGCCTGAATTTGAGATATGAACGGATACAGAAGATGCATGCACATATCGACTTTGGGCACCTAAAATATAGATTTTGAGCATGTTTTGGGCCTGTATTTTGAAAATACTATAGCACGGTGTAGACATGTACAGATCGCTTCTGGGACACAAAAATTTCGATTTTTTGGGTGTTTTGAGCCTGAATTTGGGATATAAACGGGTACAGAAGATGCATGCACATTTCGACTTTTTTCACCTAAAATATCGATTTTGAGCAAGTTTTGGGTCTGTATCTTGAAAACATTCTAGCAAGAAGTAGGCATGTACAGATCGCTTCTGGGACCCAAAAATATCGAATTTTCGGGTGTTTTGAACCTGAATTTGGGATATAGACGGGTACAGAATATGCATACACATATTGACTTTGGGCAGCTAAAATATCGATTTACAGCATGTTTTAGGCCTGTATTTTAAAAATACTCTAACACGGAGTATGCATGTACAGATGGCTTTTGGGACCCAAAAATATCGAATATTCGGGTGTTTTGAGTCTGAATTTGAGATATAAACGGGTACAGAAGATGCATGCACATATCGACTTTGGGCACCCAAAATATCGATTTTAAGCATGTTTTGAGCCTGTATTTTTAAAATACTCTAACACGGAGTAGACACGTACAGATCGCTTCTGGGACCCAAATAAATCGAATTTTCGGTTGTTCTGAGCCTGATTTTGAGATATGAACGGGAACAGAAGATGCATGCACATATCGACTTCGGACACCTAAAATATCGATTTTGAGCATGTTTTTGGCCTGTATTTTGAAAATACTCAAACACGGTGTAGACATGTACAGATCGCTTCTGGGACACAAAAATATCGATTTTTTGGGTGTTTTGAGCCTGAATTTGAGATATAAACGGTTACAGAAGATGCATGCACATATCGACTTTGGAACCCAAAATATCGATTTTTAGTATGTTTTGGGCGTTTAATTTGAAAATATTCTAGCACTAAGTAGGCATGTACAGATCGCTTCTGGGACCCAAAAATATCGAATTTTCGGGTGTTTTGAGCCAGAAATTGGGATATAACCGGGTACAGAGGATGCATGCACATATCGACTTTTTGCACCTAAAATATCGATTTTGAGCATGTTTTGGGTCTGTATCTTGAAAAAATTCTAGCAAGGAGTAGGCATGTACAGATCGCTTCTGGGATCCAAAATTATCGACTTTTCGGGTGTTTTGAACCTGAATTTGGGATATAGACGGATACCGAAAATGCATGCACATATCGACTTTTTGCACCTAAAATATCGATTTTGAGCATGTTTTGGGCCTGTATTTTGAAAATACTCTAACACGGAGTAGGCATGTACAGATCGCTTCGGGGACCCAAATATATCGACTTTTTGGGTGTTTTGAGCCTGAATTTGAAATATAAACGGGTACAGATAATGCATGCACATTTCGACTTTGGGCACCTAAAATATAGATTTTCAGCATGTTTTGGGCCTGTATTTTGAAAATACATTAACACGGAGTAGGCATGTACAGATCGCTTCTGGAACCCAAAAAATCGAATTTTAGGGTGTTCTGAGCCTGAATTTGAGATATGAACGGATACAGAAGATGCATGCACATATCGACTTTGGGCACCCAAAATATCGATTTTAAGCATGTTATGAGCCTGTATTGTTAAAATACTCTAACACGGAGTAGACACGTACAGATCGCTTCTGGGACCCAAATAAATCGAATTTTCGGTTGTTCTGAGCCTGATTTTGAGATATGAACGGGAACAGAAGATGCATGCACATATCGACTTCGGACACCTAAAATATCGATTTTGAGCATGTTTTTGGCCCGTATTTTGAAAATACTCAAACACGGTGTAGACATGTACAGATCGCTTCTGGGACACAAAAATATCGATTTTTTGGGTGTTTTGAGCCTGAATTTGAGATATAAACGGGTACAGAAGATGCATGCACATATCGACTTTGGAACCCAAAATATCGATTTTTAGTATGTTTTGGGCGTTTAATTTGAAAATATTCTAGCACTGAGTAGGCATGTACAGATCGCTTCTGGGACCCAAAAATATCGAATTTTCTGGTGTTTTGAGCCAGAAATTGGGATATAACCGGGTACAGAGGATGCATGCACATATCGACTTTTTGCACCTAAAATATCGATTTTTAGCATGTTTTGGGTATGTATCTTGAAAAAATTCTAGCAAAGAGTAGGCATGTACAGATCGCTTCGGGGATCCAAAATTATCGACTTTTCGGGTGTTTTGAACCTGAATTTGGGATATAGACGGATACCGAAAATGCATGCACATATCGACTTTTTGCACCTAAAATATCGATTTTGAGCATGTTTTCGGCCTGTATTTTGAAAATACTCTAACACGGAGTAGGCATGTACAGATCGCTTCGGGGACCCAAATATATCGACTTTTCGGGTGTTTTGAGCCTGAATTTGAGATATAAACGGGTACAGATAATGCATGCTGTAACGATCTGGCCTAGCACAGTAATGGGCAGTGAGCAATGATTACCAGTCTAGGGGCTCAGTATCACTGTGATAAGCCACTCGTCACCGTAGTTGGTTAATTAAGGTAAGCACGAAACAACCAGGTTTAGTTTAGTTTAAAATAATTATTCACCAACTCCAGAACAGAACATATAACTCCCGAGTTGAAACAGGACAGTGAACAGTTACACAGCACAAATGAGAACAGGGACATACCATACAAATGGTACACAACACAGCCACAAAAACTTATCTGGGTGAAGTGGAGGCAGCACACCTAGAATACACTCCCGGACCACAACCTTACAAAAACCTTGGGAGAGAGAAAAGGCCCTGATGTCGAGATGCAGCCGAGCTGCTGATGAGACTCAATTTCTGGGACAAGCTAGGCGCCTTATATACAGGCGGGTGAAGCCCGGCCTGCTTCGAAGGCATGTTCGAAGAAGTACCTTCGAAACCTCCTGAAGGGAGTGAAGGCACTCGACTCTCTGGGGAGTCGAACGAGAGACTGCCTCGTTAATAGTTAAGGGGGAAGGAAGTGGTGCGGGAACGATCGTCAGTGGCTGAGGGTCTATACAATCATACAATGTATAATATACAAATGGCTGAGGGTCTCTACAATCATACATAATAAACAATCCTACAGAAATACATGATATACAATCCTACTGAGGTAGACGCTGTCAAGGGGCATGACACCTCCCCCCTTGGGAGACTAAACTTTACAGGAGTTTAGGCTGCACACATCATGAGGCTCCTTGACAGCGCGTCCGCAAAGTAGTTTTCAGAACCTTTAATATGCTTAATCTCTATATGATATGGCTGTAGGTAGAGGGACCAACGCAGAAGGCGTTGATTGGAGAACTGGGTTCTGGTGAGGAAGGTCAAGGGATTGTGGTCAGTGTAGACTTGTATCTTCTGTTGTCCGTAGAGGTAACACTCGAACTTCTTGAAGGCAGAGATGATTGCTAGGAGCTCCTTCTCGATGGTGCTGTAGTTACGTTGGTGCTTGTTGAACGTGGCGGAGTGATACGCTATAGGATGCAACACCCCATCTCTCTCCTGGAGGAGGACAGCACCAAGGGCACCCTCGCTAGCATCAGTTTGTAGGAGATAGGGGAGGCACAGGTCAGGAGCTACCAAGACAGGACCATGTGCGAGATAGGTCTTGAGCTGGTTGAACGAGGCTTTACAGTCGGCAGTCCACATGTAGGTCACTTTGCTGCTGGTCAGGCGAGTAAGTGGGGCCACCACAGCAGAGAAGTTAGGGCAGTACCGCCTATAGAACCCTGCCATCCCCAGGAACCGCATCAGCGCCTTCTTCGTGTGGGGGACAGGATAGGCAAGGATGGCGTCCACGTTTGCCGATTTTGGTCGAACTCGGCCGCGACCCACTTCGTGTCCCAGGTAGGTGACCACTGCGCCGCCGAAGGTAGTCTTGGCCAAGTTGATGGTCAGATGGGCATCACGCAGCCTTCCCAGGACGTTAGTCAGTCGCTGCAGATGTTGGGACCAGGTCTCTGTATATATAATTACATCATCTAAGTACACATTTACTCCATTTAGATCTTGTAATAGGCAGTTCATAGTACGTTGGAATGTAGCGGGGGCATTCCTAAGTCCAAAAGGCATGACTAAATACTGAAAAAGGCCAAAGGGAGTGATGAAAGCTGAAATGATTTGAGCCCTATTAGTTAGTGGGATCTGATGGTAACCTTTTAGTAAGTCAATTTTGGTTATGAACTTAGACTGGCCCACCGCATCAATAAGATCATCAATTCTGGGAAGGGGATAGGCGTCAGGTGTAGTGGCAGCGTTAACCCGTCGGTAGTCCACGACGAGTCGAAACTGTCCGCTCTCTTTAGGTACCAGCAAGCACGGTGAGGCCCAGGGTGACCTGCTCGGGACCGCCAAGCCATGATCCAGGAGGTAGTCCAGTTCTTTCTCCAGCTGTTCTTTCTTCCTGTGTGGGACTCTGTAGGGTGACTGTCGGATGGGGTTAGTTCCTGGCATGAGTTCAACGTCATGGCGCACGATCTCACAATATCCAGGCTTATCAGAGAATACATCTATGTACTGAGACAACACACTGGAGATCTCGTCTACTTGAGTTTCAGTTAGGTTTTTTAAGTACCCAGGCAACGCCTGCAAGATTTCGGAATTGGAACAACCTTCCCACTCATTGTCTGGGGTTAGATTTTCCAGTGTGTTCTCGTCAGTATTTATAATGTTACAGGGGAGTCTCAATGGATCAGGTGCAGGTTCTCGGGTAAGGTATAATTTTATTAAATTGATATGCACTAGCTGTGTGGACTTGCGACGGTCAGGGGTATTCAAGATGTAATTCCGGTCATCAACCTTTCTTTTTACCATATAAGGACCTTGATACTTGGCTGACAAGGGGGACCCTGGGACTGGGAGGTAGGCCAACACCTGGTCTCCCTCTTTGAACTCCCTCAACCTAGTGTTCACATCATACCTAGCTTTCATCTTTTCCTGTGCTTTTACTAAGTTATCAGATGCAAACTGACGCACCTTACTGAGTCTATTCTTAAGGTTTTCCAGGTAAGCTGTTACAGTTACTAGTCGTGCTGGAGAGGGTTGGATTAATTTATCTTTGATTACCTTAAGCGGACCTCTCCCTTTCCTACCAAAGAGGAGTTCAAAGGGGGAGCAACCAAGGGACTCTTGCGGGGCTTCTCGGATAGCAAACAAGAGGAATGGTAACCCCTCATCCCAGTCCCGATCCCCTTCATTACAGTACTTACGGATCATTGATTTCAAGGTCTGATGACACCGTTCAAGAGCTCCCTGAGACTGAGGATGGTAAGCCGTGGACAGAGTCTGTTGGATGTCGAGTTCATGTAGTACCTGGCGGAAGAGATCACTCGTGAAGTTAGAGCCTCGGTCGCTTTGTATTTCCTGGTGAATACCATAAGTAGTGAACATATGAACGAGAATGTTAGAGATGGTCCTAGCCGAAATATTTTTTAATGGAAAAGCTTCTGGATAGCGGGTACTTGGGCACATGACAGTGAGGATGTATTGGTTTCCTCTTTTTGTTCTAGGGAGAGGGCCAACGATGTCTATGAGGATCTTTTGGAAAGGTTCAGAAGGGACTTGAATGGGCTGTAGTGGATACTGAGGGAGTGCCTGGTTAGGTTTACCCACTATCTGACAAGTATGGCAAGAGTTTATGAATTTGGTTACATCTTGTTTCATGCCGGGCCAATAGAAGTTATTAAGTAGCTTCAAATAAGTTTTCTTGATTCCGAGGTGCCCCCCAAAACCTTCATGAGCGATCTCCATTACAGATGTCCTGATAGTTTGTGGCAACACAACCTGATGGGTTTCAGCCCAAGTGTCATCATCTGTTAGTCTAGGTGGCCTATAGAATCTCATTAATATGTCACCCTCATAGTAGTAAGATGGGGAATGGAGGACGTTGTCCTTAAGGATAGCCTTCCTTTGGAGTACCGTTAGAGTAGGATCCAACCTCTGCGCTTCCTCCAGTTTATGCTCAGAGATCAGCTCCTTCAGGGATGCCCCAGCCGGAAGATGTTGCGTTAGGACTTCATCTTCAGGCAGGGCACAGTGAGCTTGGGCGCGAGTGACTGCACAACTGGGGAACAACGTTGGTTGGACCCTCTCTATAGCCTCGGTAGGGTTGTATGGCAGTGGGGAATCCTGCGTGGACAGCAAGGGTACGACCAAACTGCCGGCCAGGTCATTTCCCAGGAGGAAGGTGGAGTCAGGAATGG
This sequence comes from Petrolisthes cinctipes, assembly GCA_033782935.1. Taxonomy (NCBI): domain Eukaryota; kingdom Metazoa; phylum Arthropoda; class Malacostraca; order Decapoda; family Porcellanidae; genus Petrolisthes; species Petrolisthes cinctipes. The sequence goes on from JAWQEG010000491.1 coordinate 852,013, forward strand.
GCAAGGGAGTATCAATAACCCCTACGATTACGGGTCCCGTTACTGCATCACAGCTGAGATGGATCTTGGCCAGGGGCACTGGAGTACTTGCGTGCAGCATTTGGAGATGCACCTTTTCCCCTGTCAAGTTGTTATCGATGTTGGGTAGAGAGGACTTGGTGATTAGAGACTGGGCAGATGCGGTATCCCTGATGATCTGTACAGGGTATAGCTCCATACCAGCACCGAGGGATACGGTGCCAGTCGATCGGAAAGGCTGGAAGAGATCTTGTGGGGGTGGCTGAACAACATTAGTGGTAGCTACTGGTCGAGTGAACGGGTTGGTATTGGTACTACCCTTTGCCACCTTACATCTAGGGTCAGGACAATCTTTAACAAAATGTCCTTCCTTCTTACAGTATCTACAAATGGTTTTAAATTGTTCAGGGAGACTCTGTCCAACGGGTTTACCAGGGTTAGTGTGAGAACCTGCATCTGTCCTAACAATATTAGGTCTCTTCTCTCCCAAGGCCTTTTCTCTCAGCCCGGGGCGATGGATAAGGGAAAAAACATCGGCGATATTGGCTGCCCTGATTAAGTCAGTTTCCTCCTTGTCAATAATGTGCACCATGATGGAATACGGAACTTTTCGTTTGAATTCTTCAGTGACTATTAAGTTAGCTAATTCATCAAAAGTGGCAACATTCGCCGACTTCACCCACCTCCGGAAAGCTCTTAATTTCTCAGAAGCAAACTCTGTGAAAGTCTGGACATAGGTTTTGTTTAGGTTCCTAAAGGCCTGTCGGTAACCTTCGGTGGAGATTGAATAGGAGGAGATTATAGCTTCCTTAACCGAGTCATAGTTTGTATTATCCTCTATCCCGTCACATACAGTGATAGCCCTACCTACAAGTTTAGGCTTAATTAGCCATACCCAATGGTCCCTTGGCCACTGAAAATGAGAGGCGGTGGACTCGAATTCTCTGAAGAAAACTTCGGGATTATCTTCGGAGAAGGCAGGTACAAGCTTGAGGTGTTTATACCAACGTCGAAGTTTACTGGTTCTGAAGTCTGTGGGGCTACTGGACTAGCCTTTAGTTGGAGAAGGTGTAGCTCGTGTTGCCTTTCGAGGGCACGTTCTTGTCGCTCTTCTTCTCGACGTTGCTCCTCGAACTGGAACTTTATCTTCGCGTTGTCTCGCTCGGTTAGTTCGTACTGTAGTTTTAGTTTCATGGCTTCAAGCTTCACCTTCTCTATCTCCAGGGTCTCCTTGGGGTCGTTGGTTTGTACCACCCCTTGTGAGTTGCCTCCCGTCACTCTCAGATGAGCAAGAACCATTTCTTTCAACTGGGCTTTCGTGGTACTATATGTGAAGGGAATGTTATAACTAGTGGCTAAGTACTTTAAATCATCCTTTCTGACGTCAGCATCAACCAACTCCTCCACCGACGGGTTACCGACAAACTCGACTGGGTCGAAACTTGACATTGTGACTCGAGACCAGTTCCGATTCCACCACTAGAAGTTTATGCCCAATAGCTACTTAGTATTAATTAACAACAATACACAAAAAAAACATAAAGACACTAAAATCACATTAGACGGCTCAAGGACTTGCTTCCCAAACTAGCAATAGACAGCCGTAGACACTTCAAACTGCCGTTTGCCAGGGACATGAAATGAGTGTGGCGTATTTCCCGCTCATACTCACAGACAGACTTAGCGCTCGCTAAACAGATTGAGGCTGGTCAAACGCACAGTTGAGTGTATATACTAGTTAACTGATGAGAAGAGCTCTCTTGTCTCTTAAGAATTAGAAATGAAAATGATGAGTCTCCAGATGACGATGGCGGGAGCCAGTCTCTATCTCTCAGGTGGGTAGTGTAAGTTTGTGTTTGACACAGGGACAAGTATTACCGCTGAACCTGTGGTTTTCAGTTTCCAGTTGTTTACGTATCACATCACCTATAGGAGGGTACCCTAACACCACACTGGCCAAGTGTAGAGTCAACGTATGAATCCACGAAGTAACTTTAGCACAACAATTTAAGAATTATTCCACTCCTAACCTAACGGGCATAATTTCCTAGTATGCAGGCAGGTCCCTATCTCCATGTACTGTGTAAACAATTCACAACAATCGGATCCCGGTCAGGCCCCCATGTAACGATCTGGCCTAGCACAGTAATGGGCAGTGAGCAATGATTACCAGTCTAGGGGCTCAGTATCACTGTGATAAGCCACTCGTCACCGTAGTTGGTTAATTAAGGTAAGCACGAAACAACCAGGTTTAGTTTAGTTTAAAATAATTATTCACCAACTCCAGAACAGAACATATAACTCCCGAGTTGAAACAGGACAGTGAACAGTTACACAGCACAAATGAGAACAGGGACATACCATACAAATGGTACACAACACAGCCACAAAAACTTATCTGGGTGAAGTGGAGGCAGCACACCTAGAATACACTCCCGGACCACAACCTTACAAAAACCTTGGGAGAGAGAAAAGGCCCTGATGTCGAGATGCAGCCGAGCTGCTGATGAGACTCAATTTCTGGGACAAGCTAGGCGCCTTATATACAGGCGGGTGAAGCCCGGCCTGCTTCGAAGGCATGTTCGAAGAAGTACCTTCGAAACCTCCTGAAGGGAGTGAAGGCACTCGACTCTCTGGGGAGTCGAACGAGAGACTGCCTCGTTAATAGTTAAGGGGGAAGGAAGTGGTGCGGGAACGATCGTCAGTGGCTGAGGGTCTATACAATCATACAATGTATAATATACAAATGGCTGAGGGTCTCTACAATCATACATAATAAACAATCCTACAGAAATACATGATATACAATCCTACTGAGGTAGACGCTGTCAAGGGGCATGACAATGCACATTTCGACTTTGGGCACCTAAAATATAGATTTTCAGCATGTTTTGGGCCTGTATTTTGAAAATACATTAACACGGAGTAGGCATGTACAGATCGCTTCTGGAACCCAAATAAATCGAATTTTAGGGTGTTCTGAGCCTGAATTTGAGATATGAACGGATACAGAAGATGAATGCACATATCGACTTTGGGCACCTAAAATATCGATTTTGAGCATGTTTTGGGTCTGTATCTTGAAAACATTCTAGCAAGAAGTAGGCATGTACAGATCGCTTCTGGGACCCAAAAATATCGAATTTTCGGGTGTTTTGAACCTGAATTTGGGATATAGACGGGTACAGAATATGCATACACATATTGACTTTGGGCAGCTAAAATATCGATTTACAGCATGTTTTAGGCCTGTATTTTAAAAATACTCTAACACGGAGTATGCATGTACAGATGGCTTTTGGGACCCAAAAATATCGAATATTCGGGTGTTTTGAGTCTGAATTTGAGATATAAACGGGTACAGAAGATGCATGCACATATCGACTTTGGGCACCCAAAATATCGATTTTAAGCATGTTTTGAGCCTGTATCTTTAAAATACTCTAACACGGAGTAGACACGTACAGATCGCTTCTGGGACCCAAATAAATCGAATTTTCGGTTGTTCTGAGCCTGATTTTGAGATATGAACGGGAACAGAAGATGCATGCACATATCTACTTCGGACACCTAAAATATCGATTTTGAGCATGTTTTTGGCCTGTATTTTGAAAATACTCAAACACGGTGTAGACATGTACAGATCGCTTCTGGGACACAAAAATATCGATTTTTTGGGTGTTTTGAGCCTGAATTTGAGATATAAACGGTTACAGAAGATGCATGCACATATCGACTTTGGAACCCAAAATATCGATTTTTAGTATGTTTTGGGCGTTTAATTTGAAAATATTCTAGCACTAAGTAGGCATGTACAGATCGCTTCTGGGACCCAAAAATATCGAATTTTCGGGTGTTTTGAGCCAGAAATTGGGATATAACCGGGTACAGAGGATGCATGCACATATCGACTTTTTGCACCTAAAATATCGATTTTGAGCATGTTTTGGGTCTGTATCTTGAAAAAATTCTAGCAAGGAGTAGGCATGTACAGATCGCTTCTGGGATCCAAAATTATCGAATTTTCGGGTGTTTTGAACCTGAATTTGGAATATAGACGGATACCGAAAATGCATGCACATATCGACTTTTTGCACCTAAAATATCGATTTTGAGCATGTTTTGGGCCTGTATTTTGAAAATACTCTAACACGGAGTAGGCATGTACAGATCGCTTCGAGGACCCAAATATATCGACTTTTCGGGTGTTTTGAGCCTGAATTTGAGATATAAACGGGTACAGATAATGCATGCACATTTCGACTTTGGGCACCTAAAATATAGATTTTCAGCATGTTTTGGGCCTGTATTTTGAAAATACATTAACACGGAGTAGGCATGTACAGATCGCTTCTGGAACCCAAATAAATCGAATTTTAGGGTGTTCTGAGCCTGAATTTGAGATATGAACGGATACAGAAGATGCATGCACATATCGACTTTGGGCACCCAAAATATCGATTTTAAGCATGTTTTGAGCCTGTATTTTTAAAATACTCTAACACGGAGTAGACACGTACAGATCGCTTCTGGGACCCAAATAAATCGAATTTTCGGTTGTTCTGAGCCTGATTTTGAGATATGAACGGGAACAGAAGATGCATGCACATATCGACTTCGGACACCTAAAATATCGATTTTGAGCATGTTTTTGGCCTGTATTTTGAAAATACTCAAACACGGTGTAGACATGTACAGATCGCTTCTGGGACACAAAAATATCGATTTTTTGGGTGTTTTGAGCCTGAATTTGAGATATAAACGGGTACAGAAGATGCATGCACATATCGACTTTGGAACCCAAAATATCGATTTTTAGTATGTTTTGGGCGTTTAATTTGAAAATATTCTAGCACTGAGTAGGCATGTACAGATCGCTTCTGGGACCCAAAAATATCGAATTTTCTGGTGTTTTGAGCCAGAAATTGGGATATAACCGGGTACAGAGGATGCATGCACATATCGACTTTTTGCACCTAAAATATCGATTTTGAGCATGTTTTGGGTATGTATCTTGAAAAAATTCTAGCAAGGAGTAGGCATGTACAGATCGCTTCTGGGATCCAAAATTATCGACTTTTCGTGTGTTTTGAACCTGAATTTGGGATATAGACGGATACCGAAAATGCATGCACATATCGACTTTTTGCACCTAAAATATCGATTTTGAGCATGTTTTCGGCCTGTATTTTGAAAATACTCTAACACGGAGTAGGCATGTACAGATCGCTTCGGGGACCCAAATATATCGACTTTTCGGGTGTTTTGAGCCTGAATTTGAGATATAAACGGGTACAGATAATGCATGCACATTTCGACTTTGGGCACCTAAAATATAGATTTTCAGCATGTTTTGGGCCTGTATTTTGAAAATACATTAACACGGAGTAGGCATGTACAGATCGCTTCTGGAACCCAAATAAATCGAATTTTAGGGTGTTCTGAGCCTGAATTTGAGATATGAACGGATACAGAAGATGAATGCACATATCGACTTTGGGCACCTAAAATATCGATTTTGAGCATGTTTTGGGCCTGTATTTTGAAAATAATATAGCACGGTGTAGACATGTACAGATCGCTTCTGGGACACAAAAATATCGATTTTTTGGGTGTTTTGAGCCTGAATTTGAGATATAAACGGGTACAGAAGATGCATACACATATCGACTTTGGCACCCAAAATATCGATTTTTAGTATGTTTTGGGCGTATAATTTGAAAATGCTCTAAAACGGAGTAGGCATGTACAGATCGCTTCTGGGACACAAAAAGATCGAATTTTCGGGGGTTTTGAGCCTGAATTTGAGATATAAACGGGTACAGAAGATGCATGCACATTTCGACTTTTTGCACCTAAAATATCGATTTTGAGCATGTTTTGGGTCTGCATCTTGAAAACATTCTAGCAAGAAGTAGGCATGTACAGATTGCTTCTGGGATCCAAAAATATCGAATTTTCGAGTGTTTTGAACCTGAATTTGGGATATAGACGGGTACAGAAGATGCATACACATATTGACTTTGTGCAGCTAAAATATCGATTTTCAGCATGTTTTAGGCATGTATTTTTAAAATACTCTAACACAGAGTATGCATGTACACATTGCTTTTGGGACCCAAAAATATCGAATATTCGGGTGTTTTGAGTCTGAATTTGAGATATAAACGGGTACAGAAGATGCATGCACATATCGACTTTGAGCACCCAAAATATCGATTTTGAGCATGTTTTGGGCCTGTATTTTTAAAATACTCTAACACTGAGTAGACACGTACAGATCGCTTCTGGAACCCAAATAAATCGAATTTTAGGGTGTTCTGAGCCTGAATTTGAGATATGAACGGATACAGAAGATGCATGCACATATCGACTTTGGGCACCTAAAATATCGATTTTGAGCATGTTTTGGGCCTGTATTTTGAAAATACTATAGCACGGTGTAGACATGTACAGATCGCTTCTGGGACACAAAAATTTCGATTTTTTGGGTGTTTTGAGCCTGAATTTGGGATATAAACGGTTACAGAAGATGCATGCACATTTCGACTTTTTGCACCTAAAATATCGATTTACAGCATGTTTTAGGCCTGTATTTTAAAAATACTCTAACACGGAGTATGCATGTACAGATGGCTTTTGGGACCCAAAAATATCGAATATTCGGGTGTTTTGAGTCTGAATTTGAGATATAAACGGGTACAGAAGATGCATGCACATATCGACTTTGGGCACCCAAAATATCGATTTTAAGCATGTTTTGAGCCTGTATTTTTAAAATACTCTAACACGGAGTAGACACGTACAGATCGCTTCTGGGACCCAAATAAATCGAATTTTCGGTTGTTCTGAGCCTGATTTTGAGATATGAACGGGAACAGAAGATGCATGCACATATCGACTTCGGACACCTAAAATATCGATTTTGAGCATGTTTTTGGCCTGTATTTTGAAAATACTCAAACACGGTGTAGACATGTACAGATCGCTTCTGGGACACAAAAATATCGATTTTTTGGGTGTTTTGAGCCTGAATTTGAGATATAAACGGGTACAGAAGATGCATGCACATATCGACTTTGGAACCCAAAATATCGATTTTGAGCATGTTTTGGGTCTGTATCTTGAAAACATTCTAGCAAGAAGTAGGCATGTACAGATTGCTTCTGGGACCCAAAAATATCGAATTTTCGAGTGTTTTGAACCTAAATTTGGGTTATAGACGGGTACAGAAGATGCATACACATATTGACTTTGTGCAGCTAAAATATCGATTTTCTGCATGTTTTAGGCCTGTATTTTGAAATTACTCTAACACGGAGTAGACACGTACAGATCGCTTTTGGGACCCAAATAAATCGAACTTTCGGGTGTTCCGAGCCTGAATTTGAGATATGAACGGGTACAGAAGATGCATGCACATATCGAATTTGGGCACCTAAAATATCGATTTTGAGTATGTTTTGGGCCTGTATTTTTAAAATACTCTAACACGGAGTAGACACGTACAGATCGCTTCTGGGACCCAAACAAATCGAATTTTCGGTTGTTCTGAGCCTGATTTTGAGATATGAACGGGAACAGAAGATGCATGCACATATCGACTTCGGACACCTAAAATATCGATTTTGAGCATGTTTTTGGCCTGTATTTTGAAAATACTCAAACACGGTGTAGACATGTACAGATCGCTTCTGGGACACAAAAATATCGATTTTTTGGGTGTTTTGAGCCTGAATTTGAGATATAAACGGGTACAGAAGATGCATGCACATATCGACTTTGGAACCCAAAATATCGATTTTTAGTATGTTTTGGGCGTTTAATTTGAAAATATTCTAGCACTGAGTAGGCATGTACAGATCGCTTCTGGGACCCAAAAATATCGAATTTTCGGGTGTTTTGAGCCAGAAATTGGGATATAACCGGGTACAGAGGATGCATGCACATATCGACTTTTTGCACATAAAATATCGATTTTGAGCATGTTTTGGGTCTGTATCTTGAAAAAATTCTAGCAAGGAGTAGGCATGTACAGATCGCTTCTGGGATCCAAAATTATCGAATTTTCGGGTGTTTTAAACCTGAATTTGGGATATAGACGGATACCGAAAATGCATGCACATATCGACTTTTTGCACCTAAAATATCGATTTTGAGCATGTTTTCGGCCTGTATTTTGAAAATACTCTAACACGGAGTAGGCATGTACAGATCGCTTCGGGGACCCAAAAATATCGACTTTTCGGGTGTTTTGAGCCTGAATTTGAGATATAAACGGGTACAGATAATGCATGCACATTTCGACTTTGGGCACCTAAAATATCGATTTTGAGCATGTTTTGGGCCTGTATTTTAAAAATACATTAACACGGAGTAGACACGTACAGATCGCTTCTGGGACACAAAAATATCGATTTTTTGGGTGTTTTGAGCCTGAATTTGAGATATAAACGGGTACAGAAGATGCATGCACATATCGACATTGGCACCCAAAATATCGATTTTTAGTATGTTTTGGGCGTATAATTTGAAAATATTCTAGCACTGAGTAGGCATGTACAGATCGCTTCTGGGACCCAAAAATATCGAATTTTCGGGTGTTTTGAACCAGAAATTGGGATATAACCGGGTACAGAGGATGCATGCACATATCGACTTTTTGCACCTAAAATAACGATTTTGAGCATGTTTTGGGTCTGTATCTTGAAAAAATTCTAGCAAGGAGTAGGCATGTACAGATCGCTTCTGGGACCCAAAATTATCGAATTTTCGGGTGTTTTGAACCTGAATTTGGGATATAGACGGATACCGAAGATGCATGCACATATCGACTTTTTGCACCTAAAATATCGATTTTGAGCATGTTTTGGGCCTGTATTTTGAAAATACTCTAACACGGAGTAGGCATGTACAGATCGCTTCGGGGACCCAAAAATATCGAATTTTCGGGTGTTTTGAGCCTGAATTTGAGATATAAACGGGTACAGAAGATGCATGCACATTTCGACTTTTTGCACCTAAAATATCGATTTTGAGTATGTTTTGGGTCTGTATCTTGAAAACATTCTAGCAAGAAGTAGGCATGTACAGATTGCTTTTGGGACCCAAAATTATCGAATTTTCGAGTGTTTTGAACCTGAATTTGGGATATAGACGGGTACAGAAGATGCATACACATATTGACTTTGGGCAGCTAAAATATCGATTTTCAGCATGTTTTAGGCCTGTATTTTGAAAATACTCTAACACGGAGTATGCATGTACACATTGCTTTTGGGACCCAAAAATATCGAATATTCGGGTGTTTTGAGTCTGAATTTGAGATATAAACGGGTACAGAAGATGCATGCACATATCGACTTTGGGCACCCAAAATATCGATTTTAAGCATGTTTTGAGCCTGTATTTTTAAAATACTCTAACACGGAGTAGACACGTACAGATCGCTTCTGGGACCCAAATAAATCGAATTTTCGGTTGTTCTGAGCCTGATTTTGAGATATGAACGGGTACAGAAGATGCATGCACATATCGAATTTGGGCACCTAAAATATCGATTTTGAGTATGTTTTGGGCCTGTATTTTGAAAATACTCTAACACGGAGTAGACACGTACAGATCGCTTCTGGGACCCAAATAAATCGAATTTTCGGTTGTTCTGAGCCTGATTTTGAGATATGAACGGGAACAGAAGATGCATGCACATATCGACTTCGGACACCTAAAATATCGATTTTGAGCATGTTTTTGGCCTGTATTTTGAAAATACTCAAACACGGTGTAGACATGTACAGATCGCTTCTGGGACACAAAAATATCGATTTTTTGGGTGTTTTGAGCCTGAATTTGAGATATAAACGGGTACAGAAGATGCATGCACATATCGACTTTGGAACCCAAAATATCGATTTTTAGTATGTTTTGGGCGTTTAATTTGAAAATATTCTAGCACTGAGTAGGCATGTACAGATCGCTTCTGGGACCCAAAAATATCGAATTTTCGGGTGTTTTGAGCCAGAAATTGGGATATAACCGGGTACAGAGGATGCATGCACATATCGACTTTTTGCACATAAAATATCGATTTTGAGCATGTTTTGGGTCTGTATCTTGAAAAAATTCTAGCAAGGAGTAGGCATGTACAGATCGCTTCTGGGATCCAAAATTATCGAATTTTCGGGTGTTTTGAACCTGAATTTGGGATATAGACGGATACCGAAAATGCATGCACATATCGACTTTTTGCACCTAAAATATCGATTTTGAGCATGTTTTCGGCCTGTATTTTGAAAATACTCTAACACGGAGTAGGCATGTACAGATCGCTTCGGGGACCCAAAAATATCGACTTTTCGGGTGTTTTGAGCCTGAATTTGAGATATAAACGGGTACAGATAATGCATGCACATTTCGACTTTGGGCACCTAAAATATCGATTTTGAGCATGTTTTGGGCCTGTATTTTAAAAATACATTAACACGGAGTAGACACGTACAGATCGCTTCTGGGACACAAAAATATCGATTTTTTGGGTATTTTGAGCCTGAATTTGAGATATAAACGGGTACAGAAGATGCATGCACATATCGACATTGGCACCCAAAATATCGATTTTTAGTATGTTTTAGGCGTATAATTTGAAAATATTCTAGCACTGAGTAGGCATGTACAGATTGCTTCTGGGACCCAAAAATATCGAATTTTCGGGTGTTTTGAACCTGAATTTGGGATATAGACGGATACCGAAGATGCATGCACATATCGACTTTTTGCACCTAAAATAACGATTTTGAGCATGTTTTGGGCCTGTATTTTGAAAATACTCTAACACGGAGTAGGCATGTACAGATCGCTTCGGGGACCCAAAAATATCGAATTTTCGGGTGTTTTGAGCCTGAATTTGAGATATAAACGGGTACAGAAGATGCATGCACATTTCGACTTTTTGCACCTAAAATATCGATTTTGAGTATGTTTTGGGTCTGTATCTTGAAAACATTCTAGCAAGAAGTAGGCATGTACAGATTGCTTTTGGGACCCAAAATTATCGAATTTTCGAGTGTTTTGAACCTGAATTTGGGATATAGACGGGTACAGAAGATGCATACACATATTGACTTTGGGCAGCTAAAATATCGATTTTCAGCATGTTTTAGGCCTGTATTTTGAAAATACTCTAACACGGAGTATGCATGTACACATTGCTTTTGGGACCCAAAAATATCGAATATTCGGGTGTTTTGAGTCTGAATTTGAGATATAAACGGGTACAGAAGATGCATGCACATATCGACTTTGGGCACCCAAAATATCGATTTTAAGCATGTTTTGAGCCTGTATTTTTAAAATACTCTAACACGGAGTAGACACGTACAGATCGCTTCTGGGACCCAAATAAATCGAATTTTCGGTTGTTCTGAGCCTGATTTTGAGATATGAACGGGAACAGAAGATGCATGCACATATCGACTTCGGACACCTAAAATATCGATTTTGAGCATGTTTTTGGCCTGTATTTTGAAAATACTCAAACACGGTGTAGACATGTACAGATCGCTTCTGGGACACAAAAATATCGATTTTTTGGGTGTTTTGAGCCTGAATTTGAGATATAAACGGGTACAGAAGATGCATGCACATATCGACTTTGGAACCCAAAATATCGATTTTTAGTATGTTTTGGGCGTTTAATTTGAAAATATTCTAGCACTGAGTAGGCATGTACAGATCGCTTCTGGGACCCAAAAATATCGAATTTTCGGGTGTTTTGAGCCAGAAATTGGGATATAACCGGGTACAGAGGATGCATGCACATATCGACTTTTTGCACCTAAAATATCGATTTTGAGCATGTTTTGGGTCTGTATCTTGAAAAAATTCTAGCAAGGAGTAGGCATGTACAGATCGCTTCTGGGATCCAAAATTATCGAATTTTCGGGTGTTTTGAACCTGAATTTGGGATATAGACGGATACCGAAAATGCATGCACATATCGACTTTTTGCACCTAAAATATCGATTTTGAGCATGTTTTCGGCCTGTATTTTGAAAATACTCTAACACGGAGTAGGCATGTACAGATCGCTTCGGGGACCCAAAAATATCGACTTTTCGGGTGTTTTGAGCCTGAATTTGAGATATAAACGGGTACAGATAATGCATGCACATTTCGACTTTGGGCACCTAAAATATCGATTTTGAGCATGTTTTGGGCCTGTATTTTAAAAATACATTAACACGGAGTAGACACGTACAGATCGCTTCTGGGACACAAAAATATCGATTTTTTGGGTGTTTTGAGCCTGAATTTGAGATATAAACGGGTACAGAAGATGCATGCACATATCGACATTGGCACCCAAAATATCGATTTTTAGTATGTTTTGGGCGTATAATTTGAAAATATTCTAGCACTGAGTAGGCATGTACAGATCGCTTCTGGGACCCAAAAATATCGAATTTTCGGGTGTTTTGAACCAGAAATTGGGATATAACCGGGTACAGAGGATGCATGCACATATCGACTTTTTGCACCTAAAATAACGATTTTGAGCATGTTTTGGGTCTGTATCTTGAAAAAATTCTAGCAAGGAGTAGGCATGTACAGATCGCTTCTGGGACCCAAAATTATCGAATTTTCGGGTGTTTTGAACCTGAATTTGGGATATAGACGGATACCGAAGATGCATGCACATATCGACTTTTTGCACCTAAAATATCGATTTTGAGCATGTTTTGGGCCTGTATTTTGAAAATACTCTAACACGGAGTAGGCATGTACAGATCGCTTCGGGGACCCAAAAATATCGAATTTTCGGGTGTTTTGAGCCTGAATTTGAGATATAAACGGGTACAGAAGATGCATGCACATTTCGACTTTTTGCACCTAAAATATCGATTTTGAGTATGTTTTGGGTCTGTATCTTGAAAACATTCTAGCAAGAAGTAGGCATGTACAGATTGCTTTTGGGACCCAAAATTATCGAATTTTCGAGTGTTTTGAACCTGAATTTGGGATATAGACGGGTACAGAAGATGCATACACATATTGACTTTGGGCAGCTAAAATATCGATTTTCAGCATGTTTTAGGCCTGTATTTTGAAAATACTCTAACACGGAGTATGCATGTACACATTGCTTTTGGGACCCAAAAATATCGAATATTCGGGTGTTTTGAGTCTGAATTTGAGATATAAACGGGTACAGAAGATGCATGCACATATCGACTTTGGGCACCCAAAATATCGATTTTAAGCATGTTTTGAGCCTGTATTTTTAAAATACTCTAACACGGAGTAGACACGTACAGATCGCTTCTGGGACCCAAATAAATCGAATTTTCGGTTGTTCTGAGCCTGATTTTGAGATATGAACGGGAACAGAAGATGCATGCACATATCGACTTCGGACACCTAAAATATCGATTTTGAGCATGTTTTTGGCCTGTATTTTGAAAATACTCAAACACGGTGTAGACATGTACAGATCGCTTCTGGGACACAAAAATATCGATTTTTTGGGTGTTTTGAGCCTGAATTTGAGATATAAACGGGTACAGAAGATGCATGCACATATCGACTTTGGAACCCAAAATATCGATTTTTAGTATGTTTTGGGCGTTTAATTTGAAAATATTCTAGCACTGAGTAGGCATGTACAGATCGCTTCTGGGACCCAAAAATATCGAATTTTCGGGTGTTTTGAGCCAGAAATTGGGATATAACCGGGTACAGAGGATGCATGCACATATCGACTTTTTGCACCTAAAATATCGATTTTGAGCATGTTTTGGGTCTGTATCTTGAAAAAATTCTAGCAAGGAGTAGGCATGTACAGATCGCTTCTGGGATCCAAAATTATCAAATTTTCGGGTGTTTTGAACCTGAATTTGGGATATAGACGGATACCGAAAATGCATGCACATATCGACTTTTTGCACCTAAAATATCGATTTTGAGCATGTTTTCGGCCTGTATTTTGAAAATACTCTAACACGGAGTAGGCATGTACAGATCGCTTCGGGGACCCAAAAATATCGACTTTTCGGGTGTTTTGAGCCTGAATTTGAGATATAAACGGGTACAGATAATGCATGCACATTTCGACTTTGGGCACCTAAAATATCGATTTTGAGCATGTTTTGGGCCTGTATTTTAAAAATACATTAACACGGAGTAGACACGTACAGATCGCTTCTGGGACACAAAAATATCGATTTTTTGGGTGTTTTGAGCCTGAATTTGAGATATAAACGGGTACAGAAGATGCATGCACATATCGACATTGGCACCCAAAATATCGATTTTTAGTATGTTTTGGGCGTATAATTTGAAAATATTCTAGCACTGAGTAGGCATGTACAGATCGCTTCTGGGACCCAAAAATATCGAATTTTCGGGTGTTTTGAACCAGAAATTGGGATATAACCGGGTACAGAGGATGCATGCACATATCGACTTTTTGCACCTAAAATAACGATTTTGAGCATGTTTTGGGTCTGTATCTTGAAAAAATTCTAGCAAGGAGTAGGCATGTACAGATCGCTTCTGGGACCCAAAATTATCGAATTTTCGGGTGTTTTGAACCTGAATTTGGGATATAGACGGATACCGAAGATGCATGCACATATCGACTTTTTGCACCTAAAATATCGATTTTGAGCATGTTTTGGGCCTGTATTTTGAAAATACTTTGACACGGAGTAGGCATGTACAGATCGCTTCGGGGACCCAAAAATATCGAATTTTCGGGTGTTTTGAGCCTGAATTTGAGATATAAACGGGTACAGAAGATGCATGCACATTTCGACTTTTTGCACCTAAAATATCGATTTTGAGTATGTTTTGGGTCTATATCTTGAAAACATTCTCGCAAGAAGTAGGCATGTACAGATTGCTTTTGGGACCCAAAATTATCGAATTTTCGAGTGTTTTGAACCTGAATTTGGGATATAGACGGGTACAGAAGATGCATACACATATTGACTTTGGGCAGCTAAAATATCGATTTTCAGCATGTTTTAGGCCTGTATTTTGAAAATACTCTAACACGGAGTATGCATGTACACATTGCTTTTGGGACCCAAAAATATCGAATATTCGGGTGTTTTGAGTCTGAATTTGAGATATAAACGGGTACAGAAGATGCATGCACATATCGACTTTGGGCACCCAAAATATCGATTTTAAGCATGTTTTGAGCCTGTATTTTTAAAATACTCTAACACGGAGTAGACACGTACAGATCGCTTCTGGGACCCAAATAAATCGAATTTTCGGTTGTTCTGAGCCTGATTTTGAGATATGAACGGGAACAGAAGATGCATGCACATATCGACTTCGGACACCTAAAATATCGATTTTGAGCATGTTTTTGGCCTGTATTTTGAAAATACTCAAACACGGTGTAGACATGTACAGATCGCTTCTGGGACACAAAAATATCGATTTTTTGGGTGTTTTGAGCCTGAATTTGAGATATAAACGGGTACAGAAGATGCATGCACATATCGACTTTGGAACCCAAAATATCGATTTTTAGTATGTTTTGGGCGTTTAATTTGAAAATATTCTAGCACTGAGTAGGCATGTACAGATCGCTTCTGGGACCCAAAAATATCGAATTTTCGGGTGTTTTGAGCCAGAAATTGGGATATAACCGGGTACAGAGGATGCATGCACATATCGACTTTTTGCACCTAAAATATCGATTTTGAGCATGTTTTGGGTATGTATCTTGAAAAAATTCTAGCAAGGAGTAGGCATGTACAGATCGCTTTTGGGACCCAAAATTATCGAATTTTCGGGTGTTTTGAACCTGAATTTGGGATATAAACGGGTACAGAAGATGCATGCACATTTCGACTTTTTGCACCTAAAATATCGATTTTGAGTATGTTTTGGGTCTGTATCTTGAAAACATTCTAGCAAGAAGTAGGCATGTACAGATTGCTTTTGGGACCCAAAATTATCGAATTTTCGAGTGTTTTGAACCTGAATTTGGGATATAGACGGGTACAGAAGATGCATACACATATTGAATTTGGGCAGCTAAAATATCGATTTTCAGCATGTTTTAGGCCTGTATTTGAGATATAAACGGGTACAGAAGATGCATGCACATATCGACTTTGGGCACACAAAATATCGATTTTAAGCATGTTTTGGGCCTGTATTTTTAAAACACTCTAACACGGAGTAGACACGTAGAGATCACTTTTGGGACCCAAATAAATCGAATTTCCGGTTGTTCTGAGCCTGAATTTGAGATATGAACAGGTACAGAAGATGCATGCACATATCGACTACGGGCACCTAAAATATCGATTTTGAGCATGTTTTGGGCCTGTATTTTGAAAATACTTTAACACAGTATAGACATGTACAGATTGCTTCTGGGACACAAAAATATCGAATTTTCGGAATTTTGAGCCTGAATTTGAGATATAAACGAGTACAGAAGATGCATAAACATATAGACTTTTTGCACCTAAAATATCGATTTTGAGCATGTTTTGGGTCTGTATCTTGAAAACTTTCTAGCAAGAAGTAGGCATGTACAGATTGCTTCTGGGACCCAAAAATATCGAATTTTCGAGTGTTTTGAACCTGAATTTGGGATATAGACGGGTACAGAAGATGCATACACATATTGACTTTGGGCAGCTAAAATATCGATTTACATCATGTTTTAGGCCTGTATTTTGAAAATACTCTAACACGGAGTATGCATGTACAGATGGCTTTTGGGACCCAAAAATATCGAATATTCGGGTGTTTTGAGTCTGAATTTGAGATATGAACGGGTACAGAAGATGCATGCACATATCGACTTTGGGCACCCAAAATATCGATTTTGAGCATGTTTTGGGCCTGAATATTTAAAATACTCTAACACTGAATAGACACGTACAGATCGCTTCTAGGACCCAAATAAATCGAATTTTCGAGTGTTCTGAGCCTGAATTTGAGATATGAAAGGGTACAGAAGATGCATGCACATATTGACTTTGGGCACCTAAAATATAGATTTTCGGCATGTTTTGGGCCTGTATTTTGAAAATACATTAACACGGACTAGGCATGTACAGATCGCTTAAGGGACACAAAAATATCGAATTTTCGGAGTTTTGAGCCAGAAATTGGGATATAACCGGGTACAGAGGATGCATGCACATATTGACTTTGGGCAGCTAAAATATCGATTTACAGCATGTTTTAAGCCTGTATTTTAAAAATACTCTAACACGGAGTAGGCATGTACAGATCGCTTCGGAGACCCAAAAATATCGAATTTTCGAGTGTTTTGAACCTGAATTTGAGATATAAACGGGTACAGAAGATGCATACACATATCGACTTTGGCACCCAAAATATCGATTTTTAGTATGTTTTGGGCGTATAATTTGAAAATACTCTAACACGGAGTAGACATGTACAGATCACTTGGGGGACCCAAAAATATCGAATATTCGGGTGTTTTGAGTCTGAATTTGAGATATAAACGGGTACAGAAGATGCATGCACATATCGACTTTGGGCACCCAAAATATCGATTTTGAGCATGTTTTGGGCCTGTATTTTTAAAATACTCTAACACTGAGTAGACACGTACAGATCGCTTCTGGAACCCAAATAAATCGAATTTTAGGGTGTTCTGAGCCTGAATTTGAGATATGAACGGATACAGAAGATGCATGCACATATCGACTTTGGGCACCTAAAATATCGATTTCGAGCATGTTTTGGGCCTGTATTTTGAAAATACTATAGCACGGTGTAGACATGTACAGATCGCTTCGGGGACACAAAAATATCGATTTTTTGGGTGTTTTGAGCCTGAATTTGGGATATAAACGGGTACAGAAGATGCATGCACATTTCGACTTTTTGCACCTAAAATATCGATTTTGAGCATGTTTTGGGTCTGTATCTTGAAAACATTCTAGCAAGAAGTAGGCATGTACAGATTGCTTCTGGGACCCAAAAATATCGAATTTTCGAGTGTTTTGAACCTGAATTTGGGATATAGACAGGTACAGAAGATGCATACACATATTGACTTTGGGCAGCTAAAATATCGATTTTCTGCATGTTTTAGGCTTGTATTTTTGAAAATACTCTAACACGGAGTATGCATGTACACATTGCTTTTGGGACCCAAAAATATCGAATATTCGGGTGTTTTGAGTCTGAATTTGAGATATAAACGGGTACAGAAGATGCATGCACATATCGACTTTGGGCACCTAAAATATCGATTTTGAGCATGTTTTGGGCCTGTATTTTGAAAATACTATAACACAGTGTAGACATGTACAGATCGCTTTTGGGACACAAAAATATCGAATTTTCGGAGTTTTGAGCCTGAATTTGAGATATAAACGAGTACAGAAGATGCATGCACATATCGACTTTTTGCACCTAAAATATCGATTTTGAGCATGTTTTGGGTCTGTATCTTGAAAACATTCTAGCAAGAAGTAGGCAAGTACAGATTGCTTTTGGGACCCAAAAATATCGAATTTTCGAGTGTTTTGAACCTGAATTTGGGATATAGACGGGTACAGAAGATGCATACACATATTGACTTTGGGCAGCTAAAATATCGATTTTCTGCATGTTTTAGGCCAGTATTTTGAAAATACTCTAACACGGAGTATGCATGTACAGATGGCTTTTGGGACCCAAAAATATCGAATATTCAGGTGTTTTGAGTCTGAATTTGAGATATAAACGGGTACAGAAGATGCATGCACATATCGACTTTGGGCACCCAAAATATCGATTTTGAGCATGTTTTGGGCCTGTATTTTTAAAACACTCTAACACGGAGTAGACACGTACAGATCACTTTTGGGACCCAAATAAATCGAATTTCCGGTTGTTCTGAGCCTGAATTTGAGATATGAACAGGTACAGAAGATGCATGCACATATCGACTTCGGGCACCTAAAATATCGATTTTGAGCATGTTTTGGGCCTGTATTTTGAAATTACTCAAACACGGTGTAGACATGTACAGATCGCTTCTGGGACACAAAAATATCGATTTTTTGGGTGTTTTGAGCCTGAATTTGAGATATAAACGGGTACAGAAGATGCATACACATATCGACTTTGGCACCCAAAATATCGATTTTTAGTATGTTTTGGGCGTATAATTTGAAAATACTCTAACACGGAGTAGACATGTACAGATCGCTTGGGGGACCCAAAAATATCGAATATTCGGGTGTTTTGAGTCTGAATTTGAGATATAAACGGGTACAGAAGATGCATGCACATATCGACTTTGGGCACCCAAAATATCGATTTTGAGCATGTTTTGGGCCTGTATTTTTAAAATACTCTAACACTGAGTAGACACGTACAGATCGCTTCTGGAACCCAAATAAATCGAATTTTAGGGTGTTCTGAGCCTGAATTTGAGATATGAACGGATACAGAAGATGCATGCACATATCGACTTTGGGCACCTAAAATATCGATTTTGAGCATGTTTTGGGCCTGTATTTTGAAAATACTATAGCACGGTGTAGACATGTACAGATCGCTTCTGGGACACAAAAATATCGATTTTTTTGGGTGTTTTGAGCCTGAATTTGGGATATAAACGGGTACAGAAGATGCATGCACATTTCGACTTTTTGCACCTAAAATATCGATTTTGAGCATGTTTTGGGTCTGTATCTTGAAAACATTCTAGCAAGAAGTAGGCATGTACAGATTGCTTCTATGACCCAAAAATATCGAATTTTCGAGTGTTTTGAACCTGAATTTGGGATATAGACGGGTACAGAAGATGCATACACATATTGACTTTGGGCAGCTAAAATATCGATTTTCTGCATGTTTTAGGCTTGTATTTTGAAAATACTCTAACACGGAGTATGCATGTACACATTGCTTTTGGGACCCAAAACTATCGAATATTCGGGTGTTTTGAGTCTGAATTTGAGATATAAACGGGTACAGAAGATGCATGCACATATCGACTTTGGGCACCCAAAATATCGATTTTGTGCATGTTTTGGGCCTGAATTTTTAAAATACTCTAACACTGAATAGACACGAACAGATCGCTTCTAGGACCCAAATAAATCGAATTTTCGAGTATTCTGAGCCTGAATTTGAGATATGAAAGGGTACAGAAGATGCATGCACATATCGACTTTGGGCACCTAAAATATCGATTTTGAGCATGTTTTGGGCCTGTATCTTGAAAATACTATAACACAGTGTAGACATGTACAGATCGCTTCTGGGACACAAAAATAGTGCATTTGTCGCGGCTTCTAGCCGCTTAAATTGTATTTATTGGTTGTGAAACCAGCACAGCTGTTTGCTATAGAATAGGCCCCTTCACAAGCCCAGGCCCCGTATAGGCATAATCTGGGTTGGAAGGGTCAATTCCGTGACGTTCATCAGAAGTAAATAAAATTCAAATCTGGTGCTGTACTGATAGTGGAGCCACCTGGTGGTGGTGAGGTGAGGTATTAAGCCCCTCCTCCGCTGAATACCGCTTGCCCACTCCAATGAGAAAGAAGTGAGTGCCTGCCGCATCGGGAGGTGGGTGGGACAGTAGAAGCTGTGCTGGTTTCACAACCAATAAATACAATTTAAGCGGCTAGAAGCCGCGACAAATGCACTATTATTGGTATAGTGAAACCAGCACAGCTGTTTGCTATGCATGCGATGCGGTAGGTGGGAGGTGAGGTGGAGGCAATCACGTGCTAGTTAAGAGTGGTTGAGAGCGGAGGGCAGGAAAGATAACCGAGCCCGGTGAGGCAGCAGCTAACGCCCCTCCCGACACTGGCTAGGTGAATAGCCGTGGTGGGGGAGAAGTAGCTTATACCATATAACCGTAGACCATTCTGTTATAGACCAGAATTGTTACACATAAAGTCTTTATAGGTAGACTCGAGGGTTCGGGCCTAGGAGAGGAGGGGGGGAGGTGCCCATGGCAACCCCCCCCCCTTCCCCCCCCCCTTATTCAAGTCTTCTGAGTTAGGGCTATGGCCCTCGCTCAGGTAATGTGATCCCGAGGGGATGAAGGAGGACACTAGGATCCAGATATCCTGTGTAATAATATCTCCTGTCACTCATCGTAGTAAAGTAATTGTTTGGAAAATAAATACACAAGAATTCCGTAACAATGTAATTTATTTTAGTCTCTCTTTCACCATATGTACACGTAAAGAATGGGGATGAGTATGAAGCTGTACAAGATGTGGATGAGGTATGGGATGATGTGACGGGACTTAAATCACCCGACCTTTTCTCTTCGGGCGGCCCCTCCCCCCCATGTGTCTCCCGCGGGGACCCTGAGGAATAGAAGGTGGAGTACCCATAGCCACACAGGGGGTAGGGGAGAGCGAGTGGAACAGGTACCTCGTCCTGAAGGAGGAAGTGGACGCCCAGCCCCCCAAATCCCTGACCCTCTCCACCGAGTGAGTCCTGAGGAAGGCGAGGGAGGCGGCCACGCCCCTAACGCTGTGAGCCCTCGGGGCGTGTCCGGGATCCCCGTTCTCTATCACTCGGCAGAGAAGGCGAGCGATTGACCTAGGGAAGAGAGGGTTACCGGACCTAGAGTTGTAGAAGAGGTGGTCCGGAGAAGCCCCTCTCGTCGCCTCCACGTATGCAACAAAGGCGTGGACTGGGCAGAGGGGGTGGAAATTTCCATCCCTCAGGAACGAGGGTACTGCGAGAGGGCCAATTCTGTCGTCAGCCTGCTCGTTCTTAGCTAGAAAAGCAGGAGAGGGGGAAATGGTTAAGGAAGTAAGGTTAGGGGTTACTGAAGAAAAGGCTGTGTGACGGGTCAGGGCTGCCAACTGAGAAGCCCTGTAACCTGTAGCTAAGGCGAGCAGGAAGAGAGCTTTCTGGAGGAGGTGACAAACCTCCAGAGGGACCCCCTCGAAGGTCAGGTAGGAAAGGACACGATGAAGGGACCAGGAGGGTGTCTGGGCCCGGTGAGGTGTGGTCCCCGCCCGAATCCCCATCCTCAGGAGAGAAAGAGGCCTCTCCGAAACCTTAATGTTAAAACCCAGGAAGAGGGGATCAGACAGGGCTGCGTGATGCGCAAGCACCGTCGCCGGGGCCCTGTTGGTGGAATCGGCGAGCCACGTGAGGAATTCCAGGACTGTGTCCTCCGAGATGACCCTGGAGGGGTGTCTTCGCAAGAAGTCCTGGAATCTTTTCCAGCACGATTCGTATTGTCGCACCGAAGACTGACGATGAGCCCTCAACATCTTGTCCACTGTCTCCTTAGTGAACCTTTTGCTGAGGACTCCCCGTAGAAACTCCAAGAGTGTAGTTTCAGTGACGCTTGGAGTGGTGCAGACAGGGTGCTGGAGAGGCACGCCGATCCCAACTGAAGGGGATGAGGGCACCACCGGGACAACTCTCCGAACCACGGCTGTGCTGGCCAGAGGGGGGCTATGAGGAGAACCCTCCCCCTGAAAGTGCGCAGCTTGAGGATCGCCTTCAGGAGGACTGAAGTGGCTGGGGGTGGGAAGAGGTAGAGATGACCCCACCTGTTCCAGTCCTCCGTGAAGGCGTCCGGGCCTCCCGCCTCTGTTCTGGATGAGAAAGTCAGGAACAGAGGGAGTAGGGCCGTGGATGGGGAGGCGAATAGGTCCACCTCCGGTGTCCCGTAGCGAAGGCAGAGAGACTCGAACACGAGGGGACGCAGTTGCCACTCGACTGACGTCCCCCTGAACCTGGATAGGGCGTCCGCCCAATCGTTCTCCCGCCCTGGCACGTAGCGGGCCAAGAGGTGAATGTCCCTCTTGGCCGCTATTGCGAAAATCTGTTCTGACAGGGACAGGAGAATTTCCGACCGTACGGTGCCCTGTTTCTGTAGGCACCGCACGGCCGCAACGTTGTCCATATCGAAGCGGACGCCTATCCTGGCAAACTGAGGGTGTCTGTTGAGCCATTCCTTCGCTACCATCAACTCCCGGGCGTTGATGTGCAGTAGCCTTTCCCCTTCCTTCCATCCCCCGCACCGTTGATGTCCCCGGCAAGACTGGTATCCCCAGCCTACGTCCGATGCGTCTGTCGCCACCGTGATCCCCGGGGGAGGGAACACCCAGGGGATCCGCTGACGCAGGGCACCGGGACGTAGCCAGGGGCGAAGGAGGCGGTGGAGAGAGGGGGACACTTGCCTGGGAAGGTCCCTGTGTGCGGGGGACAGGTGGAGGTTTACCTCCCGCGTCAGCCTCCTGTGTTTCAATCGTCCCAGGGGCATTGCAGGGGCCGCGAAATTTAGGGACCCGAGCAATGATTCCCACTGGCGGCGAGAGAAAGTACGGGAAAAATGCGCCTGGCGGACGTGGCGGAGGGTCCGGCGGGCGTTGTCTGGAGCGAGAGAGAGGGTGGCCGAAAGAGAGTCCCACTCTATTCCTGGCCAACACAGCTTGCGAGTGGGGGTGAGAGAGGACTTGGGGATGTTCAACAGGAACCCCATTTCCTCTAGCACTCTCCTCGCTACCCGGACGTTGTTTGCTACCTGCTCCTTGGAAGGGGCGTGAAGCAACCAATCGTCCAGGTACATGAGGGTGGGGACACCCGCCTCTGCCAGACGGGATGCCACTACCCTCACGAGTTTTGTGAAGACTCGCGGAGCTAGAGAAAGACCGAAAGGGAGCCTGGTAAACTGGAACGTCTCGGTCCCCACCTGGAAGGCCAGAAAGCGGCGAAACCTGGGGTGGATCGGGACGTGCCAGTACGCATCCTTGAGATCCAGGGATGCTAACCAGTCTCCCTTCCTCAGAACTGTGCGGACCTGAGCAACCGAAACCATCCTGAAATGTAACGTTTTCACGAATTTGTTTAGCTTGCTCAGGTCCATCACCAATCTCGTTTTTCCCTGGTCCTTTTTGGGGACCGTGAATAAACGAGAAAGAAAGACCCTTCCCGTCGCCCGCTCCACTACCCCTTTTTCCCGCATTTCTAACACATGCGGGACGACCGAAAGTGACACTTTGGTTGAGGCAGGAGGTAGACGTAGTGGCTGTAACGGGAGAAGACAGGTGTCAGTGAGAGTACCGTTAATCCTAATCCCCCGGGGCCCGAGGGACCCGGGGGTGGTTGGGGGGTGAATGACAGGAGAGGCAGAGATTTTGACCGCAAGGGAAAATCTGATTTTGACCTAACGGTAGCCCAAGGACGGGATTAGGCATAATTCATATGTCAGAAAGTAAAGATGACAGTTACTCACCGGAACAGTAATCCAGGGCCATGACAGGCCCTGGCGAATTATCCTTGCTGCCCAGCCGTGGGTGGGCCAGGCTGCTGACCACCCTGTGAGGCAGCCCAGAGTGGGACCCTCAAGTGGCACGGTCCTTCTGGGCGGGGTGGTTGAAGGAGGACTTGGGCTTCGAGTAGGACTTGGAGCCCTGTCCCCTTCCTCGAAACGGCTGCTGGCCCCTCTGGGAGGGCCTGTTGTGTGCTCTCGGGGGAGTGGGATAGGAGGGCCTCGGTAGCCTGGAGGGCTGGGAGGGCCTCCGGGGCTGGTAGGCTGGTCTGGCTGGCTGTGGGGCACGTGGCCTACGGACAAACAGAATGATTAGGAACCAAAGTAGACCCGAAAATCCTTTCATTTCACCCCCGTGACAACTCGGGTAAGACGAACACGAGAGGTACTTACTTGGAGGTGGAGGGTTTTGGTAAATTGATTACCGCTGGGAGGGAGGCGAAGATCGTGTCTGTCGCCGGTTGGTCAAAGAGGGCGGGGGACAAGGGGGCAGCTCGCACCACTCCCCTCTGTGCCATCTCCGGCGCAGATTTAGCCGCCGCCTGGCGGGCTGCCAGTCTCGCCTCGGCGAACGCCTTCGCCTCCTCCCGCATGAAGTGGGTCGCCATCGCCGCCACGCCCTCCATCACGGTGGCCATGGAAGAGAGGGTGTCACTGTAAGGGGTAAACAAGGAAAAAACCGAGCAAACCCGGGGATAAGTACCCGGGAGTAACAGAGAGACCCTCTACCCAGTATCCCTAAAAAACATGACACACGAGTAAGGTACTCACGCTAGCTGTACACCCGACATCTCGTGGTAGGAGTTGGTTAGGGCGTTGAGGCAGTCCCTAATCAACGAGGCGGATGCTCCCGTGGAGATGGTGTGGGCCAACTCTAGACGGGTAGCAGACTCCGCCTGTCGCAACTTGCCATCGGGCTCCTTCAGCTGATAGGGGACCGGGGGCTCCTTCTCCGTCTTCCACAGGCACTCCCTCAAGCCCGGGGGGGCCCGGGAATGAGGGAGGATGACGGGGAAAGACGGAGGAGGGGGCTTCCTGGGCGCGTTGTTTCTCTGGTGGTCCAGGGACTTAAGGAGAAGGGCTGGAATGTCCAGGTCCCCTTCGCCCTTATCCCACGGGAAGTACGCGTCCGGGGAAAGGAGGAGAGCCGTGTTACCGTGGGAGCGGTCAATCCTCCAAGCCCCGGACAAGTGTAGCTGGCTGTACTCCACCAGAAAACCCATCGCGTCCAGGGTCGCCGCAGAGGACACCCTAGATGAAGTGGGTACGGGCGCTGAGATAGGACGGACCTTGTAGAAGGGAATAGCCTCGCCCTTCTCATCCGCCCCCCACTTCACCACGACGTCATCCCTCCGGATCCACACGTCTGGTTGAGCCGTGTCCGGAGACCAAGCCACCAGTCTGCCCTCCTCCGAAGAGTGGGTCCAGGTAGGAGGGAGAAGAGACCAAGAGTAGGGAAGGTATCCGTCTCCCGAAGGAGGGGGTGACGGGGACGGAGGTGCGGAGGTAACCAACTCCTCAGCTACGTCCCCCGACGGAGACTCGAGCCCCGGGGAAACGGGAGGCACGAAAAGGACTCCCACATCCCCGGGAGGACTCGCGCCCTCGACGGGAGCAGCAGCGGGAGGCGGGGGAACAGGAGCGGGTTCCGTAGCGACAGCCGGAGGCTGCGCGACGGAAGCCCCAGGAAAAGCGTGAGGAATAAGGGCGTGGAAGATCTTAACTATCTTCCTCGACGAGGGGCTGTCCCCCCCCCCGCTTACCCTTGCGGGATTTGCGGGCGGGCGAAGGAGAGCTCCCCGACGACGAAGAAGAGGAAGAGGACGACGAAGAAGAGGAGGAAGGAGAACGGCGACGAGCACGGGACTTCCTGGAGTGGCGGGACCTCTTAGCTGAACGCTTGCGTCCTCTAGAGAGGCCTGAGGAGCCAGCTCTAGCAGGAGGCGAAGCTGGGGGTTCCCTGCTGGGCCCTTGTACCGGTGAGGCAGTCGGGAGAACCAGCGCGACAGACTCGCTCGTTTCCCGGGGGGATAAGCCCCGAGAAGGAGTCGTAGTACCGCCTAGGGAAGGAGGCTCAATCTCTCGGGCCTCAGGAGGTTCTAGCCCCTGAGACTCCGAGAGACAGGAAGAAGGGTAACGGGTCCTGAATAAACCCAGGTCCGCTCCCAAAATCGGGTCCACCCACGCCAAAGAAGAACCGTCTCGTTTGTGGGCCATTCTCCTAGCCCTCGTCCACGCCATACGAAGAGAAGCAAGGGCAGGGAGCTTGGAGCGGGCAGAAGGGGAGGTAACCCGACACAACTCAGCCCAGGGGCGGCACACACCACACGCCAAAGGGTCGTAACCCAAGGGAGTGAAGCAGGGTGCGTGAGGTGAACAGTGCAGGTGTCCGTCAGGCGAGACCCGCACGGTACATCCTGAGGCAGCACAAAGGGCACGAGTAGGCTGAGGGAGAAAAGAATACACAAACATGGGTTAACACGTGCAAACACTGGAACACAGAAGACACGAAACCCATCCTCCCCGAAGGAAAAAAGCGCGGGACACGCCAGCTGAACCTGGGGACCAGGACACGATCCCCCACACTCGCGCAGCCGCCCAGGGAAAAACCCCGTAAAACCAAAACCGTCCGCCACATGGAGCGGGTAAATAAGGGCCCCCCGGACAGAAAGAACCAGAAGGAGGGGTAGGAGGGGACCCGATAGCCTGAGAAGAAACACTCCAGGCTGAAAATAATAGAAAAACCCCAGAAATAAAATAAAAAACCCCCGCCCGGGAGAGGAAGAGAGAACCAGGGCACAATTCTCACTCCCCCTTACCGAGAGGGGACACATAATAATCGGGGAAGGCAAGAGGAAGGGTTGCAAAGACCCCATGTGCTCACCACGTGGGGCGGAGAAGTCCCACGTGGCGCCCACTAACCTCGCTAAAAAAACCCAGAAACCCCGATAAAATACACACGAAGCATGTACTAGTGGCAGGAGGGACAGTGAAAGGGGGGACAGAAGGAGAAAAACTCCGAAAACAGGGGCTGAAAAGCCCCCTTCGCTTAAGGAAAAGACTAAGTCCTAACAAAGAAAAAAAAAAAACCCATAAACACCTAAAACCCTCCTAGAAAACACACATGAAACATCTGCAAAGCAGGCTAGCCACTAGAACACAAAAGAAAAAATTAGCAGGAACAAGCGACACAATACCATAGCGTAGCAGCGAGGAGCGTAGATGTTGACTGAGACGTGTTCCGCGACAGAGTGGACGAGCGGTATTCAGCGGAGGAGGGGCTTAATACCTCACCTCACCACCACCAGGTGGCTCCACTATCAGTACAGCGCCAGATTTGAATTTTATTTACTTCTGATGAACGTCACGGAATTGACCCTTCCAACCCAGATTATGCCTATACGGGGCCTGGGCTTGTGAAGGGGCCTATTCTATAGCAAACAGCTGTGCTGGTTTCACTATACCAATAA
Organism: Petrolisthes cinctipes; assembly: GCA_033782935.1. Classification (NCBI taxonomy): domain Eukaryota; kingdom Metazoa; phylum Arthropoda; class Malacostraca; order Decapoda; family Porcellanidae; genus Petrolisthes; species Petrolisthes cinctipes. The sequence continues at coordinate 879,763 of JAWQEG010000491.1, forward strand.
TATCGAATTTTCGGAGTTTTGAGCCTGAATTTGAGATATAAACGAGTACAGAAGATGCATGCACATATCGACTTTTTGCACCTAAAATATCGATTTTGAGCATGTTTTGGGTCTGTATCTTGAAAACATTCTAGCAAGAAGTAGGCAAGTACAGATTGCTTCTGGGACCCAAAAATATCGAATTTTCGAGTGTTTTGAACCTGAATTTGGGATATAGACGGATACAGAAGATGCATACACATATTGACTTTGGGCAGCTAAAATATCGATTTTCTGCATGTTTTAGGCCAGTATTTTGAAAATACTCTAACACGGAGTATGCATGTACAGATGGCTTTTGGGACCCAAAAATATCGAATATTCGGGTGTTTTGAGTCTGAATTTGAGATATAAACGGGTACAGAAGATGCATGCACATATCGACTTTGGGCACCCAAAATATCGATTTTGAGCATGTTTTTGGCCTGTATTTTTAAAACACTATAACACGGAGTAGACACGTACAGATCACTTTTGGGACCCAAATAAATCGAATTTCCGGTTGTTCTGAGCCTGAATTTGAGATATGAACAGGTACAGAAGATGCATGCACATATCGACTTCGGGCACCTAAAATATCGATTTTGAGCATGTTTTGGGCCTGTATTTTGAAAATACTCAAACACGGTGTAGACATGTACAGATCGCTTCTGGGACACAAAAATATCGATTTTTTGGGTGTTTTGAGCCTGAATTTGGGATATAAATGGGTACAGAAGATGCATACAGATATTGACTTTGGGCAGCTAAAATATCGATTTTCTGCATGTTTTAGGCTTGTATTTTGAAAATACTCTAACACGGAGTATGCATGTACACATTGCTTTTGGGACCCAAAAATATCGAATATTCGGGTGTTTTGAGTCTAAATTTGAGGTATAAACGGGTACAGAAGATGCATGCACATATCGACTTTGGGCACCCAAAATATCGATTTTGAGCATGTTTTGGGCCTGAATATTTAAAATACTCTAACACTGAATAGACACGTACAGATCGCTTCTATGACCCAAATAAATCGAATTTTCGAGTGTTCTGAGCCTGAATTTGAGATATGAAAGGGTACAGTAGATGCATGCACATATCGACTTTGGGCACCTAAAATATCGATTTTGAGCATGTTTTGGGCCTGTATTTTGAAAATACTTTAACACAGTGTAGACATGTACAGATCGCTTCTGGGACACAAAAATATCGAATTTTCGGAGTTTTGAGCCTGAATTTGAGATATAAACGAGTACAGAAGATTCATGCACATATCGACTTTTTGCACCTAAAATATCGATTTTGAGCATGTTTTGGGTCTGTATCTTGAAAACTTTCTAGCAAGAAGTAGGCATGTACAGATTGCTTCTGGGACCCAAAAATATCGAATTTTCGAGTGTTTTGAACCTGAATTTGGGATATAGACGGGTACAGAAGATGCATACACATATCGACTTTGGGCACCTAAAATATCGATTTTGAGCATGTTTTGGGCCTGTATTTTGAAAATACTTTAACACAGTGTAGACATGTACAGATCGCTTCTGGGACACAAAAATATCGAATTTTCGAGTGTTTTGAACCTGAATTTGGGATATAGACGGGTACAGAAGATGCATACACATATTGACTTTGGGCAGCTAAAATATCGATTTTCTGCATGTTTTAGGCTTGTATTTTGAAAATACTCTAACACGTAGTATGCATGTACACATTGCTTTTGGGACCCAAAAATATTGAATATTCGGGTGTTTTGAGTCTGAATTTGAGATATAAACGGGTACAGAAGATGCATGCACATATCGACTTTGGGCACCCAAAATATCGATTTTTAACATGTTTTGGGCCTGAATTTTTAAAATACTCTAACACTGAATAGACACGTACAGATCGCTTCTAGGACCCAAATAAATCGAATTTTCGAGTGTTCTGAGCCTGAATTTGAGATATGAAAGGGTACAGAAGATGCATGCACATATCGACTTTGGGCACCTAAAATATCGATTTTGAGCATGTTTTGGGCCTGTATTTTGAAAATACTTTAACAAAGTGTAGACATGTACAGATCGCTTCTGGGACACAAAAATATCGAATTTTCTGGAGTTTTGAGCCTGAATTTGAGATATAAACGAGTACAAAAGATGCATGCACATATCGACTTTTTGCACCTAAAATATCGATTTTGAGCATGTTTTGGGTCTGTATCTTGAAAACTTTCTAGCAAGAAGTAGGCATGTACAGATTGCTTCCGGGACCCAAAAATATCGAATTTTCGAGTGTTTTGAACCTGAATTTGGGATATAGACGGGTACAGAAGATGCATACACATATTGACTTTGTGCAGCTAAAATATCGATTTACATCATGTTTTAGGCCTGTATTTTGAAAATACTCTAACACGGAGTATGCATGTACAGATGGCTTTTGGGACCCAAAAATATCGAATATTCGGGTGTTTTGAGTCTGAATTTGAGATATAAACGGGTACAGAAGATGCATGCACATATCGACTTTGGGCACCCAAAATATCGATTTTGAGCATGTTTTGGGCCTGTATTTTTAAAACACTCTAACACGAAGTAGACACGTACACATCACTTCTGGGACCCAAATAAATCAAATTTTCGGTTGTTCTGAGCCTAAACTTGAGATATGAACAGTTACAGAAGATGCATGCACATATCGACTTCGGGCACCTAAAATATCGATTTTGAGCATGTTTTGGGCCTGTATTTTGAAAATACTCAAACACGGTGTAGACATGTACAGATCGCTTCTGGGACACAAAAATATCAATTTTTTGGGTGTTTTGAGCCTGAATTTGAGATATAAACGGGTACAGAAGATGCATACACATATCGACTTTGGCACCCAAAATATCGAGTTTTAGTATGTTTTGGGCGTATAATTTGAAAATATTCTAGCACTGAGTAGGCATGTACAGATCGCTTCTGGGACCCAAAAATATCGAACTTTCGGGTGTTTTGAGCCAGAAATTGGGATATAACCGGGTACAGAGGATGCATGCACATATCGACTTTTTGCACCTAAAATATCGATTTTGAGCATGTTTTGGGTCTGTATCTTGAAAAAATTCTAGCAAGGAGTAGGCATGTACAGATCGCTTCTGGGACCCAAAATTATCGAATTTTCGGGTGTTTTGAACCTGAATTTGGGATATAGACGGATACAGAAGATGCATGCACATATCGACTTTGGGCACCTAAAATATCGATTTTGAGCATGTTTTGGGCCTGTATTTTTAAAATACTCTAACACGGAGTAGGCATGTACAGATCGCTTCGGGGACCCAAAAATATCGAATTTTAGGGTGTTTTGAGCCTGAATTTGAGATATAAACGGATACAGAAGATGCATACACATTTCGACTTTTTGCACCTAAAATATCGATTTTGAGCATGTTTTGGGTCTGTATCTTGAAAACATTCTAGCACTGAGTAGGCATGTGCAGATCGCTTACGGGACCCAAAAATATCGAATTTTCGGTGTTTTGAGCCAGAAATTGGGATATAACCGGGTACAGAGGATGCATGCACATATTGACTTTGGGCAGCTAAAATATCGATTTACAGCATGTTTTAGGCCTATATTTTAAAAATACTCTAACACGGAGTATGCATGTACAGATGGCTTTTGGGACCCAAAAATATCGAATTTTCGAGTGTTTTGAACCTGAATTTGGGATATAGACGGGTACAGAAGATGCATACACATATTGACTTTGGGCAGCTAAAATATCGATTTTCTGCATGTTTTAGGCTTGTATATTGAAAATACTCTAACACGTAGTATGCATGTACACATTGCTTTTGGGACCCAAAAATATCGAATATTCGGGTGTTTTGAGTCTGAATTTGAGATATAAACGGGTACAGAAGATGCATGCACATATCGACTTTGGGCACCCAAAATATCGATTTTTAACATGTTTTGGGCCTGAATTTTGAAAATACTCTAACACTGAATAGACACGTACAGATCGCTTCTAGGACCCAAATAAATCGAATTTTCGAGTGTTCTGAGCCTGAATTTGAGATATGAAAGGGTACAGAAGATGCATGCACATATCGACTTTGGGCACCTAAAATATCGATTTTGAGCATGTTTTGGGCCTGTATTTTGAAAATACTTTAACACAGTGTAGACATGTACAGATCGCTTCTGGGACACAAAAATATCGAATTTTCTGGAGTTTTGAGCCTGAATTTGAGATATAAACGAGTACAAAAGATGCATGCACATATCGACTTTTTGCACCTAAAATATCGATTTTGAGCATGTTTTGGGTCTGTCTCTTGAAAACTTTCTAGCAAGAAGTAGGCATGTACAGATTGCTTCCGGGACCCAAAAATATCGAATTTTCGAGTGTTTTGAACCTGAATTTGGGATATAGACGGGTACAGAAGATGCATACACATATTGACTTTGTGCAGCTAAAATATCGATTTACATCATGTTTTAGGCCTGTATTTTGAAAATACTCTAACACGGAGTATGCATGTACAGATGGCTTTTGGGACCCAAAAATATCGAATATTCGGGTGTTTTGAGTCTGAATTTGAGATATAAACGGGTACAGAAGATGCATGCACATATCGACTTTGGGCACCCAAAATATCGATTTTGAGCATGTTTTGGGCCTGTATTTTTAAAACACTCTAACACGAAGTAGACACGTACACATCACTTCTGAGACCCAAATAAATCAAATTTTCGGTTGTTCTGAGCCTAAACTTGAGATATGAACAGTTACAGAAGATGCATGCACATATCGACTTCGGGCACCTAAAATATCGATTTTGAGCATGTTTTGGGCCTGTATTTTGAAAATACTTTAACACAGTGTAGACATGTACAGATCGCTTCTGGGACACAAAAATATCGAATTTTCTGGAGTTTTGAGCCTGAATTTGAGATATAAACGAGTACAAAAGATGCATGCACATATCGACTTTTTGCACCTAAAATATCGATTTTGAGCATGTTTTGGGTCTGTCTCTTGAAAACTTTCTAGCAAGAAGTAGGCATGTACAGATTGCTTCCGGGACCCAAAAATATCGAATTTTCGAGTGTTTTGAACCTGAATTTGGGATATAGACGGGTACAGAAGATGCATACACATATTGACTTTGTGCAGCTAAAATATCGATTTACATCATGTTTTAGGCCTGTATTTTGAAAATACTCTAACACGGAGTATGCATGTACAGATGGCTTTTGGGACCCAAAAATATCGAATATTCGGGTGTTTTGAGTCTGAATTTGAGATATAAACGGGTACAGAAGATGCATGCACATATCGACTTTGGGCACCCAAAATATCGATTTTGAGCATGTTTTGGGCCTGTATTTTTAAAACACTCTAACACGAAGTAGACACGTACACATCACTTCTGGGACCCAAATAAATCAAATTTTCGGTTGTTCTGAGCCTAAACTTGAGATATGAACAGTTACAGAAGATGCATGCACATATCGACTTCGGGCACCTAAAATATCGATTTTGAGCATGTTTTGGGCCTGTATTTTGAAAATACTCAAACACGGTGTAGACATGTACAGATCGCTTCTGGGACACAAAAATATCAATTTTTTGGGTGTTTTGAGCCTGAATTTGAGATATAAACGGGTACAGAAGATGCATACACATATCGACTTTGGCACCCAAAATATCGACTTTTAGTATGTTTTGGGCGTATAATTTGAAAATATTCTAGCACTGAGTAGGCATGTACAGATCGCTTCTGGGACCCAAAAATATCGAACTTTCGGGTGTTTTGAGCCAGAAATTGGGATATAACCGGGTACAGAGGATGCATGCACATATCGACTTTTTGCACCTAAAATATCGATTTTGAGCATGTTTTGGGTCTGTATCTTGAAAAAATTCTAGCAAGGAGTAGGCATGTACAGATCGCTTCTGGGACCCAAAATTATCGAATTTTCGGGTGTTTTGAACCTGAATTTGGGATATAGACGGATACAGAAGATGCATGCACATATCGACTTTGGGCACCTAAAATATCGATTTTGAGCATGTTTTGGGCCTGTATTTTTAAAATACTCTAACACGGAGTAGGCATGTACAGATCGCTTCGGGGACCCAAAAATATCGAATTTTCGGGTGTTCTGAGCCAGAAATTGGGATGTAACCGGGTACAGAGGATGCATGCACATATCGACTTTTTGCACCTAAAATATCGATTTTTAGCATGTTTTGGGTCTGTATCTTGAAAATATTCTAGCAAGAAGTAGGCATGTACAGATTGCTTCTGGGACCCAAAAATATCGAATTTTCGAGTGATTTGAACCTGAATTTGGGATATAGACGGGTACAGAAGATGCATACACATATTGACTTTGGGAATCTAAAATATCGATTTTCAGCATGTTTTAGGCCTGTATTTTGAAAATACTCTAACACGGAGTATGCATGTACACATTGCTTTTGGGACCCAAAAATATCGAATATTCGGGTGTTTTGAGTCTGAATTTGAGATATAAACGGGTACAGAAGATGCTTGCACATATCGACTTTGGGCACCTAAAATATCGATTTTGAGCATGTTTTAAGCCTGTATTTTAAAAACATTCTAGCACTGAGTAGGCATGTGCAGATTGCTTAAGGGACCCAAAAATATCGAATTTTCGGAGTTTTGAGCTTGAATTTGAGATATAAACGGGTACAGAAGATGCATGCACATATCGACTTTTTGCACTTAAAATATCGATTTTGAACATGTTTTGGGTCTGTATCTTGAAAATAATCTAGCAAGGAGTAGGCATGTACAGATCGCTTCTGGGACCCAAAATAATCGAATTTTCGGGTGTTTTGAACCTGAATTTGGGATATAGACGGATACAGAAGATGCATGCACATATTGACTTTGGGCACCTTAAATATCGATTTTGAGCAGGTTTTGGGCCTGTATTTTGAAAATACTATAGCACGGTCTAGACATGTACAGATCGCTTCTGGGACACAAAAATATCGATGTTTTGGGTGTTTTGAGCCTGAATTTGAGATATAAACGGGTACAGAAGATGCATGCACATATCGACTTTGGCACCGAAAATATCGATTTTTTGTATGATTTGGGCGTATAATTTGAAAATATTCTAGCACTGAGTAGGCATGTACAGATCGCATCTGGGACCCAAAAATATCGAATTTTCGAGGGTTTTGACCCAGAATTTGGGATATAACCGGGTACAGAGGATGCATGCACATATCGACTTTTTGCACCTAAAATATCGATTTTGAGCATGTTTTGGGTCTGTATCTTGAAAACATTCTAGAAAGGAGTAGGCATGTACAGATCGCTTCTGGGACCCAAAAATACCTAATTTTCTGGAGTTTTGAACCTGAATTTGGGATATAGACGGGTACAGAAGATGCATACACATATTGACTTTGGGCAGCTAAAATATCGATTTACAGCATGTTTTGGGCCTGTATTTTGAAAATACATTAACACGGAGTAGGCATGTACAGATCGCTTCTGGGACCCAAAAATATCGAATTTTCGGGTGTTTTGAGCATGAATTTGAGATATAACCGGATACAGAAGATTCATTCACATATCGACTTTGGACACCTAAAATATCGATTTATAGCATGTTTTAAGCCTGTATTTTAAAAACATTCTAGCACTGAGTAGGCATGTGCAGATTCCTTAAGGGACCCAAAAAAATTGAATTTTCGGAGTTTTGAGCCTGAATTTGAGATATAAACGGGTACAGAAGATGCATGCACATATCGACTTTTTGCACTTAAAATATCGATTTTTAACATGTTTTGGGCCTGTATTTTGAAAATACTATAGCACGGTGTAGACATGTGCAGATCGCTTCTGGGACACAAAAATATCGATTTTTTGGGTGTTTTGAGCCTGAATTTGAGATATAAACGGGTACAGAAGATGCATGCACATATCGACTTTGGCACCCAAAATATCGATTTTTAGTATGTTTTGGGCGTATAATTTGAAAATAATTCTAGCACTGAGTAGGCATGTACAGATCGCTTCTGGGACCCAAAAATATCGAATTTTCGTGTGTTTTGAGCCAGAATTTGGGATATAACCTGGTACAGAGGATGCATGCACATATCGACTTTTTGCACCTAAAATATCGATTTTAAGCATGTTTTGGGTCTGTATCTTGAAAACATTCTACGAAGGAGTAGGCATGTACAGGTCGCTTCTGGGACCCAAAAACATTGAATTTTCTGGTGTTTTGAACCTGAATTTGGGATATAGACGGATACAGAAGATGCATGCACATATTGACTTTGGGCAGCTAAAATATCGATTTACAGCATGTTTTGGGCCTGTATTTTGAAAATACATTAACACGGAGTACGCATGTTCAGATCGCTTCTGGGACCCAAAAACATTGGATTTTCGGGTGTTTTGAGCCTGAATTTGAGATATAAACGGGTACAGAAGATGCATGCACATATCGACTTTGAGCACCCAAAATATCGATTTTGAGCATGTTTTGGGCCTGAATTTTTAAAATACTCTAACACTGAGTAGACACGTACAGATCGCTTCTGGGACCCAAAAAAATCGAATTTTCGGGTGTTCTGAGCCTGAATTTGAGATATGAACGGGTACAGAAGATGCATGCACATATCGACTTTGGGCACCTAAAACATCGATTTTGAGCATGTTTTGGGCCTGTATTTTAAAAATACTATAACACGGTGTAGACATGTACAGATCGCTTCTGGGACACAAAAATATCGATTTTTTGGGTGTTTTGAGCCTGAATTTGAGATATAAACGGGTACAGAAGATGCATGCACATATCGACTTTTTGCACCTAAAATATCGATTTTGAGCATGTTTTGGGTCTGTATCATGAAAACTTTCTAGCAAGAAGTAGGCATGTACAGATTGCTTCTGGGACTCAAAAATATCGAGTTTTCGAGTGTTTTGAACCTGAATTTGGGATATAGACGGGTACAGAAGATGCATACACATATTGACTTTGGGCAGCAAAAATATCGATTTACAGAATATTTTATGCCTGTATTTTAAAAATACTCTAACACGGAGTATGCATGTACAGATGGCTTATGGGACCCAAAAATATCGAATATTCGGGTGTTTTGAGTCTGAATTTGAGATATAAACGGGTACAGAAGATGCATGCACATATCGACTTTGGGCACCCAAAATATCGATTTTGAGCATGTTTTGAGCCTGTATTTTTAAAATACTCTAACACGGAGTAGACACGTACAGATCGCTTCTGGGACCCAAATAAATAGAATTTTCGTATGTTCTGAGCCTGAATTTGTGATATGAACAGGTACAGAAGATGCATGCACATATTGACTTCGGGCACCTAAAATATCGATTTTGAGCATGTTTTGGGCCTGTATTTTGAAAATACTCAAACACGGTGTAGACATGTACAGATCGCTTCTGGGACACAAAAATATCGATTTTTTGGGTGTTTTGAGCATGAATTTGAGATATAATCGGGTACAGAAGATGCATGCACATATCGACTTTGGCACCCAAAATATCGATTATTAGTATGTTTTGGGCGTATAATTTGAAAATATTCTAGCACTGAGTAGGCATGTACAGATCGCTTCTGGGACCCAAAAATATCGAATTTTCGGGTGTTTTGAGCCAGAAATTGGGATATAACCGGATACAGAGGATGCATGCACATATCGACTTTTTGCACCTAAAATATCGATTTTGAGCATGTTTTGGGTCTGTAACTTGAAAAAATTCTAGCAAGGAGTAGGCATGTACAGATCGCTTCTGGGACCCAAAATTATCGAATTTTCGGGTGTTTTAAACCTGAATTTGGGATATAGACGGGTAAAGAAGATACATACACATATTGACTTTGGGCATCTAAAATATCGATTTTCAGCATGTTTTAGGCCTGTATTTTGAAAATACTCTAACACGGAGTAGGCATGTACAGTTCGCTTCGGGGACCCAAAAATATCGAATTTTCGGGTGTTTTGAGCCTGAATTTGAGATATAAACGGGTACAGAAGATGCATGCACATTTCGACTTTTTGCACCTAAAATATCGATTTTGAGCATGTTTTGGGTCTGTATCTTGAAAACATTCTAGCAAGAAGTAGGCATGTACAGATTGCTTCTGGGACCCAAAAATATCGAATTTTCGAGTGTTTTGAACCTGAATTTGGGATATAGACGGGTATAGAAGATCCATACACATATTGACTTTGGGCAGCTAAAATATCGATTTTCTGCATGTTTTAGGCCTGTATTTTGAAAATACTCTAACACGGAGTATGCATGTACACATTGCTTTTGGGACCCAAAAATGTCGATTATTCGGGTGTTTTGAGTCTGAATTTGAGATATAAACGGGTTCAGAAGATGCATGCACATATCGACTTTGGGCACCCAAAATATCGATTTTGAGGATGTTTTGGGCCTGTATTTTTAAAATACTCTAACACTGAGTAGACACGTACAGATCGCTTCTGGAACCCAAAAAAATCGAATTTTAGGGTGTTCTGAGCCTGAATTTGAGATATGAACGGATACAGAAGATGCATGCACATATCGACTTTGGGCACCTAAAATATCGATTTTGAGCATGTTTTGGGCCTGTATTTTGAAAATACTATAGCACGGTGTAGACATGTACAGATCACTTCTGGGACACAAAAATATCGATTTTTTGGGTGTTTTGAGCCTGAATTTGAGATATAAACGGGTACAGAAGATGCATGCACATATCGACTTTTCACACAAAATATCGATTTTTAGTATGTTTTGGGCGAATATTTTGAAAATATTCTAGCACTGATTAGGCATGTACAGATCGCTTCTGGGACCCAAAAATATCGAATTTTCGGGCTTTTTGAGCAAGAATTTGGGATATAACCGGGTACAGAGGATGCATGCACATATCGACTTTTTGCACCTAAAATATCGATTTTAAGCATGTTTTGGGTCTGTATGTTGAAAACATTCTACAAAGGAGTAGGCATGTACAGGTCGCTTCTGGGACCCAAAAATATCGAATTTTCTGGTGTTTTGAACCTGAATTTGGGATATAGACGGGTACAGAAGATGCATACACATATTGACTTTGGGCACCTAAAATATAGATTTTCAGCATGTTTTGGGCCTGTATTTTTAAAATACATTAACACGGAGTAGGCATGTACAGATCGCTTCTGGGACCCAAAAATATCGACTTTTCGGGTGTTTTGAGCCTGAATTTGAGATATAAACGGGTACAGAAGATGCATACACATATTGACTTTGGGCACCTAAAATATCGATTTTGAGTATGTTTTGGGCCTGTATTTTGAAAATACTCTAACACGGAGTATGCATGTACAGATCGCTTCTGGGACACAAAAATATTGATTTTTTGTTTGTTTTGAGCCTGAATTTGAGATATAAACGGGTACAGAAGATGCATGCATATATCGACTATTCACACCTAAAATATCGATTTATAGCATGTTGTAAGGGAAAGTCTACCTTATTGATAGATTATCAATCTCACTGGTTCATACTAGATGCGGAATTATACCCTCTAGTTCATTTTCATATGACTCGAAGTTTATATCGAGGTTTCATATTTTCTAGCTCTTGCTGTATTGCTTGTCAGTCTCGACTCCAAACCAAGCCTACGTCATGGACTGCTTCCTTCAACGAGGGGCAGAGCATACTGAGACACCATAGCTTTCACACACCACCATCTCTGTCCTCCACCAAGGCTATTCTTTGGGTTGTCACGGTCACTGGGCCGTTTCCGTGTCACCCCTATATACTATACTGTTCTTTGATCAAGTGTTATTTTTGGTGGATTGCCTTGTAACTTCAAATCTATTGTTGTGCTGAGTTCATGTCTTTGTCATTAAAGGTGGTAATTGTTTTTAATCTGAACTTCAATTATCCTCGGGACTTACTGGGTGATGTTTTGAGTGGGATATCTGGTGCAAGAAAGAGGAGTACTCTGTCATAACTCCATCTGCACGGCTGAGATACCTTTCCTCTACAAGTGGCGACCCTGCCAGGATTCCTCCATCAACCCAGGCTCGACGAATCAAGAAGTCTGGAATTCTCCACCAATCGCCTTGGGTATCAGATGTTTCTTCCTATCCCCACTTGCTGTCTCGGGGCTCAGAAGTAAGTGTTTGGTGATTGAGTGTTGTGGGATCTCATTGTTTGTATCGACACGCCAGGTGCGTCTTTGCTGGACTCTGGTTTGTGATCCCGATATTGTCAGGTGCAGAGGTAACTCTTCTGGCATTGAACTATTTTGTTGTTGTTGTTGTTTTGCTGCTGTGTTCGCTGTTGTTGCGTTGTTTTGTTGTTGCCACTCTTCTCTATTTTGTTCCTGTATCCTTTTGGCTATTTTGTATTTCCTTGGGTAACAATCTTGTTTCTTGTTGTATATATTTTATTCTACCGGTTCGATGTCGTCCATTCAGGAGTTGGTTAACCTTGGTCGAGACCTTGGATACCAGGACGAGGAGTTAAAAGAGTTTGTATCTAGTGAACAGGCCCGGCACCGGGAGGAAAGAGAGCTAGAACGAGTAGAAAAAAGAGAGGAACGTCAGCATACTCTCGCTCTGGAACAACTTAAACTAGAAAAACTAAAGGCCCAACCCTCTGAAAATATTGGTGCTTCAATTTCTTCAGACACGGGTTCAACCCCTCGTCCGTCTTTACCACGATACCAGGAAAATGAAGACTTGGCTTCATATTTCACTCGCTTTGAGCGTATTGCTTCATTGCTACATATTGAAGAAAGTGGATTTGCTATCCAACTAGGAAGTCTTCTGACGGGTAAATTAGCAGACATTTATACTACATTATCCGATGAAGTCACGGGGGACTATGAGCAGTTGAAAGCGGCTCTTTTGAGGAGTTTTCGCAAGAATTCAGATCATTATAGAAGCAGTTTTAGGTCTGCTAGAATTGGTATTGGTGAAACCTTCCAACAATTTTCCATTCATCTGTGTCGTTTGTTTGAGCATTGGCTCGACTCTTGTGGAGTGGGGCAAACTTTCTCATCTTTAAAATCTTTTATTATTTTGGATCAGTTCCTAGCTTCTCTTACCCCAGAGCTTCGTATGTTCCTGAAGGAGAATGATGTCCAGTCCTTATCCGAAGCTGTCCGACGAGCAGATATCTGGACTTCAGCTCACAACGCTTATCCCAGAAATCGGCAAGCTATGGACCGTCACAAGAAACCCTACAGCCCGACGAAGGATTTTCCGCAACAAACTTCTCCACCTCTGGTCCGGAAAACTCCTATGAAGTGTCACAACTGCGGAGAGGTAGGCCATATTAGACCAAATTGTCCTCAAAATCCCAGTTTGTTTAAATCCAAATTTACATCTGAAGCAAAGACCCCCTATAAAATTGGAGTTTGCTTTTCTAAACCATCACCCCAGCAATATTTTACTTCTGGTACTATTAATGGTTCTAGAGTGTCGACAATCATTCGAGATACTGGCTGTACTTGTGTGGTTGTTTCGGAAGAAGCCTTGCCAGATGTAGACGTGTCTAGTTGTAAGAAGGTCTCTGTTGCAGACTATCTGGGGCGAGTCGACGACTTTCCATTGGTGAGGTGTTACATTCGTTGTCCATATTTGGAAGGTTGGGTCAATGCTGTCCGAGCCCCGATAAAACTTTGTAGTATCCTTATAGGTAATGTTCCAGGAGTACGCCCACCGCATGATCCTGATCCGGACAAGGCTTATCTCCAGCCGACTCCCGAAGAAAACGTACAAGCAGTTCAGACGCGTGCTGGTCGTACTAGGAAGATTCACCCACTTGTGTTACCCTTGCTTGAACCATTATCTGTAAACCCTGATGAATTCTCTCGCTTACAGGCTTCGTGTCCCTCTCTTTCTACCATAAGAGACAAGGCATCTACTGGTGAAGAAGTGGTGACTAGGACTGGATCTACTTATGGTTATGAGTTGTGCCACTGATTGTATTATCGGATCTGCCGCTCGTCGATCTCGGACACCCAAGAAAAAAAAAGAATACTAGTTGTCCCATCAGAGTGTCGTAGACAAGTGTTAACCCTTGCTCATGAAAGCCCATTAGCTGGTCATCTATCGCACCGTAAAACAGGTATGAAAATTTGTGAACAGTTTTATTGGCCAGGCATGTGGAGTGACATAAGGACTTTCTGTAAATCTTGTGACAAGTGTCAAAGAATGTCTGTAAAAGGGAAAGTTAAACCAGTCCCTCTGAAACAACTTCCTATTATAACTGAACCCTTCCTGAGAGTGGCTGTGGATATAGTTGGACCTCTCTCACCTCCGTCATCAGAAGGACATCGTTATTTGCTAACATTGATAGACTTTGCTACTGGTTTCCCAGAAGCAGTTCCTTTAAAGGAAATCACTTCCATTTCTGTTGCCGAAGCCTTGCTAACTATTTTCTCTAGGGTAGGCATCCCTACAGAGATTTTGTCAGATAGAGGAGCTCAATTTACATCTAAAATGATGGGAGAACTTCATAGGTTACTCGGTACTAAGCCACTTTTCACTACCCCCTACCATCCTAGTGGTAACGGAAGAGTGGAACGATTCCATGCTACTTTAAAAGCTTCTTTGAGGAAATTATGCTCCGACAAGCCTCGTGAGTGGCACAGATATCTCCCTGCTACTCTATTTGCACTTCGGGAAATGCCAAGTGACCGAACAGGGTTTTCTGCTTTCGAAATGCTGTACGGCAGGAGAGTAAGAGGACCCCTTTCCATTTTAAGAGATTTGTGGGAAGATGCCAAATTAGATGACGATCAACGTTCATGTTTTCAATATGTGATTGAACTCCAGGACAAGCTGGCAGAATGTGCCAAGATTGCTGCTGAGAACGCTGATGTCAGTGCAATGAAGTACAAGTCCTACTTCGATTTGCGATCTCAAGACAGACAATTTAAACAGGGAGAGGAAGTACTTGTCCTCCTTCCCGATTCTAAGAGCAAGTTACTTATGTCTTGGAGTGGGCCATATCCAGTTATTGAACGGAAAAATAAAGTGAATTACGTGATTAATGAAAAGGGAAAGCCGAAACTATATCACGCCAACCTCTTGAAAAGATATCATCGTCGTACCTCTGTGAATCAAGCAACCCTCCTGGATGAACAGTCTGTTGCTTTCGAAGTCCAGAACTTGTCTATAGTAAAAAGTATAGAGTGTATGGAGGATACAGAGATGCCAGTAACACCGGATGGTCGCTCAGATAACCCAGACTCTAACAAATTTCCAGAAGTAGGAAGTATGGTCACTGCAGAACAACGAGACGATCTCGAATGCATCATGGAATACTTCCATGACACTCTTTCTGAAATACCTGGATGTACTCTGTCCATTAAGCATGATATAGAGGTGTGTACAACTGAGCGTATAAAACCTAAACATTATCCTATTCCTCTTCACTTAAAACCTTTCTTTGAACAGGAAGTGGAGCAACTTCTTGCTCAGGGAATCATCAAACCATCGACTTCACCTCATTGCTCACCTGTTCTGATGGTAAAGAAGTCTGACGGCAGTTACCGCCTCGCTATAGACTTCAGAATGCTGAATTCCATCACTACCTTCGATGCTGAACCAATCGGGTCCATCACAGAAGACCTTCATAAATTCTATGGTAGTAAGTACTTCTCAGAGATAGATATTACCAAAGCATACTATCAAGTGCCTTTAACCGATAGAGCAATGACTTACACTGCATTCCCATCACACCTTGGCCTCATGGAGTTTAACCGCCTTCCTTTTGGGTTGGTCACGGCTTGCGCCACTTACATTAGACTAATGAGGATTGTCCTGGCTGGCCTAGGTGGAGTTACTTTCTATTTTGACAATATCTTTATCTATGGACAGACATGGGAAACTCACCTACTGGCTCTTCGCAACGTACTTCATCGCCTACGACAACATGGATTAACAGCACGTCCGTCCAAGTGTCGCTATGGATTCAATTCGATCCAGTACTTGGGATTTGTTGTCGATGGATATACTCTACATTCTCAGGAGAGTAAAGTAGAGGCGATAATGAGAGTGCCTCCTCCCAAGACAAAGAAATTGCTTCGCTCATTCCTGGGTATGGTATCTTTTTATAGGGCATTCATTCCTAATGCCGCATCTTATACTTGCAGCCTCTCGGATCTACTTCGGAAAGGTGCTCCTGAATCTTTGGTATGGACAGAAGAATTGTTGACTTGCTTCGAACACCTGAAGACATCTCTACACTCTCATCCCATCCTACAGCTACCCGATGCCAGTCGTCCCTTCGTGCTTCGAACAGACGCGTCCAACCATGGTCTGGGTGCCGTTCTACTACAGTATGCAGAGGATACTCCCCATCCCGTGGCGTATGCTAGTCGTAAGCTCCTTGACAGAGAAAGTAGGTACAGTACTATTGAAAAGGAATGTCTAGCGATAGTATTCGGTATCAGGCATTTCGATTATTATTTAAGAGGTAAAGAGTTTATTTTAGAAGTTGATCATAAACCCCTAGTGTACCTAACTCAATTTAAGGGAGGCAATGACAGACTATTACGTTGGGCTCTTTGTTTGCAAAGCTACAGGTTTAGGATAGTATATATCTCTGGCAAGGATAACATAGGTGCAGATTTGTTAAGCAGAGTTTAAACATTTTATTGGTAAACCTATCAATATTTGTCAAATAATTGTATATATTTTAATGCTCGATACTTCATATCGAGTCTTGGTGGGGAGGAGTGTAAGGGAAAGTCTACCTTATTGATAGATTATCAATCTCACTGGTTCATACTAGATGCGGAATTATACCCTCTAGTTCATTTTCATATGACTCGAAGTTTATATCGAGGTTTCATATTTTCTAGCTCTTGCTGTATTGCTTGTCAGTCTCGACTCCAAACCAAGCCTACGTCATGGACTGCTTCCTTCAACGAGGGGCAGAGCATACTGAGACACCATAGCTTTCACACACCACCATCTCTGTCCTCCACCAAGGCTATTCTTTGGGTTGTCACGGTCACTGGGCCGTTTCCGTGTCACCCCTATATACTATACTGTTCTTTGATCAAGTGTTATTTTTGGTGGATTGCCTTGTAACTTCAAATCTATTGTTGTGCTGAGTTCATGTCTTTGTCATTAAAGGTGGTAATTGTTTTTAATCTGAACTTCAATTATCCTCGGGACTTACTGGGTGATGTTTTGAGTGGGATATCTGGTGCAAGAAAGAGGAGTACTCTGTCATAACTCCATCTGCACGGCTGAGATACCTTTCCTCTACACATGTTTTAAGCATGTATTTTAAAAACATTCTAGCACTGAGTAGGCATGTACAGATCGCTTCTGGGACCCAAAAATATCGAATTTTCGGGTGTTTTGAGCCAGAAATTGGGATATAACCGGGTACAGAGGATCCATGCACATATCGACTTTTTGCACCTAAAATATCGATTTTGAGCATGTTTTGGGCCTGTATTTTGAAAATACTCTAACACCGTGTAGGCATGTACAGATCGCTTCGGGGACCCAAAAATATCGAATTTTCGGGTGTTTTGAGTCTGAATTTGAGATATAAACGGGTACAGAAGATGCATGCACATATCGACTTTGGGCACCCAAAATATCGATTTTGAGCATGTTTTGGGCCTGTATATTTAAAATACTCTAACACTGAGTAGACACGTACAGACCGCTTCTGGAACCCAAATAAATCGAATTTTAGGGTGTTCTGAGCCTGAATTTGAGATATGAACGGATACAGAAGATGCATGCACATATCGACTTTGGGCACCTAAAATATCGATTTTGAGCATGTTTTGGGCCTGTATTTTGAAAATACTATAGCACGGTGTAGACATGTAAAGATCGCTTCTGGGACACAAAAATATCGATTTTTTGGGTGTTTTGAGCCTGAATTTGAGATATAAACGGGTACAGAAGATGCATGCACATATCGACTTTGGCAAACAAAATATCGATTTTTAGTATGTTTTGGGCGTATATTTTGAAAATATTCTAGCACTGATTAGGCATGTACAGATCGCTTCTGGAACCCAAAAATATCGAATTTTCGGGTGTTTTGAGCCAGAATTTGGGATATAACCGGGTACAGAGGATGCATGCACATATCGACTTTCTGCACCTAAAATATCGATTTTAAGCATGTTTTGGGTCTGTATGTTGAAAACATTCTACAAAGGAGTAGGCATGTACAGGTCGCTTCTGGGACCCCAAAATACCGAATTTTCTGGTGTTTTGAACCTGAATTTGGGTTATAGACGGGTACAGAAGATGCATACACATATTGACTTTGGGCCCCTAAAATATAGATTTTCAGCATGTTTTGGGCCTGTATTTTGAAAATACTCTAACACGGAGTAGGCATGTACAGATCGCTTCTGGGGCCCAAAAATATCGACTTTTCGGGTGTTTTGAGCCTGAATTTGAGATATAAACGGGTACAGAAGATGCATGCACATATCGACTTTGGGCACCTAAAATATCGATTTTGAGTATGTTTTGGGCCTGTATTTTGAAAATACTCTAACACGGAGTATGCATGTACAGATCGCTTCTGGGACACAAAAATATTGATTTTTTGGGTGTTTTGAGCCTGAATTTGAGATATAAACGGGTACAGAAGATGCATGCACATATCGACTCTTCACACCTAAAATATCGATTTATAGCATGTTTTAAGCATGTATTTTAAAAACATTATAGCACTGAGTAGGCATGTACAGATCGCTTCTGGGACCCAAAAATATCGAATTTTCGGGTGTTTTGAGCCAGAAATTGGGATATAACCGGGTACAGAGGATGCATGCACATATCGACTTTGGACACCTAAAATATTGATTTTGAGCATGTTTTTGGCCTGGATTTTGAAAATACTCTAACACGGAGTAGGCATGTACAGATTGCTTCGGGGACCCAAAAATATCGAATTTTCGGGGGTTTTGAGCCTGAATTTTAGATATAAACGGGTACAGAAGATGCATGCACATTTCGACTTTTTGCACCTAAAATATCGATTTTGAGCATGTTTTGGGTCTGTATCTTGAAAACATTCTAGCAAGAAGTAGGCATGTACAGATTGCTTCTGGGACCCAAAAATATCGAATTTTCGAGTGATTTGAATTTGAATTTGGGATATAGACGGGTACAGAAAATGAATACACATATTGACTTTGGGAAGCTAAAATATCGATTTTCAGCATGTTTTAGGCCTGTATTTTGAAAATACTCTAACACGGAGTATGCATGTACACATTGGTTTTGGAACCCAAAAATATCGAATATTCGGGTGTTTTGAGTCTGAATTTGAGATATAAACGGGTACAGAAGATGCATGCACATATCGACTTTGGGCACCTAAAATATCGATTTTGAGCATGTTTTGGGCCTGTATTTTGAAAATACTGTAACACTGTGTAGGCATGTACAGATCGCTTCTGGGACACAAAAATATCGATTTTTTGGGTGTTTTGAGCCTGAATTTGAGATATAAACGGGTTCAGAAGATGCATGCACATATCGACTTTGGACACCTAAAATATCGATTTATAGCATGTTTTAAGCCTGTATTTTAAAAACATTCTAGCACTGAGTAGGCATGTGCAGATTGCTTAAGGGACCCAAAAATATCGAATTTTCGGAGTTTTGAGCCTGAATTTGAGATATAAACGGGTACAGAAGATGCATGCACATATCGACTTTGGCACCCAAAATATCGATTTTTAGTATGTTTTCGGCGTATAATTTGAAAATATTCTAGCACTGAGTAGGCATGTACAGATCGCTTCTGGGACACAAAAATATAAATTTTTCGGGTGTTTTGAACCTGAATTTGGGATATAGACGGGTACAGAAGATGCATACACATATTGACTTTGGGCAGCTAAAATATCGATTTTCAGCATGTTTTAGGCCTGTAATTTGAAAATACTCTAACACGGAGTATGCATGTACACATTGCTTTTGGGACCCAAAAATATTGAATATTCGGGTGTTTTGAGTCTGAATTTGAGATATAAACGGGTACAGAAGATGCATGCACATATGGACTTTGGGCACCCAAAATATCGATTTTGAGCATGTTTTGGGCCTGTATTTTTAAAATACTCTAACACTGAGTAGACACGTACAGATCGCTTCTGGAACCCAAATAAATCGAATTTTAGGGTGTTCTGAGCCTGAATTTGAGATATGAACGGGTACAGAAGATGCATGCACATATCGACTTTGGGCACCTAAAATATCGATTTTGAGCATGTTTTGGGCCTGTATTTTGAAAATACTATAGCACAGCGTAGACATGTAAAAATCGCTTCTGGGACACAAAAATATCGATTTTTTTGGGTGTTTTGAGCCTAAATTTGAGATATAAACGGGTACAGAAGATGCAAGCACATATCGACTTTGGCACCCAAAATATCGATTTTTAGTATGTTTTCAGCGTATAATTTGAAAATATTCTAGCACTGAGTAGGCATGTACAGATCGCTTCTGGGACCCAAAAATATCGAATTTTAGGGGGTTTTGAGCCAGAATTTGGGATATGACCGGGTACAGAGGATGCATGCACATATCGACTTTTTGCACCTAAAATATCGATTTCGAGCATGTTTTGGGTCTGTATCTTGAAAACATTCTAACACGGAGTATGCACCTACAGATTGCTTCTGGGACCCAAAAATATGGAATTTTCGGGGGGTTTTTAGCCTGAATTTGAGATATAAACGGGTACAGAAGATGCATGCACATATCGACTTTGGGCACCTAAAATATCGATTTTTAGCATGTTTTGGGCCTGTATTTTAAAAATACTCTAACACGGAGTATGCACGTACAGATTGCTTCTGGGACCCAAAAATATCGAATTTTCGGGTGTTTTGAGCCTGAATTTGAGGTATAAACGGGTACAGAAGATGCATGCACTTATCGACTTTTTGCACTTAAAATATCGATTTTGAGCATGTTTTTGGTCTGTATCTTGAAAACATTCTAGCAAGGAGTAGGCATGTACAGATCGATTTCGGGACCCAAAAATATCGAATTTTCGGGTGTTTTGAACTTGAATTAGGAATATACATGTGTACAGAAGATTCTTACACATATTGACTTTCGGCACATAAAATATCGATTTTCAGCATGTTTTGGGCCTGTATTTTAAAAACACTCTAACACGGAGTATGCACGTACAGATTGCTTCTGGGACCCAAAAATATCGAATTTTCGGGTGTTTTGAGTCTGAATTTGAGATATAAACGGGTACAGAAGATGCATGCACATATCGACTTTGGACACCTAAAATATCGATTTTTAGCATGTTTTGAGCCTATATTTTGAAAACATTCTAGCACTGAGTATGCATGTACAGATCGCTTAAGGGACCCAAAAATATGGAATTTTCGGGTGTTTTGAGCCTGAATTTGAGATATAAACGGGTACAGAAGATGCATGCACATATCGACTTTTTGCACCTAAATTATCGATTTTGAGCATGTCTTGGGTTTGTATCTTAAAAAATTCTATCAAGAAGTAGGCATGTACAGATCGCTTCTGGGACCAAAAAATATCGAATTTTCGGGTGTTTTGAACCAGAATTTGGGATATAGACGGATACAGAAGATGCATGCACATATCGACTTTGAGCACCTAATATATCGATTTCGAGCATGTTTTGGGCCTGTATTTTGAAAATACTCTAACACGGAGTAGGCATGTACAGATGGCTTCGGGGACCCAAAAATATCGAATTTTCGGGTGTTTTGAGCCTGAATTTGAGATATAAACGGGTACAGAAGATGCATGCACATATCGACTTTGGGCACCTAAAATATCGATTTTGAGCATGTTTTGGGTCTGTATCTTGAAAACATTCTAGCAAGAAGTAGGCATATACAGATTGCTTCTGGGACCCAAAAATATCGAATTTTCGAGTGTTTTGAACCTGAATTTGGGATATAGACGGGTATAGAGGATGCATGCACATATCGACTTTTTGCACCTAAAATATCGATTTTGAGCATGTTTTGGGTCTGCATCTTGAAAAAATTCTAGCAAGGAGTAGGCATGTACAGATTGCTTCTGGGACCCAAAAATACCGAATTTTCTGGTGTTTTGAACCTGAATTTGGGATATAGACGGGTACAGAAGATGCATACTCATATTGACTTTGGGCACCTAATATATAAATTTTCAGCATGTTTTGGGCCTGTATTTTGAGAATACATTAACACGGAGTAGGCATGTACAGATCGCTTCTGGGACCCAAAAATATCGAATTTTCGGGTGTTTTGAGCCTGAATTTGTGATATAAACGGATACAGAAGATGCATGTACATATCGACTTTGGGCACCTAAAATATCGATTTTGAGCATGTTTTGGGCCGGTATTTTGAAAATACTCTAACACGGAGTAGGCATGTACATATCGTTTCTGGGACACAAAAATATCGATGTTTCGGTTGTTTTGAGCCTGAATTTGAGATATAAACGTGTACAGATGATGCATGCACATATCGACTTTTTGCACTTAAAATATCGATTTTGAACATGTTTTTGGTCTGTATCTTGAAAACATTCTAGTAAGGAGTAGGCATGTACAGATCGCTTTTGGGACCCAAAAATATCGAATTTTCGGGTGTTTTGAACTTGAATTAGGGATATACACGTGTACAGAAGATTCTTACACATATTGACTTTCGGTACCTAAAATATCGATTTTCAGCATGTTTTGGGCCTGTATTTTAAAAACACTCTAACACGGAGTATGCACGTACAGATTGCTTCTGGGACCCAAAAATATCGAATTTTCGAGTGTTTTGAACCTGAATTTGGGATATAGACGGTTACAGAAGATGCATACACATATTGACTTTGAGAAGCTAAAATATCGATTTTCAGCATGTTTTAGGCCTGTAATTTGAAAAAACTCTAACACGTAGTATGCATGTACACATTGCTTTTGGGACCCAAAAATATCGAATATTCGGGTGTTTTGAGTCTGAATTTGAGATATAAACGGGTACAGAAGATGCATGCACATATCGACTTAGGGCACCCAAAATATCGATTTTGAGGATGTTTTGGGCCTGTATTTTTAAAATACTCTAACACTGAGTAGACACGTACAGATCGCTTCTGGAACCCAAATAAATCGAATTTTAGGGTGTTCTGAGCCTGAATTTGAGATATGAACGGGTACAGAAGATGTATGCACATATCGACTTTGAGCATCTAAAATATCGATTTTTAGCATGTTTTGTGCCTGTATTTTGAAAATACTATAGCACGGTGTAGACATGTACAGATCGCTTCAGGGACACAAAAATATCGATTTTTTGGGTGTTTTGAGCCTGAATTTGAGATATAAACGGGTACAGAAGATGCATGCACATATCGACTTTGGCACCCAAAATATCGATTTGTAGTATGTTTTCTGCGTATAATTTGAAAATATTCTAGCAATGAGTATGCATGTACAGATCGCTTCTGGGACCCAAAAATATCGAATTTTCGGGTTTTTTGAACCTGAATTTGGGATATAGACGTGTAAAGAAGATGCATACACATTTCGACTTTTTGCACCTAAAATATCGATTTTGAGCATGTTTTGGTTCTGTATCTTGAACAAATTCTAGCAAGAAGTAGGCATGTACAGATTGCTTCTGGGACCCAAAAATATCGAATTTTTGAGTGTTTTGAACCTGAATTTGGGATATAGACGGGTAAAGAAGATGCATACACATATTGACTTTGGGCAGCTAAAATATCGATTTTCAGCATGTTTTAGGCCTGTACTTTGAAAATAGTCTAACACGGAGTATGCATGTACACATTGCTTTTGGGACCCAAAAATATCGAATATTCGGGTGTTTTGAGTCTGAATTTGAGATATAAACGGGTACAGAAGATGCATGCACATATCGACTTTGGGCACCTAAAATATCGATTTTAAGCATGTTTTGGGCCTGTATTTTTAAAAATACTGTAACACTGAGTAGACACGTACAGATCGCTTCTGGAACCCAAATAAATCGAATTTTAGGGTGTTCTGAGCCTGAATTTGAGATATGAACGGGTACAGAAGATGCATGCACATATCGACTTTGGGCACCTTAGATATCGATTTTGATCATGTTTTGGGCCTGTATTTTGAAAATACTATAGCACGGTGTAGACATGTACAGATCGCTTCTGGGACACAAAAATATTGATTTTTTGGGTGTTTTGAGCCTGAATTTGAGATATAAACGGGTACAGAAGATGCATGCACATATCGACTTTTTTGCACCTAAAATATCGATTTTGAGCATGTTTTGGGTCTGTATCTTGAAAAAATTCTAGCAAGGAGTAGGCATGTACAGATCGCTTATGGGACCCAAAAATACCGAATTTTCTGGTGTTTTGAACCTGAATTTGGGATATAAACGGGTACAGAAGATGCATACACATATTTACTTTCGGTCCCTAAAATATAGATTTTCAGCATGTTTTGGGCCTGTATTTTGAAAATACATTAACACGGAGTAGGCATGTACAGATCGCTTCTGGGACCCAAAAATATCGACTTTTCGGGTGTTTTGAGCCTGAATTTGAGATATAAACGGATTCAGAAGATGCATGCACATATCGACTTTGGGCACCTAAAATATCGATTTTTAACATGTTTTGGGCCTGTATTTTAAAAATACTCTAACACGGAGTAGGCATGTACAGATCGCTTGTGGTACACAAAAATATAGATTTTTTGGGTGTTTTGATCCTGAATTTGAGATATAAACGGGTTCAGAAGATGCATGCACATATCGACTTTGGACACCTAAAATATCGATTTATAGCATGTTTTAAGCATGTATTTTAAAAACATTCTAGCACTGAGTAGGCATGTGCAGATTGCTTAAGGGATCAAAAAATATCGAATTTTCGGAGTTTTGAGCCTGAATTTGAGATATAAACGGGTACAGAAGATGCATGCACATATCGACTTTTTGCACTTAAAATATCGATTTTTAACATGTTTTGGGTCTGTATCTTGAAAACATTCTAGCAAGGAGTAGGCATGTACAGATCGCTTCTGGAACCCCAAAAAATCGAATTTTCTGGTGTTTTGAACCTGAATTAGGGATATACACGTGTACAGAAGATGCATACACATATTGACTTTGGGCAGCTAAAATATCGATTTTCAGCATGTTTTAGGCCTGTAATTTGAAAATACTCTAACACGGAGTATGCATGTACACATTGCTTTTGGGACCCAAAAATATCGAATATTCGGGTGTTTTGAGTCTGAATTTGAGATATAAACGGGTACAGAAGATGCATGCACATATCGACTTTGGGCACCCAAAATATCGATTTTAAGCATGTTTTGGGCCTGTATTTTTAAAATACTCTAACACTAAGTAGACACGTACAGATCGCTTCTGGAACCCAAATAAATCGTATTTTAGGGTGTTCTGAGCCTGAATTTGAGATATGAACGGGCACAGAAGATGCATGCACATATCGACTTTGAGCATCTAAAATATCGATTTTGAGCATGTCTTGGGTCTGTATCTTGAAAAAATTCTAGCAAGGAGTAGGCATGTACAGATCGCTTCTGGGACCCAAAAATATCGAATTTTCGGGTTTTTTGAACCTGAATTTGGGATATAGACGGATACAGAAGATGCATGCACATATCGACTTTGGGCACCTAAAATATCGATTTTGAGCATGTTTTGGGCCTGTATTTTGAAAATACTATAGCACGGTGTAGACATGTACAGATCGCTTCTGGGACACAAAAATATCAAATTTTTGGGTGTTTTGAGCCTGAATTTGAGATATAAACGGGTTCAGAAGATGCATGCACATATCGACTTTGGACACCTAAAATATCGATTTATAGCATGTTTTAAGCCTGTATTTTAAAAACATTCTAGCACTGAGTAGACATGTGCAGATTGCTTAAGGGACCAAAAAATAACGAATTTTCGGAGTTTTGAGCCTGAATTTGAGATATAAACGGGTACAGAAGATGCATGCACATATCGACTTTTTGCACTTAAAATATCGATTTTTAACATGTTTTGGGTCTGTATCTTGAAAACATTCTAGCAAGGAGTAGGCATGTACAGATCGCTTCTGGAACCCCAAAAAATCGAATTTTCTGGTGTTTTGAACCTGAATTAGGGATATACACGTGTACAGAAGATGCATACACATTTTGACTTTGGGCACATAAAATATCGATTTTAAGCATGTTTTGGGCCTGTATTTTAAAAAATACTCTAACACTGAGTAGACACGTACAGATCGCTTCTGGAACCCAAATAAATCGAATTATAGGGTGTTCTGAGCCTGAATTTGAGATATGAACGGGTACAGAAGATGAATGCACATATCGACTTTGAGCACCTAAAATATCGATTTTTAGCATGTTTTGGGCCTGTATTTTGAAAATACTATAGCACGGTGTAGACATGTACAGATCGCTTCTGGGACACAAAAATATCGATTTTTTGGGTGTTTTGAACCTGAATTTGAGATATAGACGGATACAGAAGATGCATACACATATTGACTTTGGGCAGCTAAAATATCGATTTTCAGCATGTTTTGGGCCTGTACTTTGAAAATACTCTAACACGGAGTATGCATGTACACATTGCATTTGGGACCCAAAAATATCGAATATTCGGGTGTTTTGAGTCTGAATTTGAGATATAAACGGGTACAGAAGATGCATGCACATATCGACTTTGGGCACCTAAAATATCGAT
Organism: Petrolisthes cinctipes; assembly: GCA_033782935.1. Lineage (NCBI taxonomy): Eukaryota > Metazoa > Arthropoda > Malacostraca > Decapoda > Porcellanidae > Petrolisthes > Petrolisthes cinctipes. The sequence goes on from JAWQEG010000491.1 coordinate 906,580, forward strand.
TTTGAGCATGTTTTGGGTCTGTATCTTGAACAAATTCTAGCAAGTAGTAGGCATGTACAGATCGCTTTTGGGACCCAAAGATACCGAATTTTCTGGTGTTTTGAACCTGAATTTGGGATATAAACGGATTCAGAAGATGCATGCACATATCGACTTTGGGCACCTAAAATATCGATTTTTAGCATGTTTTGGGCCTGTATTTTGAAAATACTATAGCACGGTGTAGACATGTACAGATCGCTTCTGGGACACAAAAATATCGATTTTTTGGGTGTTTTGAGCCTGAATTTGAGATATAAACGGGTACAGAAGATGCATGCACATATCGACTTTGGCACCCAAAATATCGATTTTTAGTATGTTTTTGCCGTATAATTTGAAAATATTCTAGCACTGAGTAGGCATGTACAGATCGCTTCTGGGACCCAAAAATATCGAATTTTCGGGTGTTTTGAGCCAGAATTTGGGATATAACCGGGTACAGAGGATGCATGCACATATATATCGACTTTTTAAACCTAAAATATCGATTTTGAGCATGTTTTGTGTCTGTATCTTGACAAAATTCTAGCAAGGAGTAGGCATGTACAGATCGCTTCTGGGACCCAAAAATACCGAATTTTCTGGTGTTTTGAACCTGAATTTGGGATATAAACGGGTACAGAAGATACATACACATATTGACTTTGGGCACCTAAAATATAGATTTTCAGCATGTTTTGGGCCTGTATTTTAAAAACACTCTAACACGGAGTATGCACGTACAGATTGCTTCTGGGACCCAAAAATATCGAATTTTCGGGTGTTTTGAGTCTGAATTTGAGATATAAACGGGTACAGAAGATGCATGCACATATCGACTTTGGACACCTAAAATATCGATTTTTAGCATGTTTTGAGCCTATATTTTGAAAACATTCTAGCACTGAGTATGCATGTACAGATCGCTTAAGGGACCCAAAAATATGGAATTTTCGGGTGTTTTGAGCCTGAATTTGAGATATAAACGGGTACAGAAGATGCATGCACATATCGACTTTTTGCACCTAAATTATCGATTTTGAGCATGTCTTGGGTTTGTATCTTAAAAAATTCTATCAAGAAGTAGGCATGTACAGATCGCTTCTGGGACCAAAAAATATCGAATTTTCGGGTGTTTTGAACCAGAATTTGGGATATAGACGGATACAGAAGATGCATGCACATATCGACTTTGGGCACCTAATATATCGATTTCGAGCATGTTTTGGGCCTGTATTTTGAAAATACTCTAACACGGAGTAGGCATGTACAGATGGCTTCGGGGACCCAAAAATATCGAATTTTCGGGTGTTTTGAGCCTGAATTTGAGATATAAACGGGTACAGAAGATGCATGCACATATCGAATTTGGGCACCTAAAATATCGATTTTGAGCATGTTTTGGGTCTGTATCTTGAAAACATTCTAGCAAGAAGTAGGCATATACAGATTGCTTCTGGGACCCAAAAATATCGAATTTTTGAGTGTTTTGAACCTGAATTTGGGATGTAGACGGGTACAGAGGATGCATGCACATATCGACTTTTTGCACCTAAAATATCGATTTTGAGCATGTTTTGGGTCTGCATCTTGAAAAAATTCTAGCAAGGAGTAGGCATGTACAGATTGCTTCTGGGACCCAAAAATACCGAATTTTCTGGTGTTTTGAACCTGAATTTGGGATATAGACGGGTACAGAAGATGCATACTCATATTGACTTTGGGCACCTAATATATAAATTTTCAGCATGTTTTGGGCCTGTATTTTGAAAATACATTAACACGGAGTAGGCATGTACAGATCGCTTCTGGGACCCAAAAATATCGAATTTTCGGGTGTTTTGAGCCTGAATTTGTGATATAAACGGATACAGAAGATGCATGTACATATCGACATTGGGCACCTAAAATATCGATTTTGAGCATGTTTTGGGCCTGTATTTTGAAAATACTCTAACACGGAGTAGGCATGTACAGATCGTTTCTGGGACACAAAAATATCGATGTTTCGGTTGTTTTGAGCCTGAATTTGAGATATAAACGTGTACAGATGATGCATGCACATATCGACTTTTTGCACTTAAAATATCGATTTTGAACATGTTTTTGGTCTGTATCTTGAAAACATTCTAGTAAGGAGTAGGCATGTACAGATCGCTTTTGGGACCCAAAAATATCGAATTTTCGGGTGTTTTGAACTTGAATTAGGGATATACACGTGTACAGAAGATTCTTACACATATTGACTTTCGGTACCTAAAATATCGATTTTCAGCATGTTTTGGGCCTGTATTTTAAAAACACTCTAACACGGAGTATGCACGTACAGATTGCTTCTGGGACCCAAAAATATCGAATTTTCGAGTGTTTTGAACCTGAATTTGGGATATAGACGGTTACAGAAGATGCATACACATATTGACTTTGAGAAGCTAAAATATCGATTTTCAGCATGTTTTAGGCCTGTAATTTGAAAATACTCTAACACGTAGTATGCATGTACACATTGCTTTTGGGACCCAAAAATATCGAATATTCGGGTGTTTTGAGTCTGAATTTGAGATATAAACGGGTACAGAAGATGCATGCACATATCGACTTAGGGCACCCAAAATATCGATTTTGAGGATGTTTTGGGCCTGTATTTTTAAAATACTCTAACACTGAGTAGACACGTACAGATCGCTTCTGGAACCCAAATAAATCGAATTTTAGGGTGTTCTGAGCCTGAATTTGAGATATGAACGGGTACAGAAGATGTATGCACATATCGACTTTGAGCATCTAAAATATCGATTTTTAGCATGTTTTGTGCCTGTATTTTGAAAATACTATAGCACGGTGTAGACATGTACAGATCGCTTCAGGGACACAAAAATATCGATTTTTTGGGTGTTTTGAGCCTGAATTTGAGATATAAACGGGTACAGAAGATGCATGCACATATCGACTTTGGCACCCAAAATATCGATTTGTAGTATGTTTTCTGCGTATAATTTGAAAATATTCTAGCAATGAGTATGCATGTACAGATCGCTTCTGGGACCCAAAAATATCGAATTTTCGGGTTTTTTGAACCTGAATTTGGGATATAGACGGGTAAAGAAGATGCATACACATTTCGACTTTTTGCACCTAAAATATCGATTTTGAGCATGTTTTGGATCTGTATCTTGAACAAATTCTAGCAAGAAGTAGGCATGTACAGATTGCTTCTGGGACCCAAAAATATCGAATTTTTGAGTGTTTTGAACCTGAATTTGGGATATAGACGGGTAAAGAAGATGCATACACATATTGACTTTGGGCAGCTAAAATATCGATTTTCAGCATGTTTTAGGCCTGTACTTTGAAAATAGTCTAACACGGAGTATGCATGTACACATTGCTTTTGGGACCCAAAAATATCGAATATTCGGGTGTTTTGAGTCTGAATTTGAGATATAAACGGGTACAGAAGATTCATGCACATATCGACTTTGGGCACCTAAAATATCGATTTTAAGCATGTTTTGGGCCTGTATTTTTAAAAATACTGTAACACTGAGTAGACACGTACAGATCGCTTCTGGAACCCAAATAAATCGAATTTTAGGGTGTTCTGAGCCTGAATTTGAGATATGAACGGGTACAGAAGATGCATGCACATATCGACTTTGGGCACCTTGGATATCGATTTTGATCATGTTTTGGGCCTGTATTTTGAAAATACTATAGCACGGTGTAGACATGTACAGATCGCTTCTGGGACACAAAAATATTGATTTTTTGGGTGTTTTGAGCCTGAATTTGGGATATAAACGGGTACAGAAGATGCATGCACATATCGACTTTTTTGCACCTAAAATATCGATTTTGAGCATGTTTTGGGTCTGTATCTTGAAAAAATTCTAGCAAGGAGTAGGCATGTACAGATCGCTTATGGGACCCAAAAATACCGAATTTTCTGGTGTTTTGAACCTGAATTTGGGATATAAACGGGTACAGAAGATGCATACACATATTTACTTTCGGTCCCTAAAATATAGATTTTCAGCATGTTTTGGGCCTGTATTTTGAAAATACATTAACACGGAGTAGGCATGTACAGATCGCTTCTGGGACCCAAAAATATCGACTTTTCGGTTGTTTTGAGCCTGAATTTGAGATATAAACGGATTCAGAAGATGCATGCACATATCGACTTTGGGCACCTAAAATATCGATTTTTAACATGTTTTGGGCCTGTATTTTAAAAATACTCTAACACGGAGTAGGCATGTACAAATCGCTTGTGGTACACAAAAATATCGATTTTTTGGGTGTTTTGATCCTGAATTTGAGATATAAACGGGTTCAGAAGATGCATGCACATATCGACTTTGGACACCTAAAATATCGATTTATAGCATGTTTTAAGCCTGTATTTTAAAAACATTCTAGCACTGAGTAGGCATGTGCAGATTGCTTAAGGGATCAAAAAATATCGAATTTTCGGAGTTTTGAGCCTGAATTTGAGATATAAACGGGTACAGAAGATTCATGCACATATCGACTTTTTGCACTTAAAATATCGATTTTTAACATGTTTTGGGTCTGTATCTTGAAAACATTCTAGCAAGGAGTAGGCATGTACAGATCGCTTCTGGAACCCCAAAAAATCGAATTTTCTGGTGTTTTGAACCTGAATTAGGGATATACACGTGTACAGAAGATGCATACACATATTGACTTTGGGCAGCTAAAATATCGATTTTCAGCATGTTTTAGGCCTGTAATTTGAAAATACTCTAACACGGAGTATGCATGTACACATTGCTTTTGGGACCCAAAAATATCGAATATTCGGGTGTTTTGAGTCTGAATTTGAGATATAAACGGGTACAGAAGATGCATGCACATATCGACTTTGGGCACCAAAAATATCGATTTTAAGCATGTTTTGGGCCTGTATTTTTAAAATACTCTAACACTAAGTAGACACGTACAGATCGCTTCTGGAACCCAAATAAATCGTATTTTAGGGTGTTCTGAGCCTGAATTTGAGATATGAACGGGCACAGAAGATGCATGCACATATCGACTTTGAGCATCTAAAATATCGATTTTGAGCATGTCTTGGGTCTGTATCTTGAAAAAATTCTAGCAAGGAGTAGGCATGTACAGATCGCTTCTGGGACCCAAAAATATCGAATTTTCGGGTTTTTTGAACCTGAATTTGGGATATAGACGGATACAGAAGATGCATGCACATATCGACTTTGGGCACCTAAAATATCGATTTTGAGCATGTTTTGGGCCTGTATTTTGAAAATACTATAGCACGGTGTAGACATGTACAGATCGCTTCTGGGACACAAAAATATCAAATTTTTGGGTGTTTTGAGCCTGAATTTGAGATATAAACGGGTTCAGAAGATGCATGCACATATCGACTTTGGACACCTAAAATATCGATTTATAGCATGTTTTAAGCCTGTATTTTAAAAACATTCTAGCACTGAGTAGACATGTGCAGATTGCTTAAGGGACCAAAAAATAACGAATTTTCGGAGTTTTGAGCCTGAATTTGAGATATAAACGGGTACAGAAGATGCATGCACATATCGACTTTTTGCACTTAAAATATCGATTTTTAACATGTTTTGGGTCTGTATCTTGAAAACATTCTAGCAAGGAGTAGGCATGTACAGATCGCTTCTGGAACCCCAAAAAATCGAATTTTCTGGTGTTTTGAACCTGAATTAGGGATATACACGTGTACAGAAGATGCATACACATTTTGACTTTGGGCACATAAAATATCGATTTTAAGCATGTTTTGGGCCTGTATTTTAAAAAATACTCTAACACTGAGTAGACACGTACAGATCGCTTCTGGAACCCAAATAAATCGAATTATAGGGTGTTCTGAGCCTGAATTTGAGATATGAACGGGTACAGAAGATGAATGCACATATCGACTTTGAGCACCTAAAATATCGATTTTTAGCATGTTTTGGGCCTGTATTTTGAAAATACTATAGCACGGTGTAGACATGTACAGATCGCTTCTGGGACACAAAAATATCGATTTTTTGGGTGTTTTGAACCTGAATTTGAGATATAAACGGGTACAGAAGATGCATGCTCATATCGACTCTGGCACCCAAAATATCGATTTTTAGTATGTTTTCGGCGTATAATTTGAAAATATTCTAGCAATGAGTAGGCATGTACAGATCGCTTCTGGGACCCAAAAATATCGAATTTTCGGGGGTTTTGAGCCAGAATTTGGGATATAACCGGGTACAGAGGATGCATGCACATATCGACTTTTTTCACCTAAAATATCGATTTTGAGCATGTTTTGGTTCTGTATCTTGAACAAATTCTAGCAAGAAGTAGGCATGTACAGATTGCTTCTGGGACCCAAAAATAATGAATTTTCGAGTGTTTTGAACCTGAATTTGGGATATAGACGGATACAGAAGATGCATACACATATTGACTTTGGGCAGCTAAAATATCGATTTTCAGCATGTTTTGGGCCTGTACTTTGAAAATACTATAACACGGAGTATGCATGTACACATTGCATTTGGGACCCAAAAATATCGAATATTCGGGTGTTTTGAGTCTGAATTTGAGATATAAACGGGTACAGAAGATGCATGCACATATCGACTTTGGGCACCTAAAATATCGATTTTGAGCATGTTTTGGGCCTGTATTTTGCAAATACTATAGCACGGTGTAGACATGTACAGATTGCTTCTGGGACACAAAAATATCGATTTTTTGGGTGTTTTGAGCCTGAATTTGAGATATAAACGGGTACAGAAGATGCATGCACATATCGACTTTTTTGCACCTAAAATATCGATTTTGAGCATGTTTTGGGTCTGTATCTTGAACAAATTCTAGCAAGTAGTAGGCATGTACAGATCGCTTTTGGGACCCAAAGATACCGAATTTTCTGGTGTTTTGAACCTGAATTTGGGATATAAACGGATTCAGAAGATGCATGCACATATCGACTTTGGGCACCTAAAATATCGATTTTTAGCATGTTTTGGGCCTGTATTTTGAAAATACTATAGCACGGTGTAGACATGTACAGATCGCTTCTGGGACACAAAAATATCGATTTTTTGGGTGTTTTGAGCCTGAATTTGAGATATAAACGGGTACAGAAGATGCATGCACATATCGACTTTGGGCACCTAAAATATCGATTTTGAGCATGTTTTGGGCCTGTATTTTGCAAATACTATAGCACGGTGTAGACATGTACAGATTGCTTCTGGGACACAAAAATATCGATTTTTTGGGTGTTTTGAGCCTGAATTTGAGATATAAACGGGTACAGAAGATGCATGCACATATCGACTTTTTTGCACCTAAAATATCGATTTTGAGCATGTTTTGGGTCTGTATCTTGAACAAATTCTAGCAAGTAGTAGGCATGTACAGATCGCTTTTGGCACCCAAAGATACCGAATTTTCTGGTGTTTTGAACCTGAATTTGGGATATAAACGGATTCAGAAGATGCATGCACATATCGACTTTGGGCACCTAAAATATCGATTTTTAGCATGTTTTGGGCCTGTATTTTGAAAATACTATAGCACGGTGTAGACATGTACAGATCGCTTCTGGGACACAAAAATATCGATTTTTTGGGTGTTTTGAGCCTGAATTTGAGATATAAACGGGTACAGAAGATGCATGCACATATCGACTTTGGCACCCAAAATATCGATTTTTAGTATGTTTTTGCCGTATAATTTGAAAATATTCTAGCACTGAGTAGGCATGTACAGATCGCTTCTGGGACCCAAAAATATCGAATTTTCGGGTGTTTTGAGCCAGAATTTGGGATATAACCGGGTACAGAGGATGCATGCACATATATATCGACTTTTTAAACCTAAAATATCGATTTTGAGCATGTTTTGTGTCTGTATCTTGACAAAATTCTAGCAAGGAGTAGGCATGTACAGATCGCTTCTGGGACCCAAAAATACCGAATTTTCTGGTGTTTTGAACCTGAATTTGGGATATAAACGGGTACAGAAGATACATACACATATTGACTTTGGGCACCTAAAATATAGATTTTCAGCATGTTTTGGGCCTGTATTTTGAAAATACATTAACACGGAGTAGGCATGTACAGATCGCTTCTGGGACCCAAAAATATCGACTTTTCGGGTGTTTTGAACCTGAATTTGAGATATAAACGGATTCAGAAGATTCATGCACATATCGACTTTGGGCACCTAAAATATCGATTTTTAACATGTTTTGGGCCTGTATTTTAAAAATAATCTAACACGGAGTAGGCATGTACAGATCGCTTGTGGTACACAAAAATATCGATTTTTTGGGTGTTTTGATCCTGAATTTGAGATATAAACGGGTTCAGAAGATGCATGCACATATCGACTTTGGACACCTAAAATATCGATTTATAGCATGTTTTAAGCCTGTATTTTAAAAACATTCTAGCACTGAGTAGGCATGTGCAGATTGCTTAAGGGACCAAAAAATATCGAATTTTCGGAGTTTTGAGCCTGAATTTGAGATATAAACGGGTACAGAAGATGCATGCACATATCGACTTTTTGCACTTAAAATATCGATTTTTAACATGTTTTGGGTCTGTATCTTGAAAACATTCTAGCAAAAAAAATCGAATTTTCTGGTGTTTTGAACCTGAATTAGGGATATACACGTGTACAGAGGATGCATACACATTTTGACTTTGGGCACATAAAATATCGATTTTTAGCATGTTTTGGGCCTGTATTTTGAAAATACTCTAACACGGAGTAGGCATGTACAGATCGCTTCTGGGACCCAAAAATATCGAATATTCGGTTGTTTTGAGTCTGAATTTGAGATATAAGCGTGTACAGAAGATGCATGCACATATCGACTTTGGGCACCCAAAATATCGATTTTGAGCATGTTTTGGGCCTTTGTTTTTAAAATACTCCAACACTGAGTAGACACGTATAGATCGCTTCTGGAACCCAAATAAATCGAATTTTAGGGTGTTCTGAGCCTGAATTTGGGATATAAACGGGTACAGAAGATACATACACATATTGACTTTGGGCACCTAAAATATAGATTTTCAGCATGTTTTGGGCCTGTATTTTGAAAATACATTAACACGGAGTAGGCATGTACAGATCGCTTCTGGGACCCAAAAATATCGACTTTTCGGGTGTTTTGAACCTGAATTTGAGATATAAACGGATTCAGAAGATTCATGCACATATCGACTTTGGGCACCTAAAATATCGATTTTTAACATGTTTTGGGCCTGTATTTTAAAAATAATCTAACACGGAGTAGGCATGTACAGATCGCTTGTGGTACACAAAAATATCGATTTTTTGGGTGTTTTGATCCTGAATTTGAGATATAAACGGGTTCAGAAGATGCATGCACATATCGACTTTGGACACCTAAAATATCGATTTATAGCATGTTTTAAGCCTGTATTTTAAAAACATTCTAGCACTGAGTAGGCATGTGCAGATTGCTTAAGGGACCAAAAAATATCGAATTTTCGGAGTTTTGAGCCTGAATTTGAGATATAAACGGGTACAGAAGATGCATGCACATATCGACTTTTTGCACTTAAAATATCGATTTTTAACATGTTTTGGGTCTGTATCTTGAAAACATTCTAGCAAAAAAAATCGAATTTTCTGGTGTTTTGAACCTGAATTAGGGATATACACGTGTACAGAGGATGCATACACATTTTGACTTTGGGCACATAAAATATCGATTTTTAGCATGTTTTGGGCCTGTATTTTGAAAATACTCTAACACGGAGTAGGCATGTACAGATCGCTTCTGGGACCCAAAAATATCGAATATTCGGTTGTTTTGAGTCTGAATTTGAGATATAAGCGTGTACAGAAGATGCATGCACATATCGACTTTGGGCACCCAAAATATCGATTTTGAGCATGTTTTGGGCCTTTGTTTTTAAAATACTCCAACACTGAGTAGACACGTATAGATCGCTTCTGGAACCCAAATAAATCGAATTTTAGGGTGTTCTGAGCCTGAATTTGAGATATGAACGGGTACAGAAGATGCATGCACATATCGACTTTGGGCACCAAAAATATCGATTTTGAGCATGTTTTTTGCCTGTATTTTGAAATTACTATAGCACGGTGTCGACATGTACAGATCGCTTCTGGGACCCAAAAATATTGAATTTTCGGGTGTTTTGAGCCTGAATTTGTGATATAAACGGGTACAGAAGATGCATGCACTTATCGACTTTGGACACCTAAAATATCGATTTATAGCATGTTTTAAGCCTGTATTTTAAAAATATTCTAGCACTGAGTAGGCATGTGCAGATTGCTTAAGGGACCCAGAAATATCGAATTTTCGGAGTTTTGAGCCTGAATTTGAGATATAAACGGGTACAGAAGATGCATGCACATATCGACTTTGGCACCCAAAATATCGATTTTTTGTATGTTTTCAGCTTATAATTTGAAAATATTCTAGCACTGAGTAGGCATGTACAGATCGCTTCTCGGACCCAAAAATATCGAATTTTCGGGTGTTTTGAGCCAGAATTTGGGATATAACCGGGTACAGAGGATGCATGCACATATCGACTTTTTGCACCTAAAATATCGATTTTGAGCATGTTTTGGGTCTGTATCTTGAAAAAATTCTAGCAAGGATTAGGCATGTACAGATCGCTTCTGGGACCCAAAAATACCGAATTTTCTGGGGTTTTGAACCTGAATTTGGGATATAGACGGGTACAGAAGATGCATACTCATACTGACTTTGGGCACCTAATATATAGATTTTCAGCATGTTTTGGGCTTGTATTTTGAAAATACATTAACACGGAGTAGGCATGTACAGACCGCTTCTGGGACCCAAAAATATCGAATTTTCGGGTGTTTTGAGCCTGAATTTGTGATATAAACGGATACAGAAGATGCATGTACATATCGACTTTGGGCACCTAAAATATCGATTTTGAGCATGTTTTGGGCCGGTATTTTGAAAATACTCTAACACGGAGTAGGCATGTACAGATCGTTTCTGGGACACAAAAATATCGATTTTTTTGGTGTTTTGAGCCTGAATTTGAGATATCGGGTTCAGAAGATGCATGCACATATCGGCTTTGGACACCTAAAATATCGATTTATAGCATGTTTTAAGCCTGTATTTTAAAAACATTCTAGCACTGAGTAGGCATGTGCAGATTGCTTAAGGGACCAAAAAATATCGAATTTTCGGAGTTTTGAGCCTGAATTTGAGATATAAACGGGTACAGAAGATGCATGCACATATCGACTTTTTGCACTTAAAATATCGATTTTTAACATGTTTTGGGTCTGTATCCTGAAAACATTCTAGCAAAAAAACTCGAATTTTCTGGTGTTTTGAACCTGAATTAGGGATATACACGTGTACAGAGGATGCATACACATTTTGACTTTGGGCACCCAAAATATCGATTTTGAGCATGTTTTGGGCCTGTATTTTTAAAATACTCCAACACTGAGTAGACACGTATAGATCGCTTCTGGAACCCAAATAAATCGAATTTTAGGGTGTTCTGAGCCTGAATTTGAGATATGAACGGGTACAGAAGATGCATGCACATATCGACTTTGGGCACCAAAAATATCGATTTTGAGCATGTTTTTTGCCTGTATTTTGAAATTACTATAGCACGGTGTCGACATGTACAGATCACTTCTGGGACCCAAAAATATTGAATTTTCGGGTGTTTTGAGCCTGAATTTGTGATATAAACGGGTACAGAAGATGCATGCACTTATCGACTTTTTGCACTTAAAATATCGATTTTTAACATGTTTTGGGTCTGTATCCTGAAAACATTCTAGCAAAAAAACTCGAATTTTCTGGTGTTTTGAACCTGAATTAGGGATATACACGTGTACAGAGGATGCATACACATTTTGACTTTGGGCACCCAAAATATCGATTTTGAGCATGTTTTGGGCCTGTATTTTTAAAATACTCCAACACTGAGTAGACACGTATAGATCGCTTCTGGAACCCAAATAAATCGAATTTTAGGGTGTTCTGAGCCTGAATTTGAGATATGAACGGGTACAGAAGATGCATGCACATATCGACTTTGGGCACCAAAAATATCGATTTTGAGCATGTTTTTTGCCTGTATTTTGAAATTACTATAGCACGGTGTCGACATGTACAGATCACTTCTGGGACCCAAAAATATTGAATTTTCGGGTGTTTTGAGCCTGAATTTGTGATATAAACGGGTACAGAAGATGCATGCACTTATCGACTTTGGACACCTAAAATATCGATTTATAGCATGTTTTAAGCCTGTATTTTAAAAACATTCTAGCACTGAGTAGGCATGTGCAGATTGCTTAAGGGACCCAGAAATATCGAATTTTCGGAGTTTTGACCCTGAATTTGAGATATAAACGGGTACAGAAGATGCATGCACATATCGACTTTGGCACCCAAAATATCGATTTTTTGTATGTTTTCAGCTTATAATTTGAAAATATTCTAGCACTGAGTAGGCATGTACAGATCGCTTCTCGGACCCAAAAATATCGAATTTTCGGGTGTTTTGAGCCAGAATTTGGGATATAACCGGGTACAGAGGATGCATGCACATATCGACTTTTTGCACCTAAAATATCGATTTTGAGCATGTTTTGGGTCTGTATCTTGAAAAAATTCTAGCAAGGAGTAGGCATGTACACATCGCTTCTGGGACCCAAAAATACCGAATTTTCTGGGGTTTTGAACCTGAATTTGGGATATAGACGGGTACAGAATATGCATACTCATATTGACTTTGGGCACCTAATATATAGATTTTCAGCATGTTTTGGGCTTGTATTTTGAAAATACATTAACACGGAGTAGACATGTACAGATCGCTTCTGGGACCCAAAAATATCGAATTTTCGGGTGTTTTGAGCCTGAATTTGTGATATAAACGGATACAGAAGATGCATGTACATATCGACTTTGGGCACCTAAAATATCGATTTTGAGCATGTTTTGGGCCGGTATTTTGAAAATACTCTAACACGGAGTAGGCATGTACAGATCGCTTCTGGGACACAAAAATATCGATTTTTCGGGTATTTTGAGCCTGAATTTGGGATATAAACGGGTACAGAAGATGCATGCACTTATCGACTTATGGGCACCTAAAATATCGATTTTGAGCATGTTTTAAGCCTGTATTTTAAAAACATTCTAGCACTGAGTAGGCATGTGCAGATTGCTTAAGGGACCAAAAAATATCGAATTTTCGGAGTTTTGAGCCTGAATTTGAGATATAAACGGGTACAGAAGATGCATGCACATATCGACTTTTTGCACTTAAAATATCGATTTTTAACATGTTTTGGGTCTGTATCTTGAAAACATTCTAGCAAAAAAACTCGAATTTTCTGGTGTTTTGAACCTGAATTAGGGATATACACGTGTACAGAGGATGGATACACATTTTGACTTAGGGCACCCAAAATATCGATTTTGAGCATGTTTTGGGCCTGTATTTTGAAAATACTCCAACACTGAGTAGACACGTATAGATCGCTTCTGGAACCAAAATAAATCGAATTTTAGGGTGTTCTGAGCCTGAATTTGAGATATGAACGGGTACAGAAGATGCATGCACATATCGACTTTGGGCACCAAAAATATCGATTTTGAGCATATTTTTTGCCTGTATTTTGAAATTACTATAGCACGGTGTCGACATGTACAGATCGCTTCTGGGACCCAAAAATATTGAATTTTCGGGTGTTTTGAGCCTGAATTTGTGATATAAACGGGTACAGAAGATGCATGCACTTATCGACTTTGGACACCTAAAATATCGATTTATAGCATGTTTTAAGCCTGTATTTTAAAAACATTCTAGCACTGAGTAGGCATGTGCAGATTGCTTAAGGGACCCAGAAATATCGAATTTTCGGAGGTTTGAGCCTGAATTTGAGATATAAACGGGTACAGAAGATGCATGCACATATCGACTTTGGCACCCAAAATATCGATTTTTTGTATGTTTTCAGCTTATAATTTGAAAATATTCTAGCACTGAGTAGGCATGTACAGATCGCTTCTCGGACCCAAAAATATCGAATTTTCGGGTGTTTTGAGCCAGAATTTGGGATATAACCGGGTACAGAGGATGCATGCACATATCGACTTTTTGCACCTAAAATATCGATTTTGAGCATGTTTTGGGTCTGTATCTTGAACAAATTTCTAGCAAGGAGTAGGCATGTACAGATCGCTTCTGGGACCCAAAAATACCGAATTTTCTGGGGTTTTGAACCTGAATTTGGGATATAGACGGGTACAGAATATGCATACTCATATTGACTTTGGGCACCTAATATATAGATTTTCAGCATGTTTTGGGCTTGTATTTTGAAAATACATTAACACGGAGTAGGCATGTACAGATCGCTTCTGGGACCCAAAAATATCGAATTTTCGGGTGTTTTGAGCCTGAATTTGTGATATAAACGGATACAGAAGATGCATGTACATATCGACTTTGGGCACCTAAAATATCGATTTTGAGCATGTTTTGGGCCTGTATTTTGAAAATACTCTAACATGGAGTAGGCATGTACAGATCGCTTCTGGGACACAAAAATATCGATTTTTCGGGTATTTTGAGCCTGAATTTGGGATATAAACGGGTACAGAAGATGCATGCACTTATCGACTTTGGACACCTAAAATATCGATTTATAGCATGTTTTAAGCCTGTATTTTAAAAACATTCTAGCACTGAGTAGGCATGTGCAGATTGCCTAAGGGACACAAAAATATCGAATTTTCGGTGTTTTGAGCCTGAATTTTAGATATAAACGGGTACAGAAGATGCATGCACATATCGACTTTTTGCACTTAAAATATCGATTTGGAGCATGTTTTTGTTCTGTATCTTGAAAACATTCTTGCAAGGAGTAGGCATGTACAGATCGCTTTTGGGACCCAAAAATATCGAATTTTCGGGTGTTTTGAACTTGAATTAGGGATATACACGTGTACAGAAGATGCTTACACATATTGACTTTGGGCACATAAAATATCGATTTTCAGCATGTTTTGGGCCTGTATTTTAAAAACACTCTAACACGGAGTATGCACGTACAGATTGCATCTGGGACCCAAAAATATCGAATTTTCGAGTGTTTTGAACCTGAATTTGGGATATAGACGGTTACAGAAGATGCATACACATATTGACTTTGGGCAGCTAAAATATCGATTTTCAGCATATTTTAGGCCTGTAATTTGAAAATACTCTAACACGGAGTATGCATGTACACATTGCTATTGGGACCCAAAAATATCGAATATTCGGGTGTTTTGAGTCTGAATTTGAGATATAAACGGGTACAGAAGATGCATACACATATCGACTTTGGGCACCCAAAATATCGATTTTGAGCATGTTTTGGGCCTGTATTTTTAAAATACTCTAACACTGAGTAGACACGTACAGATTGCTTCTGGAACCCAAATAAATCGAATTTTAGGGTGTTCTGAGCCTGAATTTGAGTTATGAACGGGTACAGAAGATGCATGCACATATCGACTTTGAGAACCTAAAATATCGATTTTTAGCATGTTTTGGGCCTGTATTTTGAAAATACTATAGCACGGTGTAGACATGTACAGATCGCTTCAGGGACACAAAAATATCGATTTTTGGGGGTTTTGAGCCTGAATTTGAGATATAAACGGATACAGAAGATGCATGCTCATATCGACTTTGGCACCCAAAATATCGATTTTTAGTATGTTTTCGGCGTATAATTTAAAAAATATTCTAGCAATGAGTAGGCATGTACAGATCGCTTCTGAGACCCAAAAATATCGAATTTTTGAGGTTTTGAGCCAGAATTTGGGATATAACCGGGTACAGAGGATGCATGCACATATAGACTTTGGGCACCAAAAATATCGATTTTGAGCATGTTTTTTGCCTGTATTTTGAAATTACTATAGCACGGTGTCGACATGTACAGATCGCTTCTGGGACCCAAAAATATTGAATTTTCGGGTGTTTTGAGCCTGAATTTGTGATATAAACGGGTACAGAAGATGCATGCACTTATCGACTTTGGACACCTAAAATATCGATTTATAGCATGTTTTAAGCCTGTATTTTAAAAACATTCTAGCACTGAGTAGGCATGTGCAGATTGCTTAAGGGACCCAGAAATATCGAATTTTCGGAGGTTTGAGCCTGAATTTGAGATATAAACGGGTACAGAAGATGCATGCACATATCGACTTTGGCACCCAAAATATCGATTTTTTGTATGTTTTCAGCTTATAATTTGAAAATATTCTAGCACTGAGTAGGCATGTACAGATCGCTTCTCGGACCCAAAAATATCGAATTTTCGGGTGTTTTGAGCCAGAATTTGGGATATAACCGGGTACAGAGGATGCATGCACATATCGACTTTTTGCACCTAAAATATCGATTTTGAGCATGTTTTGGGTCTGTATCTTGAAAAAATTCTAGCAAGGAGTAGGCATGTACAGATCGCTTATGGGACCCAAAAATACCGAATTTTCTGGGGTTTTGAACCTGAATTTGGGATATAGACGGGTACAGAATATGCATACTCATATTGACTTTGGGCACCTAATATATAGATTTTCAGCATGTTTTGGGCTTGTATTTTGAAAATACATTAACACGGAGTAGGCATGTACAGATCGCTTCTGGGACCCAAAAATATCGAATTTTCGGGTGTTTTGAGCCTGAATTTGTGATATAAACGGATACAGAAGATGCATGTACATATCGACTTTGGGCACCTAAAATATCGATTTTGAGCATGTTTTGGGCCTGTATTTTGAAAATACTCTAACATGGAGTAGGCATGTACAGATCGCTTCTGGGACACAAAAATATCGATTTTTCGGGTATTTTGAGCCTGAATTTGGGATATAAACGGGTACAGAAGATGCATGCACTTATCGACTTTGGACACCTAAAATATCGATTTATAGCATGTTTTAAGCCTGTATTTTAAAAACATTCTAGCACTGAGTAGGCATTTGCAGATTGCCTAAGGGACACAAAAATATCGAATTTTCGGTGTTTTGAGCCTGAATTTTAGATATAAACGGGTACAGAAGATGCATGCACATATCGACTTTTTGCACTTAAAATATCGATTTGGAGCATGTTTTTGGTCTGTATCTTGAAAACATTCTTGCAAGGAGTAGGCATGTACAGATCGCTTTTGGGACCCAAAAATATCGAATTTTCGGGTGTTTTGAACTTGAATTAGGGATATACACGTGTACAGAAGATGCTTACACATATTGACTTTGGGCACATAAAATATCGATTTTCAGCATGTTTTGGGCCTGTATTTTAAAAACACTCTAACACGGAGTATGCACGTACAGATTGCATCTGGGACCCAAAAATATCGAATTTTCGAGTGTTTTGAACCTGAATTTGGGATATAGACGGTTACAGAAGATGCATACACATATTGACTTTGGGCAGCTAAAATATCGATTTTCAGCATATTTTAGGCCTGTAATTTGAAAATACTCTAACACGGAGTATGCATGTACACATTGCTATTGGGACCCAAAAATATCGAATATTCGGGTGTTTTGAGTCTGAATTTGAGATATAAACGGGTACAGAAGATGCATACACATATCGACTTTGGGCACCCAAAATATCGATTTTGAGCATGTTTTGGGCCTGTATTTTTAAAATACTCTAACACTGAGTAGACACGTACAGATTGCTTCTGGAACCCAAATAAATCGAATTTTAGGGTGTTCTGAGCCTGAATTTGAGTTATGAACGGGTACAGAAGATTCATGCACATATCGACTTTGAGAACCTAAAATATCGATTTTTAGCATGTTTTGGGCCTGTATTTTGAAAATACTATAGCACGGTGTAGACATGTACAGATCGCTTCAGGGACACAAAAATATCGATTTTTGGGGGGTTTTGAGCCTGAATTTGAGATATAAACGGATACAGAAGATGCATGCTCATATCGACTTTGGCACCCAAAATATCGATTTTTAGTATGTTTTCGGCGTATAATTTAAAAAATATTCTAGCAATGAGTAGGCATGTACAGATCGCTTCTGAGACCCAAAAATATCGAATTTTTGAGGTTTTGAGCCAGAATTTGGGATATAACCGGGTACAGAGGATGCATGCACATATCGACTTTTTGCACCTAAAATATCGATTTTTAGCATGTTTTGGGTCTGTATCTTGAACAAATTCTAGCAAGAAGTAGGCATGTACAGATTGCTTCTGGGACCAAAAAATATCGAATTTTCGAGTGTTTTGAACCTGAATTTGGGATATAGACGGATACAGAAGATGCTTACACATATTGACTTTGGGCAGCTAAAATATCGATTTTCAGCATGTTTTAGGCCTGTACTTTGAAAATACTCTAACACGGAGTATGCATGTACACATTGCATTTGGGACCCAAAAATATCGAATATTCGGGTGTTTTGAGTCTGAATTTGAGATATAAACGGGTACAGAAGATGCATGCCCATATCGACTTTGGGCACCTAAAATATCGATTTTAAGCATGTTTTAGGCCTGTATTTTTAAAAATACTCTAACACTGAGTAGACACGTACAGATCGCTTCTGGAACCCAAATAAATCGAATTTTAGGGTGTTCTGAGCCTGAATTTGAGATATAAACGGGTACAGAAGATGCATGCACATATCGACTTTTTTGCACCTAAAATATCGATTTTGAGCATGTTTTGGGTCTGTATCTTGAAAAAATTCTAGCAAGGAGTAGGCATGTACAGATCGCTTTTGGGACCCAAAAATACCGAATTTTCTGGTGTTTTGAACCTGAATTTGGGATATAAACGGATTCAGAAGATGCATGCACATATCGACTTTGGGCACCTAAAATATCGATTTTTAGCATGTTTTGGGCCTGTATTTTGAAAATACTATAGCACGGTGTAGACATGTACAGATCGCTTCTGGGACACAAAAATATCGAATTTTCGGGTGTTTTGAGCCTGAATTTGTGATATAAACGGATACAGAAGATGCATGTACATATCGACTTTGGGCACCTAAAATATCGATTTTGAGCATGTTTTAAGCCTGTATTTTAAAAACATTCTAGCACTGAGTAGGCATGTGCAGATTGCCTAAGGGACACAAAAATATCGAATTTTCGGTGTTTTGAGCCTGAATTTTAGATATAAACGGGTACAGAAGATGCATGCACATATCGACTTTTTGCACTTAAAATATCGATTTGGAGCATGTTTTTGGTCTGTATCTTGAAAACATTCTTGCAAGGAGTAGGCATGTACAGATCGCTTTTGGGACCCAAAAATATCGAATTTTCGGGTGTTTTGAACTTGAATTAGGGATATACACGTGTACAGAAGATGCTTACACATATTGACTTTGGGCACATAAAATATCGATTTTCAGCATGTTTTGGGCCTGTATTTTAAAAACACTCTAATACGGAGTATGCACGTACAGATTGCATCTGGGACCCAAAAATATCGAATTTTCGAGTGTTTTGAACCTGAATTTGGGATATAGACGGTTACAGAAGATGCATACACATATTGACTTTGGGCAGCTAAAATATCGATTTTCAGCATATTTTAGGCCTGTAATTTGAAAATACTCTAACACGGAGTATGCATGTACACATTGCTATTGGGACCCAAAAATATCGAATATTCGGGTGTTTTGAGTCTGAATTTGAGATATAAACGGGTACAGAAGATGCATACACATATCGACTTTGGGCACCCAAAATATCGATTTTGAGCATGTTTTGGGCCTGTATTTTTAAAATACTCTAACACTGAGTAGACACGTACAGATTGCTTCTGGAACCCAAATAAATCGAATTTTAGGGTGTTCTGAGCCTGAATTTGAGTTATGAACGGGTACAGAAAATGCATGCACATATCGACTTTGAGCACCTAAAATATCGATTTTTAGCATGTTTTGGGCCTGTATTTTGAAAATACTATAGCACGGTGTAGACATGTACAGATCGCTTCAGGGACACAAAAATATCGATTTTTGGGGGGTTTTGAGCCTGAATTTGAGATATAAACGGATACAGAAGATGCATGCTCATATCGACTTTGGCACCCAAAATATCGATTTTTAGTATGTTTTCGGCGTATAATTTAAAAAATATTCTAGCAATGAGTAGGCATGTACAGATCGCTTCTGAGACCCAAAAATATCGATTTTTTGAGGTTTTGAGCCAGAATTTGGGATATAACCGGGTACAGAGGATGCATGCACATATCGACTTTTTGCACCTAAAATATCGATTTTTAGCATGTTTTGGGTCTGTATCTTGAACAAATTCTAGCAAGAAGTAGGCATGTACAGATTGCTTCTGGGACCCAAAAATATCGAATTTTCGAGTGTTTTGAACCTGAATTTGGGATATAGACGGATACAGAAGATGCTTACACATATTGACTTTGGGCAGCTAAAATATCGATTTTCAGCATGTTTTAGGCCTGTACTTTGAAAATACTCTAACACGGAGTATGCATGTACACATTGCATTTGGGACCCAAAAATATCGAATATTCGGGTGTTTTGAGTCTGAATTTGAGATATAAACGGGTATAGAAGATGCATGCCCATATCGACTTTGGGCACCTAAAATATCGATTTTAAGCATGTTTTAGGCCTGTATTTTTAAAAATACTCTAACACTGAGTAGACAAGTACAGATCGCTTCTGGAACCCAAATAAATCGAATTTTAGGGTGTTCTGAGCCTGAATTTGAGATATAAACGGGTACAGAAGATGCATGCACATATCGACTTTTTTGCACCTAAAATATCGATTTTGAGCATGTTTTGGGTCTGTATCTTGAAAAAATTCTAGCAAGGAGTATGCATGTACAGATCGCTTTTGGGACCCAAAAATACCGAATTTTCTGGTGTTTTGAACCTGAATTTGGGATATAAACGGATTCAGAAGATGCATGCACATATCGACTTTGGGCACCTAAAATATCGATTTTTAGCATGTTTTGGGCCTGTATTTTGAAAATACTATAGCACGGTGTAGACATGTACAGATCGCTTCTGGGACACAAAAATATCGATTTTTTGGGTGTTTTGAGCCTGAATTTGAGATATAAACGGGTACAGAAGATGCATGCACATATCGACTTTGGCACCCAAAATATCGATTTTTAGTATGTTTTTGCCGTATAATTTGAAAATTTTCTAGCACTGAGTAGGCATGTACAGATCGCTTCTGGGACCCAAAAATATCGAATTTTCGGGTGTTTTGAGCCAGAATTTGGGATATAACCGGGTACAGAGGATGCATGCACATATATATCGACTTTTTGAACCTAAAATATCGATTTTGAGCATGTTTTGTGTCTGTATCTTGACAAAATTCTAGCAAGGAGTAGGCATGTACAGATCGCTTCTGGGACCCAAAAATACCGAATTTTCTGGTGTTTTGAACCTGAATTTGGGATATAAACGGGTACAGAAGATGCATACACATATTGACTTTGGGCACCTAAAATATAGATTTTCAGCATGTTTTGGGCCTGTATTTTGAAAATACATTAACACGGAGTAGGCATGTACAGATCGCTTCTGGGAACCAAAAATATCGACTTTTCGGGTGTTTTGAGCCTGAATTTGAGATATAAACGGATTCAGAAGATGCATGCACATATCGACTTTGGGCACCTAAAATATCGATTTTTAACATGTTTTGGGCCTGTATTTTAAAAATAATCTAACACGGAGTAGGCATGTACAGATCGCTTGTGGTACACAAAAATATCGATTTTTTGGGTGTTTTGAGCCTGAATTTGAGATATAAACGGGTACAGAAGATGCATGCACATATCGACTTTGGGCACCCAAAATATCGATTTTGAGCATGTTTTGGGCCTGTATTTTTAAAATACTCCAACACTGAGTAGACACGTATAGATCGCTTCTGGAACCCAAATAAATCGAATTTTAGGGTGTTCTGAGCCTGAATTTGAGATATGAACGGGTACAGAAGATGCATGCACATATCGACTTTGGGCACCAAAAATATCGATTTTGAGCATGTTTTTTGCCTGTATTTTGAAATTACTATAGCACGGTGTCGACATGTACAGATCGCTTCTGGGACCCAAAAATATTGAATTTTCGGGTGTTTTGAGCCTGAATTTGTGATATAAACGGGTACAGAAGGTGCATGCACTTATCGACTTTGGACACCTAAAATATCGATTTATAGCATGTTTTAAGCCTGTATTTTAAAAACATTCTAGCACTGAGTAGGCATGTGCAGATTGCTTAAGGGACCCAGAAATATCGAATTTTCGGAGTTTTGAGCCTGAATTTGAGATATAAACGGGTACAGAAGATGCATGCACATATCGACTTGGGCACCCAAAATATCGATTTTTTGTATGTTTTCAGCTTATAATTTGAAAATATTCTAGCACTGAGTAGGCATGTACAGATCGCTTCTCGGACCCAAAAATATCGAATTTTCGTGTGTTTTGAGCCAGAATTTGGGATATAACCGGGTACAGAGGATGCATGCACATATCGACTTTTTGCACCTAAAATATCGATTTTGAGCATGTTTTGGGTCTGTATCTTGAAAAAATTCTAGCAAGGAGTAGGCATGTACAGATCGCTTCTGGGACCCAAAAATACCGAATTTTCTGGGGTTTTGAACCTGAATTTGGGATATAGACGGGTACAGAAGATGCATACTCATATTGACTTTGGGCACCTAATATATAGATTTTCAGCATGTTTTGGGCTTGTATTTTGAAAATACATTAACACGGAGTAGGCATGTACAGATCGCTTCTGGGACCCACATCATCGAATTTTCGGGTGTTTTGAGCCTGAATTTGTGATATAAACGGATACAGAAGATGCATGTACATATCGACTTTGGGCACCTAAAATATCGATTTTGAGCATGTTTTGGGCCGGTATTTTGAAAATACTCTAACACGGAGTAGGCATGTACAGATCGTTTCTGGGACACAAAAATATCGATTTTTTTGGTGTTTTGAGCCTGAATTTGAGATATCGGGTTCAGAAGATGCATGCACATATCGACTTTGGACACCTAAAATATCGATTTATAGCATGTTTTAAGCCTGTATTTTAAAAACATTCTAGCACTGAGTAGGCATGTGCAGATTGCTTAAGGACCAAAAAATATCGAATTTTCGGAGTTTTGAGCCTGAATTTGAGATATAAACGGGTACAGAAGATGCATGCACATATCGACATTTTGCACTTAAAATATCGATTTTTAACATGTTTTGGGTCTGTATCTTGAAAACATTCTAGCAAAAAAAATCGAATTTTCTGGTGTTTTGAACCTGAATTAGGGATATACACGTGTACAGAGGATGCATACACATTTTGACTTTGGGCACCCAAAATATCGATTTTGAGCATGTTTTGGGCCTGTATTTTTAAAATACTCCAACACTGAGTAGACACGTATAGATCGCTTCTGGGACCCAAATAAATCGAATTTTAGTGTGTTCTGAGCCTGAATTTGAGATATGAACGGGTACAGAAGATGCATGCACATATCGACTTTGGGCACCTAAAATATCGATTTTGAGCATGTTTTTTGCCTGTATTTTGAAATTACTATAGCACGGTGTCGACATGTACAGATCGCTTCTGGGACCCAAAAATATTGAATTTTCGGGTGTTTTGAGCCTGAATTTGTGATATAAACGGGTACAGAAGATGCATGCACTTATCGACTTTGGACACCTAAAATATCGATTTATAGCATGTTTTAAGCCTGTATTTTAAAAACATTCTAGCACTGAGTAGGCATGTGCAGATTGCTTAAGGGACCCAGAAATAACGAATTTTCGGAGTTTTGAGCCTGAATTTGAGATATAAACGGGTACAGAAGATGCATGCACATATCGACTTTGGCACCCAAAATATAGATTTTTTGTATGTTTTCAGCTTATAATTTGAAAATATTCTAGCACTGAGTAGGCATGTACAGATCGCTTCTCGGACCCAAAAATATCGAATTTTCGGGTGTTTTGAGCCAGAATTTGGGATATAACCGGGTACAGAGGATGCATGCACATATCGACTTTTTGCACCTAAAATATCGATTTTGAGCATGTTTTGGGTCTGTATCTTGAAAAAATTCTAGCAAGGAGTAGGCATGTACAGATCGCTTCTGGGACCCAAAAATACCGAATTTTCTGGTGTTTTGAACGTGAATTTGGGATATAGACGGGTACAGAAGATGCATACTCATATTGACTTTGGGCACCTAATATATAGATTTTCAGCATGTTTTGGGCTTGTATTTTGAAAATACTCTAACACGGAGTAGGCATGTACACATTGCTTTTGGGACCCAAAAATATCGAATATTCGGGTTTTTTTAAGTCTGAATTTGAGATATAAACGGGTATAGAAGATGCATGCACATATCGACTTTGGGCACCCAAAATATCGATTTTGAGAATGTTTTGGGCCTGTATTTTTAAAATACTCTAACACTGAGTAGACACGTACAGATCGCTTCTGGAACCCAAAGAAATCGAATTTTAGGGTGTTCTGAGCCTGAATTTGAGATATGAACGGGTACAGAAGATGCATGCACATATCGACTTTGGGCACCTAAAATATCGATTTTGAGCATGTTTTGGGCCTGTATTTTGAAAATACTATAGCACGGTGTAGACATGTACAAATCGCTTCTGGGACACAAAAATATCGATTTTTTGGGGTGTTTTGAGCCTGAATTTGAGATATAAACGGGTACAGAAGATGCATGCACATATCGACTTTGGCACCCAAAATATCGATTTTTTGTATGTTTTCAGCTTATAATTTGAAAATATTCTAGCACTGAGTAGGCATGTACAGATCGCTTCTCGGACCCAAAAATATCGAATTTTCGGGTGTTTTGAGACAGAATTTGGGATATAACCGGGTACAGAGGATGCATGCACATATCGACTTTTTGCACCTAAAATATCGATTTTGAGCATGTTTTGGGTCTGTATCTTGAAAAAATTCTAGCAAGGAGTAGGCATGTACAGATCGCTTCTGGGACCCAAAAATACCGAATTTTCTGGTGTTTTGAACCTGAATTTGGGATATAGACGGGTACAGAAGATGCATACTCATATTGACTTTGGGCACCTAATATATAGATTTTCAGCATGTTTTGGGCTTGTATTTTGAAAATACATTAACACGGAGTAGGCATGTACATATCGCTTCTGGGACCCAAAAATATCGAATTTTCGGGTGTTTTGAGCCTGAATTTGTGATATAAACGGATACAGAAGATGCATATACATATCGACTTTGGGCACCTAAAATATCGATTTATAGCATGTTTTAAGCCTGTATTTTAAAAACATTCTAGCACTCAGTAGGCATGTGCAGATTGCCTAAGGGACCCAAAAATATCGAATTTTCGGAGTTTTGAGCCTGAATTTGAGATATAAACGGGTACAGAAGATGCATGCACATATCGACTTTTTGCACTTAAAATATCGATTTGGAGCATGTTTTTGGTCTGTATCTTGAAAACATTCTTGCAAGGAGTAGGCATGTACAGATAGCTTTTAGGACCCAAAAATATCGAATTTTCGGGTGTTTCGAACTTGAATTAGGGATATACACGTGTACAGAAGATGCTTACACATATTGACTTTGGGCACATAAAATATCGATTTTCAGCATGTTTTGGGCCTGTATTTTAAAAACACTCTAACACGGAGTATGCACGTACAGATTGCATCTGGGACCCAAAAATATCGAATTTTTGAGTGTTTTGAACCTGAATTTGGGATATAGACGGTTACAGATGCATACACATATTGACTTTGGGCAGCTAAAATATCGATTTTCAGCATATTTTAGGCCTGTAATTTGAAAATACTCTAACACGGAGTATGCATGTACACATTGCTATTGGGACCCAAAAATATCGAATATTCGGGTGTTTTGAGTCTGAATTTGAGATATAAACGGGTACAGAAGATGCATACACATATCGACTTTGGGCACCCAAAATATCGATTTTGAGCATGTTTTGGGCCTGTATTTTTAAAATACTCTAACACTGAGTAGAAACGCACAGATTGCTTCTGGAACCCAAATAAATCGAATTTTAGGGTGTTCTGAGCCTGAATTTGAGTTATGAACGGGTACAGAAGATGCATGCACATATCGACTTTGAGCACCTAAAATATCGATTTTTAGCATGTTTTGGGCCTGTATTTTGAAAATACTATAGCACGGTGTAGACATGTACAGATCGCTTCAGGGACATAAAAATATCGATTTTTTGGGTGTTTTGAGCCTGAATTTGAGATATAAACGGGTACAGAAGATGCATGCTCATATCGACTTTGGCACACAAAATATCGATTTTTAGTATGTTTTCGGCGTATAATTTAAAAAATATTCTAGCAATGAGTAGGCATGTACAGATCGCTTCTGAGACCCAAAAATATCGAATTTTTGAGGTTTTGAGCCAGAATTTGGGATATAACCGGGTACAGAGGATGCATGCACATATCGACTTTTTGCACCTAAAATATCGATTTTTAGCATGTTTTGGGTCTGTATCTTGAACAAATTCTAGCAAGAAGTAGGCATGTACAGATTGCTTCTGGGACCCAAAAATATCGAATTTTCGAGTGTTTTGAACCAGAATTTGGGATATAGACGGATACAGAAGATGCTTACACATATTGACTTTGGGCAGCTAAAATATCGATTTTCAGCATGTTTTAGGCCTGTACTTTGAAAATACTCTAACACGGAGTATGCATGTACACATTGCATTTGGGACCCAAAAATATCGAATATTCGGGTGTTTTGAGTCTGAATTTGAGATATAAACGGGTACAGAAGATGCATGCCCATATCGACTTTGGGCACCTAAAATATCGATTTTAAGCATGTTTTAGGCCTGTATTTTTAAAAATACTCTAACACTGATTAGACACGTACAGATCGCTTCTGGAACCCAAATAAATCGAATTTTAGGGTGTTCTGAGCCTGAATTTGAGATATAAACGGGTACAGAAGATGCATGCACATATCGACTTTTTTGCACCTAAAATATCGATTTTGAGCATGTTTTGGGTCTGTTTCTTGAAAAAATTCTAGCAAGGAGTAGGCATGTACAGATCGCTTCTGGGACCCAAAAATACCGAATTTTCTGGTGTTTTGAACCTGAATTTGGGATATAGACGGGTACAGAAGATGCATACTCATATTGACTTTGGGCACCTAATATATAGATTTTCAGCATGCATTGGGCTTGTATTTTGAAAATACATTAACACGGAGTAGGCATGTACAGATCGCTTCTGGGACCCAAAAATATCGAATTTTCGAGTGTTTTGAACCTGAATTTGGGATATAGACGGTTACATAAGATGCATACACATATTGACTTTGGGCAGCTAAAATATCGATTTTCAGCATGTTTTAGGCCTGTAATTTGAAAATACTCTAACACGGAGTATGCATGTACAGATCGCTTCTGGGACCCAAAAATATAGAATATTCGGTTGTTTTGAATCTGAATTTGAGATATAAGCGGGTACAGAAGATGCATGCACATATCGACTTTGGGCACCCAAAATATCGATTTTGAGCATGTTTTGGGCCTGTATTTTTAAAATACTCCAACACTGAGTAGACACGTATAGATCGCATCTGGAACTCAAATAAATCGAATTTTAGGGTGTTCTGAGCCTGAATTTGAGATATGAACGGGTACAGAAGATGCATGCACATATCGACTTTGGGCACCTAAAATATCGATTTTGAGCATGTTTTTTGCCTGTATTTTGAAATTACTATAGCACGGTGTCGACATGTACAGATCGCTTCTGGGACCCAAAAATATTGAATTTTCGGGTGTTTTGAGCCTGAATTTGTGATATAAACGGGTACAGAAGATGCATGCACTTATCGACTTTGGACACCTAAAATATCGATTTATAGCATGTTTTAAGCCTGTATTTTAAAAACATTCTAGCACTGAGTAGGCATGTGCAGATTGCTTAAAGGACCCAGAAATATCGAATTTTCGGAGTTTTGAGCCTGAATTTGAGATATAAACGGATTCAGAAGATGCATGCACATATCGACTTTGGGCACCTAAAATATCGATTTTCAGCATGTTTTGGGCCTGTATTTTGAAAATACTATAGCACGGTGTAGACATGTACAGATCGCTTCTGGGACACAAAAATATCGATTTTTTGGGTGTTTTGAGCCTGAATTTGAGATATAAACGGGTACAGAAGATGCATGCACATATCGACTTTGGCACCCAAAATATCGATTTTTAGTATGTTTTTGCCGTATAATTTGAAAATATTCTAGCACTGAGTACGCATGTACAGATCGCTTCTGGGACCCAAAAATATCGAATATTCGGGTGTTTTGAGCCAGAATTTGGGATATAACCGGGTACAGAGGATGCATGCACATATATATCGACTTTTTGCACATAAAATATCGATTTTGAGCATGTTTTGTGTCTGTATCTTGACAAAATTCTAGCAAGGAGTAGGCATGTACAGATCGCTTCTGGGACCCAAAAATACCGAATTTTCTGGTGTTTTGAACCTGAATTTGGGATATAAACGGGTACAGAAAATGCATACACATATTGACTTTGGGCACCTAAAATATAGATTTTCAGCATGTTTTGGGCCTGTATTTTGAAAATACATTAACACGGAGTAGGCATGTACAGATCGCTTCTGGGACCCAAAAATATCGAATTTTCGGGTGTTTTAAGCCTGAATTTGAGATATAAACGGATTCAGAAGATGCATGCACATATCGACTTTGGTCACCTAAAATATCGATTTTTAACATGTTTTGGGCCTGTATTTTGAAAATATTCTAACACGGAGTAGGCATGTACAGATCGCTTCTGGGACACAAAAATATCGATTTTCTTGGTGTTTTGAGCCTGAATTTGAGATATAAACGAGTTCAGAAGATGCATGCACATATCGACTTTGGACACCTACAATATCGATTTATAGCATGTTTTAAGCCTGTATTTTAAAAACATTCTAGCACTGAGTAGGCATGTGCAGATTGCTTAAGGGACCAAAAAATATCGAATTTTCGGAGTTTTGAGCCTGAATTTTAGATATAAACGGGTACAGAAGATGCATGCACATATCGACTTTTTGCACTTAAAATATCGATTTTTAACATGTTTTGGGTCTGTATCTTGAAAACATTCTAGCAAAAAACATCGATTTTTCTAGTGTTTTGAACCTGAATTAGGGATATACACGTGTACAGAAGATGCATGCACATATCGACTTTGGCACCCAAAATATCGATTTTTAGTATGTTTTCAGCTTATAATTTGAAAATATTCTAGCACTGAGTAGGCATGTACAGATCGCTTCTCGGACCCAAAAATATCGAATTTTTGGGTGTTTTGAGCCAGAATTTGGGATATAACCGGGTACAGAGGATGCATGCACATATCGACTTTTTGCACCTAAAATATCGATTTTGAGCATGTTTTGTGTCTGTATCTTGACAAAATTCTAGCAAGGAGTAGGCATGTACAGATCGCTTCTGGGACCCAAAAATACCGAATTTTCTGGTGTTCTGAGCCTGAATTTGAGATATGAACGGGTACAGAAGATGCATGCACATATCGACTTTGGGCACCTAAAATATCGATTTTGAGCATGTTTTTTGCCTGTATTTTGAAATTACTATAGCACGGTGTCGACATGTACAGATCGCTTCTGGGACCCAAAAATATTGAATTTTCGGGTGTTTTGAGCCTGAATTTGTGATATAAACGGGTACAGAAGATGCATGCACTTATCGACTTTGGACACCTAAAATATCGATTTATAGCATGTTTTAAGCCTGTATTTTAAAAACATTCTAGCACTGAGTAGGCATGTGCAGATTGCTTAAGGGACCCAGAAATATCGAATTTTCGGAGTTTTGAGCCTGAATTTGAGATATAAACGGGTACAGAAGATGCATGCACATATCGACTTTTTGCACCTAAAATATCGATTTTGAGCATGTCTTGGGTTTGTATCTTAAAAAATTCTATCAAGAAGTAGGCATGTACAGATCGCTTCTGGGACCCAAAAATATCGAATTTTCGGGTGTTTTGAACCTGAATTTAGGATATAGACGGATACAGAAGATGCATTCACATATCGACTTTGGGCACATAAAATATCGATTTTGAGCATGTTTTGGGCCTGTATTTTGAAAATACTCTAACACGGAGTAGGCATGTACAGATGGCTTCGGGGACCCAAAAATATCGAATTTTCGGGGGTTTTGAGCCTGAATTTGAGATATAAACGGGTACAGAAGATGCATGCCCATTTCGACTTTTTGCACCTAAAATATCGATTTTGAGCATGTTTTGGGTCTGTATCTTGAAAACATTCTAGCAAGAAGTAGGCATGTACAGATTGCTTCTGGGACCCAAAATTATCGAATTTTCGAGTGTTTTGAACCTGAATTTGGGATATAGACGGGTACAGAAGATGCATACACATATTGACTTTGGGCAGCTAAAATATCGATTTTCAGCATGTTTTAGGCCTGTAATTTGAAAATACTCTAACACGGAGTATGCATGTACACATTGCTTTTGGGACCTAAAAATATCGAATATTCGGGTGTTTTGAGTCTGAATTTGAGATATAAACGGGTATAGAAGATGCATGCACATATCGACTTTGGGCACCCAAAATATAGATTTTGAGAATGTTTTGGGCCTGTATTTTTAAAATACTCTAACACTGAGTAGACACGTACAGATCGCTTCTGGAACCCAAATAAATCGAATTTTAGGGTGTTCTGAGCCTGAATTTGAGATATGAACGGGTACAGAAGATGCATGCACATATCGACTTTGGGCACCTAAAATATCGATTTTGAGCATGTTTTGGGCCTGTATTTTGAAAATACTATAGCACTGTCTAGACATGTACAAATCGCTTCTGGGACACAAAAATATCGATTTTTTTGGGTGTTTTGAGCCTGAATTTGAGATATAAACGGGTACAGAAGATGCATGCACATATCGACTTTGGCACCCAAAATATCGATTTTTAGTATGTTTTCAGCTTATAATTTGAAAATATTCTAGCACTAAGTAGGCATGTACAGATCGCTTCTGGGGCCCAAAAATATCGAATTTTCTGGTGTTTTGAACCTGAATTTGGGATATAGACGGGTACAGAAGATGCATACTCATATTGACTTTGGGCACCTAATATATAGATTTTCAGCATGTTTTGGGCTTGTATTTTGAAAATACATTAACACGGAGTAGGCATGTACAGATCGCTTCTGGGACCCAAAAACATCGAATTTTCGGGTGTTTTGAGCCTGAATTTGTGATATAAACGGATACAGAAGATGCATGTACATATCGACTTTGGGCACCTAAAATATCGATTTTGAGCATGTTTTGGGCCGGTATTTTGAAAATACTCTAACACGGAGTAGGCATGTACAGATCGCTTCTGGGACACAAAAATATCGATTTTTCGGGTATTTTGAGCCTGAATTTGGGATATAAACGGGTACAGAAGATGCATGCACATATCGAGTTTTTGCACTTAAAATATCGATTTGGAGCATGTTTTTGGTCTGTATCTTGAAAACATTCTAGCAAGGAGTAGGCATGTACAGATCGCTTTTGGGACCCAAAAATATCGAATTTTCGGGTGTTTTGAACTTGAATTAGGGATATACACGTGTACAGAAGATGCTTACACATATTGACTTTGGGCACATAAAATATCGATTTTCAGCATGTTTTAGGCCTGTATTTTAAAAACACTCTAACACGGAGTATGCACGTACAGATTGCTTCTGGGACCCAAAAATATCGAATTTTCGAGTGTTTTGAACCTGAATTTGGGATATAGACGGTTACAGAAGATGCATACACATATTGACTTTGGGCAGCTAAAATATCGATTTTCAGCATATTTTAGGCCTGTAATTTGAAAATACTCTAACACGGAGTATGCATGTACACATTGCTTTTGGGACCCAAAAATATCGAATATTCGGGTGTTTTGAGTCTGAATTTGAGATATAAACGGGTACAGAAGATGCATACACATATCGACTTTGGGCACCCAAAATATCGATTTTGAGCATGTTTTGGGCCTGTATTTTTAAAATACTCTAACACTGAGTAGACACGTACAGATCGCTTCTGGAACCCAAATAAATCGAATTTTAGGGTGTTCTGAGCCTGAATTTGAGATATGAACGGGTACAGAAGATGCATGCACATATCGACTTTGAGCACCTAAAATATCGATTTTTAGCATGTTTTGGGCCTGTATTTTGAAAATACTATAGTACGGTGTAGACATGTACAGATCGCTTCAGGGACACAAAAACATCGATTTTTTGGGTGTTTTGAGCCTGAATTTGAGATATAAACGGGTACAGAAGATGCATGCTCATATCGACTTTGGCACCCAAAATATCGATTTTTAGTATGTTTTCGGCGTATAATTTAAAAAATATTCTAGCAATGAGTAGGCATGTACAGATCGCTTCTGGGACCCAAAAATATCGATTTTTTGAGGGTTTTGAGCCAGAATTTGGGATATAACCGAGTACAGAGGATGCATGCACATATCGACTTTTTGCACCTAAAATATCGATTTTTAGCATGTTTTGGGTCTGTATCTTGAACAAATTCTAGCAAGGAGTAGGCATGTACAGATCGCTTCTGGGACTCAAAAATACCGAATTTTCTGGGGTTTTGAACCTGAATTTGGGATATAGACGGGTACAGAAGATGCATACTGATATTGACTTTGGGCCCCCTAATATATAGATTTTCAGCATGTTTTGGGCCTGTATTTTGAAAATACATTAACACGGAGTAGGCATGTACAGATCGCTTCTGGGACCCAAAAACATCGAATTTTCGGGTGTTTTGAGCCTGAATTTGTGATATAAACGGATACAGAAGATGCATGTACATATCGACTTGGGGCACCTAAAATATCGATTTTGAGCATGTTTTGTTCCAGTATTTTGAAAATACTCTAACACGGAGTAGGCATGTACAGATCGCTTCTGGGACACAAAAATATCGATTTTTCGAGTATTTTGAGCCTGAATTTGGGATATAAACGGGTACAGAAGATGCATGCACTTATCGACTTTGGACACCTAAAATATCGATTTATAGCATGTTTTAAGCCTGTATTTTAAAAACATTCTAGCACTGAGTAGGCATGTACAGATTGCTTCTGGGACCCAAAAATATCGAATTTTCGAGTGTTTTGAACCTGAATTTGGGATATAGACGGATACAGAAGATGCTTACACATATTGACTTTGGGCAGCTAAAATATCGATTTTCAGCATGTTTTAGGCCTGTACTTTGAAAATACTCTAACACGGAGTATGCATGTACACATTGCATTTGGGACCCAAAAATATCGAATATTCGGGTGTTTTGAGTCTCAATTTGAGATATAAACGGGTTCAGAAGATGCATGCCCATATCGACTTTGGGCACATAAAATATCGATTTTAAGCATGTTTTAGGCCTGTATTTTTAAAAATGCTCTAACACTGAGTAGACACGTACAGATCGCTTCTGGAACCCAAATAATTCGAATTTTAGGGTGTTCTGAGCCTGAATTTGAGATATGAACGGGTACAGAAGATGCATGCACATATCGACTTTGGGCACCAAAAATATCAATTTTGAGCATGTTTTGGGCCTGTATTTTAAAAATACTCTAACACGGAGTAGGCATGTACAGATCGCTTCTGGGACACAAAAATATCGATTTTTTGGGTGTTTTGAGCCTGAATTTGAGATATAAACGGGTTCAGAAGATGCATGCACATATCGACTTTGGACACCTAAAATATCGATTTATAGCATGTTTTAAGCCTGTATTTTAAAAACATTCTAGCACTGAGTAGGCATGTGCAGATTGCTTAAGGGACCAAACAATATCGAATTTTCGGAGTTTTGAGCCTGAATTTGAGATATAAACGGGTACTGAAGATGCATGCACATATCGACTTTTTGCACCTAAAATATCGATTTTGAGCATGTTTTGGGTCTGTATCTTGTAAACATTCTAGAAAGGAGTAGGCATGTACAGATCGCTTCTGGGACACAAAAATATCGAATTTTCGGAAGTTTTGAGCCCGAAATTGAGATATAAACGGGTACAGATGATGCATGCACATATCGACTTTGGGCACCTAAAATATCGATTTTCATTATGTTTTGGGCCTATAGTTTGAAAATACTCTAACACGGAATAGGCATGTACAGATCTCTTTTGGGTCCCAAAAATATCGAATTTTAAGGTGTTTTGAGCTTGAATTTGGGATATAAACGGGTACAGAAGATGCATGCACATATCGACTTTTGGGCACCTAAAAGATCAATTTTCAGAATGTTTTGGGCCTGTAGTTTGAAAATACTCTAACACGGAGTATGCATGTACAAATCACTTCTGGGCCCCAATAAAATCGAATATTTGGGTGTTTTGAGCCTGAATTTGGGATAAAAACGGGTACAAAAGATGCATACACATATCGACTTTGGGTACCCAAAATATCGATTTTTAGCATGTTTTGGGCCTATATTTTGAAAATATTCTAGCACTGAGTAGACATGTACAGATCGCTTCTGGGACCCAAAATTATCGAATTTTAGGTATTTTAAGCCTGAATTTGAGATATAAACGGGTGTAGAAGATGCATACATATATTAACTATAGGCACCTAAGATATTGATTTTAGCATGATTTGGGACTATATTTTCATAATATTCTAACACGGAGTTGGCATATACAGATTGCTTCTGGGACTCAAAAATATCGAATTTTCGGGTGTTTTGAGCCTGAATTTGAGATATAAACGGGTACAGAAGATTGATACACATATTGACTTTGGGCACCTCAAATATCAATTTTCAGCATGTTTGGGGCCTATATTTTGAAAATACTCTAACACGGAGTAGGCATGTACAGATCGCTTTTGGGACCCAAAAATATCGAATTTTTAGGTGTTTTGAGCTTGAATGTGGGATATAAACGGGTATAGAAGATTGATACACATATTGACTTTGGGCACCTCAAATATCGATTTTCAGCATGTTTAGGGCCTATATTTTGAAAATATTCTAACACTGAGTAGGCATGTACATATCGCTTCTGGGACCCAAAATATCGAATTTTCGGGTGTTTTGAGGCTGAATTTGAGATATAAACGGGTACAGAAGATGCATGCACATATCGACTTTGGGCACCCAACATATCGATTTTTAGCATATTTTGGGCCTATATTTTAAAAATATTCTGACACTGTGTAGGCATGTACAGATCGCTTTTGGGACCCAAAAATATCGAATTTTCGGGTGTTTTGAGCCTGAATTTGGGATATAAACGGGTACAGAAGATGCATACATATATTGACTTTGGGCACCTAAAATATCGATTTCAACTTGTTTTGGGCCTGTATCTTGAAAACATTCTAGCAAGAAGTAGGCATTTACAGATGCATACACATATTGACTTTGGGCACCTATAATATCGATTTTCAGCATGTTTTGGGTTTGTATTTTGAAAATACACTAACACGGAGTTGGCATTTACAGATCGCTTTTATGACCCAAAAACATTGAATTTTCGGGTGTCTTGAGCCTGAATTTGAGATGTAAACGGGTACTGAAGATGCACGCACATTTCGACTTTGGACACCTAAAATATCGATTTTTAGCAGGTATTGAGCCTATATTTTGAAAACATTTTAGCACTGAGTAGTAATGTACAGATCGCTTCTGGGACCCAAAAATATCGAATTTTCGGGTGTCTTGAGCCTGAATTTGAGATGTAAACGGGTACTGAAGATGCACGCACATATCGACTTTGGACACCTAAAATATCGATTTTTAGCAGGTATTGAGCCTATATTTTGAAAACATTTTAGCACTGAGTAGTAATGTACAGATCGCTTCTGGGACCCAAAAATATCGAATTTTTGGGTGTTTTGAACATGAATTTGAGATATAAACGGGTACTGAAGATGAATTCACATATCGACTTTTTGCACCTGAAATATCGATTTTGAGTATGTTTTGGGTCTGTATCTTGAAAACATTCTAGCAAGGAGTAGGCATGTACAGATCCCTTCTGGGACCCAAAAATATCGAATTTTCGGGTGTTTTGAGCCTGAATTTGGGATATAAACGGGTACAGAAGATAAATACACATATTGACTTTGGGCACCCAAAATATCGATTTTGAGCATGTTTTGAGCCTGTATTTTGAAAATACTCTAACACGGAGTAGGCATGTACAGATCGCTTTTGGATCACGAAAATATCGAATTTTCGGGTGTTTTGAGCCTGAATTTGGGATATAAACGGGTACAGAAGATGCATGCACATATCGTCTTTGTGCACCCAAAATATCGATTTTTAGCTCGTTTTGGGCCTATATTTTGAAAATATTCTAGCACTGAGTAGGCATGTACATATCGCTTCTAGGACCCAATTAATTTAAATTTTCGGGTGTTTTGAGCATGAATTTGGGATATAAATGGGTACAGAAGATGCATACATATATTGACTTTGGGCACCTAAAATATCAATTTTGAACATGTTTGGGGCCTATATTTTGAAAATACTCTAACACGGAGTAGGCATGTACAGATCCCTTTGGGACATGAAAAAATCGAATTTTCAGGTGTTTTGAGCCTGAATTTGAGATATAAACGGTTACAGAAGATGCATGCACATATTTACTTTTTGCACCTAAAATATCGATTTTGAGCATGTTTTTGGTCTGTATCTTAAAAACATTCTAGCAAGGAGTAAGCATGTACAGATCGCTTCTGGGACCCAAAAATATCGAATTTTCGGGTGTTATGAGGCTAAATTTGAGATATAAACGGGTACAGAACATGCATGCACATATCGCCTTTGGGCACCCAAAATATCGATTTTGAGCATGTTTTTGGCCTGTATTTTGCAAATACTCTAACACGGAGTAGGCATGTACAGATCGCTTGTGGGACACAAAAATATCGAATTTTCGGGTGTTATGAGGCTAAATTTGAGATATAAACGGGTACAGAACATGCATGCACATATCGCCTTTGGGCACCCAAAATATCGATTTTGAGCATGTTTTTGGCCTATATTTTGAAAATATTCTAGCACTGAGTAGGTATGTACAGATCGCTTCTGAGACCCAAAAATATCGAATTTCCGGGTGTTTTGATCCTAAATTTGAGATTTAAACGGGTACAGCAGATGCATGCACATATCGACTTTTTGCACCTAAAATATCGATTTTTGAACATGTTTTGGGTCTGTATCTTAAAAACATTCTAGCAAGGAGTAAGCATATACAAGTCGCTTCTGGGACCCAAAAATATCGAATTTTCGGGTGTTTTGAGCCTGAATTTGAGATATAAACGGGTACAGAAGACGAATGCACATATCGCCTTTGGGCACCCAAAATATCCATTATTAGCATGTTTTGGGCCTATATTTTGAAAATATTCTAGCACTGAGTAGGCATGTACAGATCGCTTCTGAGACCCAAAAACATCGAATTTCCGGGTGTTTTGAGCCTGAATTTGAGATATAAACGTGTACAGAAGATGCATACACATATTGATTTTGGACACCTAAAATATCGATTTTTAGCATGTTTTGAGCCTGTATTCTGAAAATACTATAACACGGAGTAGACATGTACAGATCACTTCTGGGGCACAAAAATATCGAATTTTCGGGTGTTTGAGCTTTAATTTGAGATATAAATGGGTACAGACGATGCATGCACATATCGACTTTGGACATCTAAATATTTATTTTTAGCATGTTTTGGGCCTGTATTTTGAAATCTTC
>JAWQEG010000492.1:0-47500 GCA_033782935.1 Petrolisthes cinctipes
CGTTACTCATGATGGGAGTGTCAACTTGTCTCAGGACGTCCGTGATTCCAAGAGCCTCTGTTGTGTTATAGATATAAAATTGTTATGAGTGTGTGTGTGTGTGTGTGTGTGTGTGTCCTTGCATATCACAACAGAAAGGAAAGGAAGGGAAGGAGGAAAGGAAAGGAAGGAGAGAAAGACAAAAGGGAGAGAAGGAAGGAAAGGAAGGAGATAAAGACGAAAGGGAGAAAAGGAAGGAAAGGAAAGGAAGGAGAGAAAGACGAAAGGGAGGGAATGATGAAAGGGAGAGAAGGAGGAAAGGAAGGGAAGGAGAGAAAGACGAAAGGGAGGGAAGGACAAAAGGAAGGGAAGGAGATGATATATTATCTATAGAAAGTGTTACCAGGACTTACTATTATTATTATTATTATATTATAGAAAGTGTTACCAAGACTTATTATTATTATATGATATAAAGTGTTACCAGGACTTATTATTATTATTATTATTATTTTTATATTACAGAAAGTGTTACCAAGACTTACGATCAGATTTCTTCCCCCAACCAGTAAGAGTGACAGTGGTACCAACACCGGGGTCAAGTGATGCCAACGCCACAGACCGGATATTGTCATCTGTAAGGTTCAAAATAATATATTAATTAATAAGGGATCGAATTCGTTGTCGGTGAATCTGGAGCAAACGATTCCTCCAAACTAAATATTTTTCCAAGCAATAGAACAAACAAACAAACACCATTATGTTTGTTCATGTGTGTGTCCTGTTTGTTTCCTGGCATATATACTTTGGAGGAATCGAGGCACTCCAATGTACAGCCACAATCAAATGTGTGTGTGCTTATTTTCGTTGTAGTGTGTGTGTGTTTGTGTATGTGTGTGTGCTTATTTTCGTTGTAGTGTGTGTGTGTGTGTGTGTTTATGTGCTTGCTTGCTTATTTTCGTTGTAGTGTGTGTGTGTGTGTTTGTGCTTGCTTGCTATTTTCGTTGTGTGTGTGTGTGTGTGTATGTGCTTGCTTGCTTATATTCGTTGTAGTGTGTGTGTGTGTGTGTGCTTATTTTTGCTGTAGTGTGTGTGTGTGTGCTTATTTTCGTTGTAGTGTGTGTGTGTGTTTGTGCTTGCTTGCTATTTTCGTTGTGTGTGTGTGTGTGTGTGTATGTGCTTGCTTGCTTATATTCGTTGTAGTGTGTGTGTGCTTATTTTTGCTGTAGTGTGTGTGTGTGTGTGTGCTTATTTTCGTTGTAGTGTGTGTGTGTGTGTGTTTGTGCTTGCTTGCTATTTTCGTTGTAGTGTGTGTGTGTGTGTGTGCTTGCTCAACTGTACAGCCACAATCAAATAACCACCGACACTTTCCTTCCATTGTGCAAATAAATCAGTATCATATCAAAATACAATCATACAACACCTTACGTCAACTCAACCCCCTCAATTATTACTATGAGGTGCTGCAAAATTATACACGTGTTGTTCTTTATTACCAAGATATTTACTACGATGGAAGGAAAGTGTTGGTGGATATTATTATTATTATTATTATTATTATTGTTATTGTTATTGTTATTATTATTATTATTTTTATTTTTATTATTATTATTATTATTATTATTATTATTATGAGGTGCTGCAAATTTATACACATGTTGTTCTTTATTACCAAGATATTTACTACGATGGAAAGAAAGTGTGGGTGGATATTTGATTGTGGCTGTACAATAATAATTATAATACTTACTGAATATGATGGGGCTCGGCAACTGAATAAGACCAATGTCGTTATGCAGAGAGAAGGAGTTATAATCTTCATGGGTCATAAGTGTGTCGGACCTCACTGTCACTTGACTCTCTTCATTCTGTCGGATGTTATGTGCTCCCATTACAACATCTACATACTCACCACTGTAATGAATGTAATATACAGTCGCGGTCAATAATAATCATCCACATATGGGTAACTTTAACAATTTACTGTGTAATGTTTTCATGTTCACATATAATTTTATGGTTTTAAGTAGTGTGTAGCTGCTTGTATTAAATTAAAAGATGGTAGTTAACGTGTGTGTGTGTGTTATTGTTTTAAGTAGTGTGTAGCTGTTTGTATTAAATTAAATGATGGTACTTTACCTATTTATTGGAAAGTTTATCAGCTAAGGAACAGAGGGAAGCTGTCAAAATTTTACGTGAGTTACTCCTATATGGATGATTATTTTTGACCGCGACTGTATATGTCACTTATATTTTATCAAGGTAAAGTGATGTTTGTTGATCCAGATGTAATTATTGTACAGTACACTGGTATTATGTGTGTATGTACCCTATATGCCTGGGTTACCTAAGTACATCCCAGGAAGATGGGATCACAGCTTACTGGACCAGGGAGTCTGGGGGGCCTCATTGGTGGGAAGGTGTTTGATCACTCAGCCAGTGGTGTAGGCACAAGTCCATGTTACCACAAGAGGTATAAGTGGGGCTGCACCTTCCATGAGACCAGCCCTGAAGGGACCATAAGGGGGGAGGGAGTTTACACTGCTACATACAGTCGTGGTCAATAATAATCATCCACATATGGGTATCTCAAACAATTTACTTTCCAATGTTTTCACTTTCACATATGATGTTATTGTGTTAAGTAGTGTGTAGTTGCTTGTATTAAAGTAAAAGATGGTGGTTAACCTATTTATTGTAAAGTTTATCATCTAAGGAACAGAGGGAAGCTGTCAAACTCTTACGTGAGTTACCCCTATATGTATGATTATATTTGACACCGACTGTACAAAGGGAAATGTACCCCGTGTGTGCTGGCGGTCCACACACCAGTGGAAAAAAAAAAAAATAGCCTCTGGTTGCAGTACACCTCACATAGATTATTAATCCATGTGGGCAGATGTTGTCAAATCCAATAGAAAATGACCAGATCCTACAACATTATTTTTTTTTTTTTTTTTTTTTTGTAGCCCTGTTGGGGATGGCTGATATTCACAGATAATAAAGTCAGCCCCATTGGGTAGTGTAATCTAGTGAATATTATAATGTGTTCAACATGACATACATTTATTACACACTTCATTTCAAACTCAAAATAAAGAGTGTAAATTGATAGTAACCCAACCCAACCTAACCTCTAACCCAACCCAACCTAACCTCACAACACAACCCAACACAACCCAACCCAACCCAACCCAACCTAACCTCACACCCAACCCAACCTAACCTAACCTCACAACCAACCCAACCCAACCTCACCTCATCTCACCTCACCTCACATCACCTCACAACCAACCCAACCCAACCTAACCTAACCCAACTTACCCATCAGTGCAGTGAGCAGCAGTGAGGACCCATTGATCTGAGATGAGGGAGCCACCACAGAACCAACCACCACTGAAGAACAAACCAACTTGATGCGGCCATGAGTGTTCAGCAGCTTCCTCTCCTCCCACAATACGTTCTGTAAGTGTTAATTTAATTAGTTATCGTAATAATATTGTTATGGTTAGGTTAATATGGTGTCAATATGGTACTTAATTCTTGATGGGGCCATGAGTGTTCAGCAGCTTCCTCTCCTCCAACAATACGTTCTGTAAGTGTTAATTTAATTAGTTATCGTAATAATATTGTTATGGTTAGGTTAATATGGTGTCAATATGGTACTTAATTCTTGATGGGGCCATGAGTGTTCAGCAGCTTCCTCTCCTCCAACAATACGTTCTGTAAGTGTTAATTTAATTAGTTATCGTAATAATATTGTTATGGTTAGGTTAATATGGTGTCAATATGGTACTTAATTCTTGATGGGGCCATGAGTGTTCAGCAGCTTCCTCTCCTCCAACAATACGTTCTGTAAGTGTTAATTTAATTAGTTATCGTAATAATATTGTTATGATTAGGTTAGTGTTAGGTTAGGTTAGTGTTAGGTTAGGTTAGGTTAGGTTAGTGTTAGGTTAGGTTAGGTTAGTGTTAGGTTAGGTTAAGTTAGTGTTAGGTTAGTGTTAGGTTAGTATGGTGTCAATATGGTACTTAATTCTTGATGGGGCCATGATGTGTTCAGTTGCTTCCTCTCCTCCCACAATAAGTTCTGTAAGTGTTAATGCAACTATCTGGTCATTTTAGCAACATTAAGTACATGAGATGGACACGAATTTATGCTGTCGGCTGTACCATAAAAGAATTACCACCTCAAAGGGAATAGTACACTTTTGATATACTAGACTAACTTGATTCCTCCAAAGTATGCCAGGAAACAGGACCAGATTAATTAAGAGAAATAATGGTGTTCTGTTGCTTGGAATAGTTTGGAGGAATCATTTACTCCGGATTTACCAACAGACTGGAGCAAATGATTCTTCCAAACTATTCCAAGCAACAGAACACCATTATTTCTCTTAACTAATCCGGTCGGTTCCGTTTCCTGGCATACTTTGGAGGGATCAAGTTATTCCAGATTTACCAAAAAAGAATGACCACCTAAATTATTAATGTCGCTCAAATACTTACGCGACCTGACCTGACCGGGGGGAGGAGGGGGAGGTGGAAGTCTGAGAATTAGCGGGCCAGCTGTGACCATTCCATATCATTTCGTTCATCCACATAACTTCATCCATATATATTCACATGTACAGCCACGATCAAATAACCGCCGACACTTTTTTTCCTTCCATCGTGCCAATAAATCCTTCCATCGTGCCAATAAATCCGTATCATATCAAAATATAATCTTACAACAACAACACCTTACGTCAACTCAACCCCCTCAATTATTATTATGAGGTGGTGCAAAATCATACACGTGTTGTTCTTTATTACCAAGATATTTACTACGATGGAAGGAAAGTGTTGGTGGATATTATTACTATTATTATTATTATGAGGTGGTGCAAAATCATACACGTGTTGTTCTTTATTACCAAGATATTTACTACGATGGAAGGAAAGTGTTGGTGGATATTATTACTATTATTATTATTATGAGGTGCTGCAAAATCATACACGTGTTGTTCTTTATTACCAAGATATTTACTACGACGGGAGGAAAGTGTCGGCGGATATTATTTTGATTGTGGCTGTACCCGCACGCGAAAACGAAATATCCAAAGGTGTCGGACGGAACAAGGTTAATGTCGCTCAAATACTCACGTGACCTGACCGGACCAATCGGGGTGAGCTTAGGTAAGGGAGAGGTCCAGGTCCATGGCTTGCCTGCTGCTGGGTTACCACTCTGAAGGAAAAATGACAACAATGTTATTATTATTATTTTGTATGTGTGTGTGTGTGTCCAAAGTGTGTGTGTGTGTGTGTGTGTGTCCAAAGTGTATGTGTGTGTCCAAAGTGTGTGTGTGTGTGTCCAAAGTGTATGTGTGTATGTGTATGTGTGTGTGTGTGTCCAAAGTGTATATATGTGTGTCCACTCTGAAGGAAAAACAACAACATTATTATTATTATTTATATAGTATAATTTATTATAATTTATTACTATTATTTCATATTTTTTTTACTACTACTACTACTACTACTACTACTACTACTACTACTACTACTACTACTACTACTACTACTACTACTACTACTACTACTACTACTACTACTACTACTACTACTACTACTACTACTACTACTACTACTACTACTACTACTACTACTACTACTACTACTACTACTACTACTACTACTACTACTACTACTACTACTACTACTACTACTACTACTACTACTACTACTACTACTACTACTACTACTACTACTACTACTACTACTACTACTACTACTACTACTACTACTACTACTACTACTACTACTACTACTACTACTACTACTACTACTACTACTACTACTACTACTACTACTACTACTACTACTACTACTACTACTACTACTACTACTACTACTACTACTACTACTACTACTACTACTACTACTACTACTACTACTACTACTACTACTACTACTACTACTACTACTACTACTACTACTACTACTACTACTACTACTACTACTACTACTACTACTACTACTACTACTACTACTACTACTACTACTACTACTACTACTACTACTACTACTACTACTACTACTACTACTACTACTACTACTACTACTACTACTACTACTACTACTACTACTACTACTACTACTACTACTACTACTACTACTACTACTACTACTACTACTACTACTACTACTACTACTACTACTACTACTACTACTACTACTACTACTACTACTACTACTACTACTACTACTACTA
Organism: Petrolisthes cinctipes; assembly: GCA_033782935.1. Taxonomy (NCBI): domain Eukaryota; kingdom Metazoa; phylum Arthropoda; class Malacostraca; order Decapoda; family Porcellanidae; genus Petrolisthes; species Petrolisthes cinctipes. The sequence goes on from JAWQEG010000492.1 coordinate 6,236, forward strand.
CTACTACTACTACTACTACTACTACTACTACTACTACTACTACTACTACTACTACTACTACTACTACTACTACTACTACTACTACTACTACTACTACTACTACTACTACTACTACTACTACTACTACTACTACTACTACTACTACTACTACTACTACTACTACTACTACTACTACTACTACTACTACTACTACTACTACTACTACTACTACTACTACTACTACTACTACTACTACTACTACTACTACTACTACTACTACTACTACTACTACTACTACTACTACTACTACTACTACTACTACTACTACTACTACTACTACTACTACTACTACTACTACTACTACTACTACTACTACTACTACTACTACTACTACTACTACTACTACTACTACTACTACTACTACTACTACTACTACTACTACTACTACTACTACTACTACTACTACTACTACTACTACTACTACTACTACTACTACTACTACTACTACTACTACTACTACTACTACTACTACTACTACTACTACTACTACTACTACTACTACTACTACTACTACTACTACTACTACTACTACTACTACTACTACTACTACTACTACTACTACTACTACTACTACTACTACTACTACTACTACTACTACTACTACTACTACAACAACAACAACAACAACAACAACAACAACAACAACAACAACAACAACAACAACAACAACAACAACAACAACAACAACAACAACAACATTATTATTATTATTATTATTATTATTATTATTATTTCAGGACAAGACGAAGGTTACAAGAGAAGTGAGAATCCAACTGGTTTGGACACACTGTATGGTATTCATTGATGTTCAGCCAAGACCAGACACGATGTACAGTGTGTGTTTGAGGAGCTTCTACATAAGGTATGTTTACACGTGTGTGTGTTATTGTTGGTGTGTTTGTATAGAAGTGGCATGAGGCTATGTGTGTGTGTAAATGGATCATGTGTGCAGGAATTACAGTGACAGATAGAAAGAGTTAAGATTTGGCCATTTTTATTTATCAAGCTAGAAAGTGTAAAGGTATACAGTTTGCCTTTTGAAACGAAAATGAAATATGATAAAACTTTCTCCAGATGGAAAAAATAGAGTCGCCTTTTAATTCGAATTTTAACTAACTGGGCTATCAAACAGATTATCTGCTAGTACCAATAGATGCAGAATTTTATGGGCTATTTCTTGAAGCTGTCTGAAGTTAGTTGAAGCTACCAAATCAACCAAAATCAACCTAAATCTAACCAAAATTTTGATATCAAATGCATAATTCTACCTACAATTATTAATATTATTGCTATTATCTCCAGACTGAGCCTTCAAACAGACTATCTGCTAATACCAAGAGATGCTGAATATTATGGGCTATTTTTGGACCTAATCAGAATTAGACTACAGCATTCTAATCAACCAAAAACATTTAAAAACTAAAATGAAATTTTATATAACTTAGTCCAGATTGTAAAATGGAGTCGCCATTAGTGCGAATTTCCACTACCTGATCAATTAAACAGACTATCTGCTATCACCAATAGATGTGGAATATTATGGGCTATTTGCTGACAAAATCAAAATTAGTCTACAGCATTCATGTCAACCAAGAACATTCAAAAACTAAAATAAAATTTGAAAAATTTTAGTCCAGATTAGAAAATTTGAGTCGACGTTAGTGCGCATTTCCGCTAACTATGCTGTTAAACAGGCTATCTACTAATATTAATATATGCAGACTTTTATTTGCTATTTTTTTAAACATTCTGTAGTTATATAAAATGCCTGAATTGATTAAAATCAACCAAAAACAAACAATAATTTTGACAGTTACAGAATTATTAAACCTACTATTATTATAATTATTGCTATTATCTCCAGACTGGGCATTCAAACAGACTGTCTGCTAGTACCAATAGATGTTGAATTTTATGGAATTATGATTTATTAAAACTAAATTTTTGCACCAAAAACATTTAAAAACAAATGAAATTTTATATAACTTAGTCGAGAGGTAAGTGTATAATTAATAATAATGTATAACTAATAATAATAATGTGTATTACAATAATATATATAATATATACAGTTTGTGTGTATTATTCATAAAGATACCGAACTATACAGGGAGATAGAGAGAGGGAGAGGAGGAAGAAGGAATGAGAGAGAGAGAAGGAAAGAGGAGAGGGAGATAGAGAGGAAAGGGAGGGAGAAAGAAGGAAGGAGGAGAGAGAGAGGAGGAAGAAAGATAGAGAGAGAGAAGGAAGGAGGAGAGAGAGAAGGAAGAAGGAATGAGAGAGAGAGAGGGGAAAGGGAGGGAGAGAGAAGGAAGAAGGAATGAGAGAGAGAGAGAGAAAAGAATGGAAGGAGGAGAGGAAAGGGAGAGAGAGAGATTGAGAGAGAGAGGAAAGGGAGGGAGGGAGAGAGAAGGAAGAAGGAATGAGAGAGAGAGGAAAGGGAGGGAGAGAGAGAGGAAGGAAAGGGAGGGAGAGAAGGAATGAGAGATGGAGGGAGGGAGGAGAGAGAGAGAGAAGGAAGAAGGAATGAGAGAGAGGAAAGGGAGGGAGAAAGAGAGAAGGAAGGAGGAGAGAGAATGAAGGAGGAGAAAGGGAGGGTGAGAATTTGATAGATGACAGTGAGAGAGAGAGAAAGGACAGGAATCAAGCAGAAAATTAAAGAATTGAACTGAAAGGGAATGTCTGTGGTTCAAAGGAGCGCCAAAACACACACACACACGGGAAAAAGTGTAAATAAATACATTACTAGAATGGATGATTAATTAATTATATGTGGTGGTAAAAATACACACATTTATTTTTCCCTTCGACAATTTTTAGTAATAATTATGACCTTAGATAAACACACATACACACATGCACCACCTCCACACACACACACACACACCACACACACACACCACCTCCACAGACACACACACACACCACCTCCACAGACACACACACACCACCTCTACACACACACACACACACACACACAACACACACACACACACCACCTTCACCCACACACACACCACCTCCACACACTCACGCACCTCCACACACCACCTACCTCCACACACCACCTCCCACGGTCGAGTTGCCACCTCCACACACACACACACACCCACATAGCCGTCCGTGCGTAGCCCACACCGAGATTAATTAAGGGTCGATTCCACAGTCGTATTCGTATGTGAGCTTCCTAACCAACCACACTTGTAAGGCTTCATTATTTTCCAAAGGCTGAGTATCCACATTCACAAAATCTTACTAAAACGGGACATAATAACAGTTCAAATTAAGCGCTTATTGTAACTCACTCTGATTGGCCCACCTCAAAAAATCAATACTCGAAGATTATCGCTGATTGGCTATACCCGAATGATCATTATTTTAGTGTTAATATTAGCGCATTACGAGTCTTACACGTGTTATATGGTTTGTATAACCTTATAGTACAAGAACAAACCCAACTATAATAGTTTACACACTCGTCAATGCCTCGTTTCATTATAATTTGGATGACAAGTGGACCTCAAATTTTCGGAAATTTTAATTAGGTCCATCTTTTTCCTATTCTCCTTCGCTGGGAAAATGGGAAGGGTTGAAGGAAGAATGGGAAGGATTGAAGAAAGAATGGGAAGGATTGGAAAAAGAATGGGAAGGGTTGAAGGAAGAATGGGAAGGGTTGAAAAAAGAATGGGAAGGGTTGAAGGAAGAATGGGAAGGGTTGAAAAAAGAATGGGAAGGATTGGAGAAAGAATGGGAAGGTAAGAAGAAGAATGGGAAGGGTCGTAGAAGAAAGGGAAGGGATGAAAAATTTAACAGCTGACTTACTGTAAATACATACGTGGTAATTACTGATAAACAACGAGTAGAAAATAATAGACTCTACCAAGCTGGGTTTATAGACCATGTAGCCCCAAGTCTCCAATATATAACTAAGGGTTCATTCCACAGTGTTTGGTAGTGGTTTGTAAGCATGCAAACGAAAGAATGTTAGCTGTGTAAATGAATTCCTCCCCTACACATGGATAAACCAATACACTCCTTCATATTCTCCCTCCTTCCTCCCCTACACATACACCACTACACCCCTTCATATTCTCCCTGTCCCTCCCTCCTTCCTCCCCTACACATACACCACTACACCCCTTCATATTCTCCCTGTCCCTCCCTCCTTCCTCCCCTACACATACACCACTACACCCCTTTATATTCTCCCTGCCCCTCCCTCCTTCCTCCCCTACACATACACCACTACACCCCTTCATATTGTCCCTGCCCCTCCCTCCTTCCTCCCCTACACATACACTCCTTCATATTGTCCCTGCCCCTCCCTCCTTCCTCCCCTACACATACTGTACACCCACTACACCCCTTCATATTGTCCCTGTCCCTCCCTCCTTCCTCCCCTACACATACTGTACACCCCTTCATATTGTCCCTGTCCCTCCCTCCTTCCTCCCCTACACATACTGTACACCCACTACACCCCTTCATATTGTCCCTGTCCCTCCCTCCTTCCTCCCCTACACATACTGTACACCCCTTCATATTGTCCCTGTCCCTCCCTCCTTCCTCCCCTACACATACTGTACACCCACTACACCCCTTCATATTGTCCCTGTCCCTCCCTCCTTCCTCCCCTACACATACTGTACACCCCTTCATATTGTCCCTGTCCCTCCCTCCTTCCTCCCCTACACATACTGTACACCCACTACACCCCTTCATATTCTCCCTGTCCCTCCCTCCTTCCTCCCCTACACATACTGTACACCCACTACACCCCTTCATATTGTCCCTGTCCCTCCCTCCTTCCTCCCCTACACATAACGGGGCGTGGCGGGGGTGATAACGGGGCGTGGCGGGGGTGATAACGGGGCAGGGCGGCGGTGATAACGGGGCGGGGCGAGGGTGATAACGGGGCGTGGCGGGGGTGATAACGGGGCGTGGCGGGGGTGATAACGGGGTGTGGCGGGGGTGATAACGGGGCGTGGCGGGGGTGATAACGGGGCGTGGCGGGGGTGATAACGGGGCGTGGCGGGGGTGATAACGGGGCGGGGCGGGGGTGATAACGGGGCGGGGTGATAACGGGGCGTGGCGGGGGTGATAACGGGGCGTGGCAGGGGTGATAACGGGGCGTGGCGGGGGTAATAACGGGGCGTGGCGGGTGTGATAACGGGGCAGGGCGGGGGTGATAACGGGGCGTGGCGGGGGTGATAACGGGGCGTGGCAGGGGTGATAACGGGGCGTGGCGGGGGTGATGGCGGGGCGGGGCGGGGGTTTGTTCTCTCTCTCTCATACACACCCATAAACTCTCTCTCTCTCTCTCTCTCTCTCTCTCTCTCTCTCTCTCACACGTTTGGGGGGTGCGGGAATAGTGGGACAGGCTTGGAGGGGGGGGGGGGGGAAGGGACAGCATGGTGATATAATTGGGGGAGGGTTTAAGAGGGTGCGGGAGTAGGGGACAGGCTTGGGGGGAGTAGGGGGACATATAATAACCGCCACCAACCACCACACCAAGCCAGGACTCACACCTCGCTCTCGGGCCAAAAAAAAGTTACATACGTGTTTTCTTCACATGATATCTTTGTACCGAGGAGTCATAGAGAGCTGGGGTTGGTCTCATTCGAAAGAGGAAGAGTTGCTGCTTAGAACAAAACTAAATTTAAGTTTCTAGACATTGTAGTTTAGACGTAGTAAGTAAATGAAGTACTGACACTGTACTCTGGTCAAAAGTTACACGCGTCTCTTCCTCAAGCCATATCTTTGCATCTCGGGCCGAAAAAAAGTTACATATGTCTTTTCTTCACATTATATCTTTGCACCCAGGAGTCATAGAGAGCTGGGGTTGGTCTCATTGGAAAAAGGAAGAGTTGCTGCTTAGAACGAAACTAAATTTAAGTTCCTAGGTATTGTAGTTTACACGTAGAGAGTAAGTGAAATAGAGCGATTTTTGGAGACATCACTTGGACCTGTGGCAGGATAATGTGTGTGTACGGTAGGCTTAAACAGTCACGTGTCTGTGTGTGTGTGTTATTAAACATTCACGTGTGTGTGTTATTAAACAGTCACGTGTGTGTGTGTATTATTAAACAGTCACGTGTCAAAAAAATCGAAAATATCAAAATCCTATATATAATTTTGTTTTTATATAAATTAAAAAATAATGTTCATTCAATATACAGCAAGAATCGCTCATTCAAAATTTGCAATAAAAAAAATTGAAAAAAATTTTGGATTTTTTTTTTAACTCTAATAAGGGTTTGGGCGCCCCTTCGGACCCCAGTCAATCCATTTAAGGGTTTGGACATCCCTTCGGGCCCTAACCAATCCATTAGCACATCGATAATTACCCCGTTGTGTTAATTGATTTAAGGGGGTGCGGGATTAAGGGACAGGCTTGGGGGCGTTTTAGGGGGTGCGGGAATAGGGGGGCAGGCTTGGGGTGGGTAGAAAGCCAGGGAAATGTCAATAACTGTGGATACGGGAGTTCCAAGATGGCCGCCGGGCAGCGACACTCCTCCCTATCTCATAATAGCGCCGCCGCTCTAATGTGTATAGCTCTGTGGGCTACTCAAAAACCCCGTTATAAATTACCACTGGCGGCCTCAATGTCAAAAACCCTGTTATAAATTACAACTGTCGGCCTTTTCCTTCGTCCTGTGGTCAATTTAAGGCTTGCTTCGTCCTCCAATTCCTTTTTCCTTCATCCTGTGGTCAATTTAAGGCTTCCTTCGTCCTCCAACTTCATTTTAAAAGGTGTAGAACATAATAACGAGGCTCGAGTCGGCGGTTGACTGTATAGAAAACGAAGGATTTAAATATACTGGATTTTAAAATAGTCCTCCATTAAAAAATAGGAAAAAATGGGAAGGGTTGCATCATAGAAAAAGGGAAGGTTTTTAAATACTAAAAAAAAAAAAAAAATCCCAGAGTCCGAAACTTCTAACTAGATTGACGTGGGCTTAAATATTGACATTAAAACATTACGAATTCGTTATTTTTTTACTATAGCAGCCTTGCGTAAAAATATACCTACGTTATCAAATTAAAATAATTTGCGTACGAATAGTATTTAGTGAATAATTTAAATAAATGTATATACGAAGGTCAGTAGGAGATGATTCGGACGAAACCTTCCTAACCTGGCAAATTATTACCAAATCAAAATAAAAATTGGTTAGAACGGGGTGTGGTTAGAACGGTAAATATCTCAATAAATAACCAATTAATAGCAGCTCTTAGTGTCTGGGAAATTGTATTTTAGTAAATAACCGGTAATTTAAGACTATTTTAACGAATTAACATCGTATTTTTTATATTAAAAGGGAAAAACTGATGTTAGATAATAGGGTTCATTGCCAACGGAATCTGGCAACCTTTGTAGATTCGTTACGCATAGTTACGCATGTGTGGCGTCATTAACGCGGTCGGACACATATGACAGGTTGACAATTATCGACTCGTTATACATTAATTACAGCCTTAGGTAAGTTCATTCTAATTTTTATGTGTAGATAATAGATTAATTTAGCCACGTGACCCACCGTGGGGAGTGATAGATAAGAAATAGAAGAGAAAAATAATATATAAAAACAGCATTTGCCCGCTCGTTTTAAATATGGCGTCGGTGTCCGGGATTCGACATTAATTTCGTAATTATTTAAAAATTAGAAGCTCAGGTAAGTCCATATTGCTATGAGATATAGTTTATTAATATATCTATCTGTATATCACACTGTGGGAAGCGAGGGAATAATAAAATATGAGAAAATAGATGGATTAACTTTTTTTTTTTCGCCCGTGTCAAAATATGGGATTAATATCTTTATCATTTAAACATTAGAAGCTTATGTAAGTCCATATTGCTATGAGATGTAGTTTATAAATATATCTATCCGTATATCACACTGTGGGAAGCGAGGGAATAATATTTTTACGTTAAATTTTGATATAATAAATAATGTCGTATATATTCACTCGTGGGTTTACATATGGCGAATCCCCGTCACCGTTGAAAACATCGAATTTTTTTTTTGTTAATATATATTTTGATTCAGATAAAAGTTAATTATATAAAGTTTTGAAACATAGATTTATAATTTATTTTATCATTTTAATTAATTATCTCTGTGGGAATAATAATAATAATAATAATAATTTGGTAATAAAATCGAGATTGTCCAAGCTTGGGCAGGTCAGCAGTGCAAGTTCCAAAGTTGCCAATTTAGCGCTTTTCTTGCTAGATTCGTCATTTTATAGAACAATATAGCTCTTACAATTTGGCTTTAGTGACATTTGGCAGCTGTTTTTCTGTGTTTTTGTTGCGTATTTCTTGGCGGTTTTAATTATTTCAGAGTCCTGACATAATAAAGAGTAATAAATAAATAACAATCAGAAGGTTTTGTGGGATGTTTATCAAAAATAGCGCCTTTTTAGTTAGCGCTTTTCGGGAGTAATAAGTTTAGCGCCTTAAGAAAATTCTAGTTGGCAACCCTGCCTGTCTCGACCGGTAGCAGTGTTCTCATTCTTAAGGTAATTACCCTAGACTATCGTAATTTTGGGATTATTTAAGGGAATGGAAAAGGTAATTTAAGGAAAATCGGCAAGTAACCCATTAAATCTGGAAAAATCTTAGGTAATTTTTGGATAATCTATGGAAATTTAAGGTAAACTTTTTTATAATCTGTGGAAATTTAAGGTAAATTTTTGGCCATAGAGAGAAACAGCATGGTACGTAAGTCTAAGTCCATTTGTTTATATGCTATTCAAGAAGGTTCGTAGTGTATACGATGCATGGTACCAATACGATGGGTCCATAGACAAACAACAGACCCGTCGTACGTACCACACCATCGTATACACCACGGATGTTCTTGAATACGGCTATAATAAATTCTGACAACCACACTGGGTAAGACTTCATTATTTTTGGGTTGATTCCACAGTCGTATTTGTTTGTAAACTTCCCAACCAACCACAAAATCTATCCAACAGTTAGATGATAATAATAATAATACCAATAACAATAATAATACCAATAATAATAATACCAATAATAATAATAATAATCACTATAGTTTACTCAGATAATAATATTGTGGTTGAGCTTTGTTTTTCTTTATGTGATTTGCTTTTCTTATTCTCTCTCTCTCTCTCTCTCTCTCTCTCTCCAAAAATTTTATATAATGATTTTGATTTCTTCCTTATCTATAATTTCAGCAAAGAGTAAATCTGCCAGTCAGTTTTCTTTATATGGTTGTTGAAAGAGATTGTAATTATTTCTTATATTTTGATATTGTGCACAATGCAATATAAAATGTTGTAAGTCTTCACATTGTTCACTGCAACAAATATTTGTTGGTGGAAACAACACAAACACAAACACTCACCAGTCAACTTCCTCACTCCCCTTAAATGTTAGCCTATCCTCACCTCTATCCTCACCTCTATCTAACCCAAATACTAACCATCATTGTGACCGATGTACAAATTGGTTTGGGTAAATATTGAAAGAATTACCGTTATTGTGTACGGTTTTTCTACCTTCATTACCCACTTATTTAGACCATTCTAAGATTTTTTTTTTTTTCTATGGCATTTCCCCCACAAAATTTCCTAGATATTTCCAAATTTCCATATTCAAATGGGGCATTTTGAAATTAGCCTGACCTAACCTGACCTTACCTAACCTAACCTAACCTACCCTAACCTAACCTAACCTAGACCACAGCAAACCACCGGGAAATAACCTGGACAAACTACCGGGAAATAACCTGGTCAAACTACCGGGAAATGACCGGGGCAAAATACGGTATTTATTGAAAGAATTACCGTTTTGTAGCAGTGTTGCCAGATCCGGCTAGGTCCCAGTATTTTGCCCCGGTCATTTCCTATACCGTACTTTACCACGGTTAGGTCCCGGTAGTTTGACCAGGTTAAATCCCGGTAGTCTGTCCCAGTCCAGATAAATATTAATTATTTAATTATTAATTATTTAATTCTTTAGATAACAATCTTATTATTCAGAGTTTTGGCTTTTGGAGATAATACAAAAATTTATTGTTGATGTTTATTTATCTAAGGATATATATATATATATATATATATATATACTTGATTTCAGGATACTAGTTAGACATTAATTAAGATGGAAGTACAGTGTTGGGAAATCTGGAGCAAATGATTCCTCCAAACTATTTTTCCAAGCAACACAACACTAATATTTGTGTTGGTCTGGTTCTGTTTCCTGGCATACTTTGGAGGAATCAGGACACTCCAATATAACAAAAGTGAATTACCCAATTAATATGATATTTCTTCAACAGACTGATATGAATCTTGAAAAGGAAGAAAGGCATGCTGAGAAGGAGAAGAAAAAAAGGTTGAGGGAATGGAAGAATGGAAAGAATTGTAAAAGTTAGACAAGGAGATGACAGGGATGAAGGTGAGTCTTCCCTTTATATATATTAAGAGTTGAAGCAGAGAGTTTGTTAACTTTTTAATGTTAAAGTTGAAGTTGGGACATAATCTAATTCATAATGTTAGAAATAACCAAGAGAAATTTTACTTTATTTTAGTGAAAAAGTAACATTATAGAAGTATTAGGTTAGGTTATGATATGACTTAAGTAAATGTGTTACAGTAGTTAGCACTTGTATAACACACACACACACACACTCTCACACACACTTTCTCTCTCTCTCACACACTCACACACACACTTTCTCTCTCTCTCTCTCTCTCACACTCACACACACACTTTCTCTCTCTCTCTCTCACACACACTCACACACACACTTTCTCTCTCTCTCTCACACACACACACACACACACACTTTCTCTCTCTCTCTCACACACTCACACACACACTTTCTCTCTCTCTCTCTCACACACTCACACACACACTTTCTCTCTCTCTCTCTCACACACTCACACACACTTTCTCTCTCTCTCACACACACACACACACACAATTTCTCTCTCTCTCACACACACTCACACACACACTTTCTCTCTCTCTCTCTCACACACTCACACACACACTTTCTCTCTCTCTCTCTCACACACTCACACACACACTCACACTCTCACACACTCACTCACTCACACACACACTTTCTCTCTCTCTCTCTCTCTCTCTCTCTCTCTCTCACACACACACTCACTCACTCACTCACACACACACACACTTTCTCTCTCTCTCTCACACACACACACACACACACACACACACTGTCTCTCTCTCGTGCCCACTACCCACCCACAAAATTGGTCAAAGTGTCTTCTCGTCGTCTTTTGCCTCTCGTGTGGAAGGGGTTTGATGTGGTAATTCTTTTTTGTTACATTGGAGTGCCTTGATTCCTCCAAAGTATGTCAGGAAACAGATCCAGAAGAACAAAAGTAATGGTGTTCTGTTGTTGCTTGGAATAGTTTGGAGGATTCAGTTGCTCCAGATTTACCAACACAAAATTTCCCCTTTAATTGCTAAGTCAGATACCGTATCAGATAACTTGGATGCTGTCTTAGGGTTGATTCCACTGTGATATTAGTTTGTTAGCTTCCCAACCAACCACACTTGTAAGGCTTCATTATTTTAGGGTTGATTCCACAGTGGTATTGGTTTGTTAGCTTCCCAACCAACCACACTTGTAAGGCTTCATTATTTTCCAAAAGGTGAGTATCCACATTCACAAAATCTATCCAACAGTTAGATAATAATAATCACTGCATAGTTTACTCACCAAAATTCATTAAATAATTCACCCACAAGTCATTAACACGGCTAATATTCTTTCGTTTGCGTGCTTACAAACCAATACCAACCAATTTTGAAGTTGATTTTGTATAAAACTCAAATTACCATGTCTATACCCAACATTTATATATAGCCTTATAGTGTTTTGAATTAATTAACTTTATTGGCAGAATAATGGTGATGGGAGACAGTAGCAGAGTGGATAAAGTGATGGACTGTGAATGGTAAGGGCCCTGGTTCGAGTCCACCAGAAAACGTCTGGGATTTTTCCGAGGTGATGTGATGGGTCCAGCTGTTGGTCAACTATCCTACCCTGGCTACACTGACACAGTATTACCAATGTGACTCCATGTAGTGTTGTATTATTCATTAACATTAGGCTAACATATATGTTATATTATATCATTAACCATGATATATATTTATTAGTGAGGATTTATTGTATTAATAATTGTCTTCAGATAACATGTATCAGTATAATACTAATTTGTATAATTCATCATACCATTGTTGTTGTATATTACTCATAGTATTGAGTTAACATGTAACAGTGTATTTATAACCTCACTCCCTCCAAGGGGGTGGCCACGGCAGAAGTGTCTCCAGTTGTCCCTGTTCCAACACTCCCTCCTTACTTGGTCCATCCCAACTATCCCTCATGTTACTCTCCTTTACATACTCTGTATACAATACATTAATAATTTATATATGGAGTCCAACATTATACTGGTACCTTACCATCATTAATACCATCAATGTTCTTGTATATTACCCATAGTATTGAGTTAACATGTAACACTACACTACTAATCTATATATGTTTTTTCAGGATGTATGTATGGTGACACAATACATTGGATTTTCACAGCTTTATCAGTTTTGAATAGAGGATGACACCCATTACCTTCACAACAATACCAACTACCTCATAATACAATAATGGTAAGTGTATGAAGTGAAGGAAGAGTTTACCCTGTAGTGAAGTGGTAGGGATAAACCAGTTTTTGTTATCAATCCTTACTATGGATGTAAACATGACTGTACCCCTTTGTTGGGTTTTGGTTGTCCAAGCAACACCAAGCTCACTTGGTTTTCACCAAGCGAGCCTGCCCTGTACTGTTTTTGTGGGTCGCTTGGATGCGAAGCCGTGCCAAGCGGTAGCCGTTAAAACCAAGCCGTCTTTGTATCCAAAGCAACCCCTGCTTGGTAACAGTGTTGGTGCTGCTTGGTAGTCACCTGACAACAACAATATGGACCACAGATAATTGATATTGGCTTAACTAGTACATGTAACTTGCAATCAGTGCCAAATAAACAAAAATAATTATGTAATAACATGTTTTAGTATTATTTAAGGAGGTATTGGCTGCTTGGATAATTTTTGTACATATTATTATGGAAGACAAAATTTAAAGGATTATTTATAAGTAATCAAACTTGCAATTTTTTACCAGTAGCCTACTTACAATTTTCTACCAGTACTTACACTGCTGCAGAAGTCTTAATGTAAATAATATTTATTATTAAAGAAAAATGTGGTTACTCAGTTAAGTGATTCTTTACCTAAACATATACCTAATCATGGATGAAATTTCAACATGTGAGGATTGGTATAATGGCCATCAAGTTTTCATTAATAATTAAGTGTCCAATTTTTGTTGTTTTTTTCCCTCCACCTAAACTGGAGATATGAGGCTGTTGGGTACCTATATTATAATTGTGATGATTTTATTTGGAGATGAGTTGGCTTTCTCTGTGGTTATTTTAAATGTTACCAAAGTGTATTCCTAATATTAACCCTTTTATTGCTTTCCTATGATATCACCATTCCGTCAAATGATAATTTTTGGGCTATTATTTTGGTTGGGCACCTTGGGCAAGACAATTGTTGGGCTCCACGTATCTGGTCTGTTTTTGTTGTCAGATAGTGCTGTGCTTCAAGCCCGCTTGGCACCCCAAGCCGACGCTTGGACAACAATAAAACGACACTTGTAGTGCCACAAGGAGATGTGGGGGGCTGCTCCCTCCTCCAACAGGGATTGGGGGGGTTGTGATGTGGAGTGTGTGGTGGGGGTGGGGGGGATCTACGGTTTGGCATTTTGTTTGGGAGGGTGTGTGATGTGACAAGGCTACCTCCAGTGTGGAGAGGAAGGCTTCGTATATGTGTGTATGTGTGTGTTTTCATCTTGGCAACAACAGTCAAACAATGTGGTGATTTCAGTACAAGAATATTATTATGGTAATGGTGTGTGTGTGTGTTCAAAGGATAGTGATAAATGTATTTTCATCTTTTATTGAGAGCCTACTAGAGAGAGTAAGTAAGTAAGTAAGTAAATATTTATTGGTTATTTCATACCAAGGTATATTAATATTAAATCTATCTTCAAGACAGGAAAATATGAGTAATGGTAGATGGTTTTTACTCTCATCATTTTCACTCAATAAATTCTGCTGGCATTAAATATTGCAAGATATCAATTTTGGCCCCAACTTTATTCCATATCAATGATCTTGTGTCTATGTACAGTCACGGACAATAATTAATCATCCACCTATAGGTAACTCAAACAAATTGCTATTGAATATTTTCATGTTTTGTTATTATGAATTTTTTGTTGTTGTTGAACTAGTCAGTATTTGCTTGTAGTGAAATAGAAGATGGTAATTAAACTATTTATTAGAACTAGATAGATAGATAGATAGTGAGTTAGATAGAGATAGAGAGAGAGAGAGAGAAAGAAAGAAACAGAGGGAAGCTGTCAAATATTTACATGATAATTGCTACCGAATATTTTCATGTTTTGTTATTATGTATGTGTTGTTTTGACTAGTCAGTAATTACTGCTTTTAGTGAAATAGAAGATGGTAATTAACCTATTTATTAGAACCAGAGGGAAGCTGTCAAACATTTACATGAGTCAACCCAATGTGGATGAATATTATTGTCTGTGACTGTACAACACAATATGTGTTAGGGGGGTGCGGGAGTAGGGGACAGGCTTTATACCCACCCGAACCCTGTCCCCCTATTGCCGCACCCCCCTAACCCCCCCCCCCCAAGCCTGTCCCCCTACTCCCGCACCCCCCTAAAGTCTGTCCCCCTACTCCCGCACTCCTCCACCCATTATATATATTATATTCTTACTTATTATTTCTTGAGTTAGTCAGGAGATATGGGCTTTCTCTTACCACTCTCATTTGTGTTCACAGAAAGTCAACCCACCCTCTAAGAACACTTGCTATAGTTATTGTTAATTGGATATCTTTGTACCATTACTATTTGGTGTGTTACAACACTTGTACTAAGGGTTCAAGTGCTTGGAAGGTTGTGCTGGTTGAACATGGAGTAATACAGTTATGTTCTGTTCAAGTGCTTGGGAGGTTGTGCTGGTTGAACATGGAGTAATACAGTTATGTTCTGTTCAAGTGCTTGGAAGGTTGTGCTGGTTGAACATGGAGTAATACAGTTATGTTCTGTTCAAGTGCTTGGAAGGTTGTGCTGGTTGAACATGGAGTAATACAGTTATGTTCTGTTCAAGTGCTTGGGAGGTTGTGCTGGTTGAACATGGAGTAATACAGTTATGTTCTGTTCAAGTGCTTGGAAGGTTGTGCTGGTTGAACATGGAGTAATACAGTTATGTTCTGTTCAAGTGCTTGGAAGGTTGTGCTGGTTCAACATGGAGTAATACAGTTATGTTCTTTTTTTTGTCAAGTTTTTCCTCAAACCTTTGGTATGATTAATTAAAGACCCTGTGATGGTTTTTGAGACTTGGTTGGTGTCTTGTGATTCCTCCTGACTATGCCACCAAACATGCTCCTATATTGGTGATGTTTGGTGAGACTTGGAGGCTTCTGATTCCTCCTGACTATGCCACCAAACAACCTTCTATATTGGTGATGTTTGGTGAGACTTGGAGGCTTCTGATTCCTCCTGACTATGCCACCAAACAACCTCCTTCCTTCCACATAGATAGTGTTTCATGATAATATTTGAAGGACTCATTTACCTCCAATTTTCTGACTACATCACAGGGTCCCTTAAGGGGGTGCGGGAGTAGGGGACAGGCTTGTGGGGGGTGCGTGAATATGGGGACAGGCTTGGGGTGGGTAGAAAGCCTGTCCCCTATTCCCGCACCCCCCTAACCCCCCCCCAAAGCCTGTCCCCCTATTCCCGCACCACTTGGATAAAATATTGAGGGGTCCTTGGACAGTGGACTACCAACACATCCTTACCTTTACAGCCACACTGCCACCTAGTTAGTCCACAAAATATTTTCAAGTAACACACTTTCTGTCTGATGCATAATGATTGTCTGTTAAATCTGAAATCCTTTAAATGGGGGTCCATTAAATCAAGGGTCGAGTGTATTAGGAAAATACCATATATTTCAAGTGAACAGTGTTTTTTTCTGACACCTAGTAAATGATAGCTAGGGCTAGGAAAAGGAAAGTCATACAGTGTATATACATAATGATAAATGATATTGGAGCCATGAGAGGTACACAAGTGATGTGAATTGATACAATAGCCTGGGGATGTTCTTTTATTGTTGTTGTTGAAGTTCTTCAAGGTGTCTGGCCGAGCAGCCCCGGGCTCTTGAGGAAGGTCATGGCCTGAACCGGGCTTTCCCACAGTGCCCTCAGAGAGTGTATGTTGTGTGGTTGGTTGGGAAGCTAACAAACCAATACCACTGTGGAATCGACCCTTATTGACAATACTGTATTGGAGAAAATGCTTATTGTTCAAAATTTTTGCAACCAATTTAATAATCCTTCAATGGGATGAGAGTGATAGTTTCACCATGGTTAAGCCAGAAATAATATTCTGTGTTATTATTATAAAGTTGAATAATTTCCTTTAAATTAATTAGGTTGTATTTTGTTACAGATTTGTGGAGTGTAGTTGTACAAGAGACTTAACAACTATAACTACCACCACTACTACTACTACCACCACTACTACTACTACTACTACTACTACTACTACTACTACTACTACTACTACTACTACCACCACAACTACTACCACCACAACTACTACCACCACTACTACTACCACTACTACTACTACTACTACTACTACTACTACCACCACTACTACCACCACCACTACTACCACCACCACTACTACCACCACCACTACTACCACCACCACTACTACTACAACTACTACAACAACTACCACTACTACTACTACTACTTCACAAGAATCACTAGTTACTGTGAGTGTTTTATGAAGTTACTGTGTGTGTGTGTGATGTTTCTCTCTTCACACACACACACACACACACACACACAGGTAATATAATAACAGTAACATATTGTGTGTGTCTGATATTTCTCTCTGCACACACACACACAAAATGTTAATGTCGTTATCAAAACTGTGTGTGTGTGTGTATTTGTCACACACACAATGTTATATTGTTGTTATAATATCTGTGTGTGTTTGTTTTGTCACACACACACACACACACACACAGTATTATTATAATATTTGTCTGTGTGTGTGAGTGATATCTCTCTCCCTCTCCCAAGCCTGTCCCCTACTCCCGCACCCCCCTAAACCCCTCCCAAGCCTGTCCCCCTACTCTTGCACCTCCTTAAGAAGCCCCTCCGGTTGTTGTTTTTTTTTTTTTTTTTTTTTTTTTTTTTTTTTTTTTTTTTTTTTTTACGAGCCTCTGAAGTATATATTTCCATAATGTAATTTTCAACTTGACAAACCTTCTCTCCTCACCTTCCATTTCTCTCACTTCTCCTCCATGTTTGTCAAAGTATAATAATAATAATATATAATTGTAATATAATTGTAGTATAATATAATAATAATAAAATAATATAATATAGTTGTAATATAATTGTAGTATAATATAATAATAATAATATAATAATGTAGTAATTCTAAAATAATTAATTAGGTTGTATTTTGTTACAGATTTGTGGATAGCAGTTGTTGTTGTTGTTGAAGTTCCTCAAGGTGTCTGGCCGAGCAGCCCGGAGCTCCTGAGGAAGGTCATGGCCAGAACCGAGCTTTCCCACAGTGCCCTCAGAGAGTGTATGTTGTGTTGTTGGTGAGTGTGTTTGTGTTCGTTGCAGTCTTCAATAATGTGTTTAATAGAATGGGGTGTTGTGTTGTGTTGTTGGTGATTGTGGTTGTGTGTGTTGCAGTCTTCAATAATGTGTTTAATAGAATGGGGTGTTGTGTTGTGTTGTTGGTGATTGTGGTTGTGTGTGTTGTAGTCTTCAATAATGTGTTTAATAGAATGGGGTGTTGTGTTGTGTTGTGTTGTTGGTGAGTGTGTTTGTGTGTGTTGCAGTCTTCAATAATGTGTTTAATAGAATGGGGTGTTGTGTTGTGTGGTTGTGTGTGTTGCAGTCTTCCATAATGTGTTTAATAGAATGGGGTGTTGTGTTGTGTTGTTGGTGAGTGTGTTTGTGTTCGTTGCAGTCTTCAATAATGTGTTTAATAGAATGGGGTGTTGTGTTGTGTTGTTGGTGAGTGTTGTTGTGTTCGTTGCAGTCTTCAATAATGTGTTTAATAGAATGGGGTGTTGTGTTGTGTTGTTGGTGAGTGTGGTTGTGTGTGTTGTAGTCTTCAATAATGTGTTTAATAGAATGGGGTGTTGTGTTGTGTTGTGTTGTTGGTGAGTGTGGTTGTGTTCGTTGTAGTCAGATAATTGGAGGTAAATGAGTCCTTCAAATAATGCCACGAAACACACACACCTATATGGAAGGAGCTTGTTTTGTGGCGTAGTCAGGAGGAATCAAAAGCCTCCAATTTTCATACACGATCACAGGGTTCTTAATAGAGTAACTTAATGGACCCTGTGTGTGTGTGTTTGTGTGTGTGGGACAATACCTGAACATTTACCTTTTACCAAATTATTAATGTTAATATTATCATTACAGCCATTTGGTGAAGATGTGATGACAACAGTTACTCACCTGTTCCATGGTGTGTGTGTATGTGTGTGTCATGGTGATGGTTTGGAGTGGGCTGTCAACCAGAAACCACCTGCTTCAGATCTCATGCTTTGGCTCAGGTGGGCTGTGTGTGTGTGTATGTGTGTGTGTGTGTGTGTCATGGTGATAGTTTGGGTGGGCTGTCAACCAGAAACCACCTGCTTCAGATCTCATGCTTTGACTCAGGTGGGCTGTGTGTGTGTGTGTGTGTGTGTGTGTGTGTGTGTGTGTCATGGTGATGGTTTGGAGTGGGCTGTTGTCCAGAAACCACCTGCTAATAAGTATACAGCTTTGGTTGAAGCTTTGAACAGTCCATCAATTCACCAACGAACAAATTCCAATGGAGATTTTATTGTGCATTTATTTACTGTCTCTAGGTATTCCAAGCACACCTGTATACTTATTAGTGCTGGTAACTGTACAATGGAGATGTTATTGTGTATTAATTACTATCTCTAGGTATTCCAAGTACACCTGAATACTTATTAATGCTGGTGACTGTACAATGGAGATGTTATTGTGTATTAATTACTCACCTGTATACTTATTAGTGCTGGTAACTGTACAATAGATTCACAGGATATTGAATTAAGTTATGAAATGGTTGCATATACAGAAACCAATTTAATTAAGGAGTATTGTTCATTCATCATTATTTCAATATTACTTCCTCAGTGAATCCATCTACAATTGACTTATAGGTGTATAAAAGTGAAGTTGTGGCACCTGGTGTGAGAGGCAGACCACTGGTTAGATGACACAACACAGTGGAAGAGTATGTGAGAGTAAAGAGTAAGAAGGAAGTGTTGGAAAGTATGTAATGTGAGAGTAAAGAGTAGGGAGTAAGGAGGGAGTGTTGGAACAGAGTGGAAGAGTATGTGAGAGTAAAGAGTAAGAAGGAAGTGTTGGAAAGTATGTAATGTGAGAGTAAAGAGTAGGGAGTAAGGAGGAAGTGTTGGAACAGAGTGGAAGAGTATGTGAGGGGGAGAGGGAGGAGGGAGTGTTGGAACAGAGTGGAAGAGTATGTGAGGGGGAGAGGGAGGAGGGAGTGTTGGAACAGGGATAACTGGACACACTTTTGCCGTGGCCAGTGAGGTGTCACAGCTATAGATAGATAGATAGATAGACTTATGGCTCTGTGTCACCCCCAGGTCACCAAGGTCAGGAAGAAGTGTAGTGGACATTGGTGAAGACAGTGTAGTGGACATTGGTGAAGACATACACACATACACACATTGGTAGGACTTGTATCTGGAGACATACATTCTACAGTCTACATCAGGGTTGTCAAACTCATTTACCCCAGTGTGCCACATTTAATTAGAGTATATAAAACAGTAAGCGGGCCAGATAATTATGAACAGATCCATACCACTTATTAAGGAAGTAATATAATAATAATGGATTAATAATAATAATAAGAAAGAAAACTCACTACAACCTTACCTTCACTACACAACCAATTTTGGTGAGTCTATTTAGTACACTTATGTGTAGGGATCGGGGGGTTGAGATGTAGTACGTGTGTGTGTGTGTGTGTGTGGGGGGAGCGGGGGGGGATCTATATTTGGGAGGGTGTGTGAGAGGAAGGCCTCGTATATGTATGTGTGTGTATGTATGTATATTATTATGTGTTTGGGAGGGTGTGTGATGTGACGAGGCTACCTCCAGTGTGGAGATGAAGGCCTCGTATATGTATGTAATAATAAATAATAATAATAATAATATACAGTTTATTGATTAATGGCAGCTGATAAGCTGAAAATATACATATTACACTTAAAATGATATAGGAGTGGATTAACATTGTAGTGCAGTGTAGGCCTGTGTGTGTGTGTGTGTGTGTGTGTGTGTTATTCTTAGGAGTTATTTATTGTATTAACTATGGTTGGTTGGTATGGGACTTTTCTGATAGGTTTGATCTTGTTGTGGTGTCTGGTGGTGTGTCTGGGAGGTGGGTTTAGTGGTGGTAACAGATGTCAATGTCTGGGGGGTGTGAGGAACTTGGTCCCAAACTGTCTCAGGATATGCATGTACAGTTACCAGCACTAATAAATATACAGGTGTACTTGGAATACCTAGAGATAGTAACTAATACACAATAACATCTCCATTGTACAGTTACCAGCACTAATAAATATACAGGTGTACTTTGAATACCTAGAGATAGTAACTAATGCACAATAACATCTCCATTGTACAGTTACCAGCACTAATAAGTATACAGGTGTACTTTGAATACCTAGAGATAGTAACTAATACACAATAACATCTCCATTGTACAGTTACCAGCACTAATAAATATACAGGTGTACTTGGAATACCTAGAGACAGTAATTAATACACAATAACATCTGAGAGTGAGGGATGTATGTGTGTATGTATGTACAGTCGTGGTCAATAATATTCATCCACATATGGGTATCTCAAACAATTTACTGTCTAATGTTTTCACATTCACATATATGATTTTAAATAGTGTGTAGCTGCTTGTATTAAATTAAAAGATGGTAGTTAACGCGTGTGTGTGTGTGTGTGTGTGTTATTGTTTTAAGTAGTGTGTAGCTGCTTGTATTAAATTAAAAGATGGTAGTTAACGTGTGTGTGTGTGTGTTATTGTTTTAAGTAGTGTGTAGCTGCTTGTATTAAATTAAAAGATGGTAGTTAACGTGTGTGTGTGTGTGTGTGTTATTATTTTAAGTAGTGTGTAGCTACTTGTATTAAATTAAAAGATGGTAGTTAACCTGTGTGTGTGTGTGTTATTGTTTTAAGTAGTGTGTAACTGCTTGTATTAAATTAAAAGATGGTAGTTAACCTATTTATTGTAAAGTTTATCATCTAAGGAACAGAGGGAAGCTGTCAAACTCTTACCTGTGTTACCCCTATATGGATCATTATATTTGACACCAACTGTATGTATGTTTTTTACCAATATATTTTATTTTGGGTAACATTTCAATAATATTATCTGGGATGCCTGTATATATATAGGGTCCATTCCACAGTGGTTGGTATTGGTTTGTAAGCACGCAAACAAAAGAATTTTAGCCGTGTAAATGACTTCTGGGTGAATTATTTAATGAATTTTGTGATTAAACTATACAGGGATTATTATTATTATTATTATTATTATTATTATTATTATTGTTGTTATTATTATTATTATTGTTATTATTATTATTATTATTATTGTTATTATTATTACTATTATTATTATTACTGGTATTATTATTTTTATTATTACTATTATTATTATTACTGGTATTATTATTTTTATTATTATTATTATTATTAAATGACTTGTGGGTGAATTATTTAATGAATTTGGTGAGTAAACTATACAGTGATCATCATTATCTAACTGTTGGATAGATTTTGTGAATACGGATACTCACCTTTTGGAAAATAATGAAGCCTTACAAGTGTGGTTGGTTGGTTGGGAAGCTAACAAACCAATACCACTGGAATCAACCCATGTACAGTTGGCCACAGAAATTCTTACACAGGTTATATGGAAAGAGAAGTTATTAATTGATTATTGTGAATGTACTGTAATGAATAGTTTACCAAGTGACTCTTATCATTACAAAACAACAAACCTAATAATAATAATAATAATAATCACTGTATAGTTTACTCACCAAATTCATTAAATAATTCACCCACAAGTCATTTAATAATAATAATAATAATAATAATCACTGTATAGTTTACTCACCAAATTCATTAAATAATTCACCCACAAGTCATTTAATAATAATAATAATAATAATGTTGTATTGCAGTTACATATATAATCTTAACCTTTTATCTTTCTCTATGCATCTTCTTTCACACTTTCTATGTAAGGTTAGACAGCTGTTTCTCTCTATTTCACACACACACACTGTCTGTCTGTCTGTCTCCTTTCCTGTGCCTTCTTTGATATTATTATTATTATCAATATTATTATTATCAATATTATTATTATTATTGTTAATATTATTATTATTATTATTTTTATTATTATTATTATTATTATTATTTTTATTTTTATTATTAATATTATTATTATTATAAGTTGGCTTCATATCCACCTGTGTATGTATTAGGTTTTGTAAAAATTATAAATTGTATAATTATTAGATTTAGTAAGAATTATAAACTAATTTGGTTATATATTTGTTACAGAGTTTTGGAATTAACTGGAATTAACTGGAGTTTTGGAATTAACTGGAATTGTACAAGTATGAGACCTCCTTCCATCTATAACAACAACAACAACAACAACAACACATTATTATAGATTACTGTAAGTATTTGTATTCATGGTATATACAGTACTATGGTTCTGTTGTCTTTATATGGAGACATTGTATGTACACTCGCGGTCAGAAATTGTGCCCTGATCCCTTGGCACGATGAATAGCAACTAGCCAAGCTTTGATGATTCCAACAAATGTGTGTTGTAGGGATACGCACAGTTGTTCGAACCTTATAAAAAAAAATTTTATATAAAAAAAATTTTATATAAAAAAAAAATTTATATAAAAAAAAATTTTATATAAAAAAATTTTATATAAAAAAAAAATTTATATAAAAAAAATTTATAAAAAAAAATTTTATATAAAAAAAAATTTTATATAAAAAAAAGATTTTATATAAAAAAAATTTTATAAAAAAAATTTTATATAAAAAAAAATATATAAAAAAAAATTTATATAAAAAAAAAATTTATATAAAAAAAATTTTATATAAAAAAAAATTTATATAAAATTTTTTTTTATATAAAAAAAAAATTTATATAAAAAAAATTTTATATAAAAAAAATTTTATATTAAAAAAAAATTTATATAAAAAAAAATTATATAAAAAAAAATTTTATATAAAAAAAAAATTTATATAAAAAAAAATTTTATATAAAAGAAATTTTTATATAAAAAAAATTTTATATAAAAAAATTTTTATATAAAAAAAAATTTTATATAAAAAAAAATTTTATATAAAAAAAAATTTTATATAAAAAAAAATTATATATAAAAAAAAAATTTTATAAAAAAAATTTTATATAAAAAAAAATATATAAAAAAATTTTATATAAAAAAAATTTTATATAAAAAAAATTTTATATAAAAAAAAAATTTTATATAAAAAAAAATTTTATATAAAAAAAAATTTTATATAAAAAAAAATTTTATATAAAAAAAAATTTTATATAAAAAAATTTTATATATAAAAAAAAATTTTATATAAAAAAAAATTTTATATAAAAAAAAAAAATTTATAAAAAAAATTTTATAAAAAAATTTTTATATAAAAAAAAATTTATATAAAAAAAAATTTTATATAAAAAAAATTTTATATAAAAAAATTTTTTATATAAAAAAAAATTTTATATAAAAAAAAATTTTATATAAAAAAAATTTTATTTAAAAAAATTTTTATATAAAAAAAATTTTATATAAAAAAAAATTTATATAAAAAAAAAATTTATATAAAAAAAAATTTATATAAAAAAAAATTTTATATAAAAAAAAATTTATATAAAAAA
Source organism: Petrolisthes cinctipes (assembly GCA_033782935.1). Taxonomy (NCBI): domain Eukaryota; kingdom Metazoa; phylum Arthropoda; class Malacostraca; order Decapoda; family Porcellanidae; genus Petrolisthes; species Petrolisthes cinctipes. The sequence continues at coordinate 30,520 of JAWQEG010000492.1, forward strand.
AGTTTTTATATAAAAAAAGTTTTTATATAAAAAAAGTTTTTATATAAAAAAAATTTTATATAAAAAAAATTCTTATATAAAAAAAAGTTTTATATAAAAAAAGTTTTTATATAAAAAAAAATTTTATATAAAAAAAATTTTATATAAAAAAAAATTTTATATAAAAAATTTTTTTTATATAAAAAAAAATTTTATATAAAAAATTTTTTTATAATTTTTTTTTTATATAACATTTCTTTTTATATATGTTACAAACCCAGTATATCCAGAGGTCGCCAAATTAATTAAAATGCAAAGTCGTAAAAACATTTATTTTAACATTAAACACATTTATCCCAAGAACATCAAAACACCAGGAATTCATATATCCCAAACCATTCAACAACTCAGTAGATTGTCCAATAATAATAATAATAATACCACACTCAAGTTAAAGAGAATACAAAACTCTTACAATAACTTGACACCACGTAACTCTACACTAACAATAACAATAATAACTAATTATAATCCCGAGTTCTCGTAATACACTCGTAATACACCAGTAATACACTCGTAAGACACCAAACTTAATAATAATAATACTTAACTGAATTAATGCCAGTCTGATACAATTAGTCCAGTTACATAAGGGGGAGAAATGGGCCTCACACAGAACACTTCAATTTGAGAAATGCTGGAAGAATGACACTGAGCATTTTTTTTTTTTTTTTTTTTTTTCCTGGCCTATCGACCTTGGTGTTGGTCATTAAGGCCTTTTATTTTATTTTTTTATTTTATTTATTTATTATTAATTTAATTTTAACTTTCTGCATATTATTTTATGCATTTATTATTATTATTATTATTATTATTATTATTATTATTATTATTATTATTATTATTACATTCAAACTTAAAATTAAACTTATATAGACATTGAGCACCGGCTTTTCTCGCTATATATATTCTTTGAGAAACCTAAGTCAGAACCACAACACTCCAGGATTGGCTATCTTGTAAACTTGTAATGATCCTTGATTGGTACAGACGGCCCAATATGTTAAAGAGGGAATCTGGACCTTCATAACACAGTGTACACTCAAAAACCAACCAGGGCCGGTATTCACAAAGCATTTTAGAGTTTGGACTTGTTCGTATGTTTCAATTCTGACCTCACCATAGTGTTTCAGGTTCATTTCGAAGCAGTGAATGGTTTTGCTATTCTATTTGTGTGAGCTTTTATTAAGATTTCGAAGCAGTGCCGGGTCCTAGTCCTTGCCATGAATAAATGCTTACCAACAAAATTTTAAGTTAAGAGTGAACTTTGTTTTTGTGAATACGGCTCCAGGTCTTGGTCTCTCCTCGCATCCTTTTCGGGGTCGAACCAGGCAACGACCAGTTGTGGTGTGATGTAGGTCTTCCAGTCCCGTAACATATATATATATAAAAAAAATTATTTATATAATAAATTGTTTTTATATAAACAAAATTTTTGTCCTGATCCCTTGGCACGATGAATTGCAACCAGCCAAGCTTTGATGATTGGAACAAATGTGTGTTGTAGGGAGACGCACATTTGTTGTTCAAAGCTAGGCTGTTTGCGATTCATCTTGCCAGGGGATCGGGACACAATTTCTGACCGCGAGTGTACCATGGATGTGTGTGTGTGTGTGTGTTTAGAGGCTTCTGATTCCTCCTGACTATGCCATGAAACAAGCTCCTTCCATATATGTGTGTGTGTTAGAGAGAGAGAGAATGTGTGTGTGTGTGTGTTAGAGAGAGAGAATGTGTGTGTGTGTGTGTTAGAGAGAGAGAATGTGTGTGTGTGTGTGTGTGTGTTAGAGAGAGAGAATGTGTGTGTGTGTGTGTTAGAGAGAGAATGAGTGTGTGTGTGTGTTAGAGAGAGAGAGAATGTGTGTGTGTGTGTGTGTTAGAGAGAGAGAGAATGTGTGTGTGTGTGTGTTAGAGAGAGAGACAATGTGTGTGTGTGTGTGTGTGTGTTAGAGAGAGAGAATGTGTGTGTGTGTGTGTTAGAGAGAGAGACAATGTGTGTGTGTGTGTGTTAGAGAGAGAATGAGTGTGTGTGTGTGTGTGTGTGTTTGGAGGCTTCTGATTCCTCCTACCCATGCCATGAAACAAGCTCCTTCCATATAGGTGTGTGAGAGAGAGAGAGAGAAAGAGTGTGTGAGAGAGAGAAAGAGAAAGAGTGTGTGAGAGAGAGAGAGAAAGAGTGTGTGAGAGAGAGAGAGAGAAAGAGTGTGAGAGAGAGAGAGAGAAAGAGTGTGTGAGAGAGAGAGAGAGAAAGAGTGTGTGAGAGAGAGAAAGAGTGTGTGTCAGAGGGAGAGACAATGTGTGTGTGTGTTTGGAGGCTTCTGATTCCTCCAAACTATTCCATAAAACAAACTCCTTCCATATAGAAGTGTTCTTACTCTTGCATTCTGTAAATAGAAATCAGAAAAAAAAACAATACCACACATAGTTATTCACGGTAAATTTACAGAAGTACTGAGTTCACTATATTGTATATTTTAGTATCATTACCCACTATTTTGGACCATTCTAACACACTTTTCATCTATGGTGTTTCTCTCAGAAATGCCCCGTTTTACAAATATAATTTGGAAATTAGTTTGACCTAACCTGACCTAACCTAGACTACAGCAGACTACCGGGACCTAACCTGGGCAAACTACCGGGATATAACCAGTATAAACTATCATAAAGTGACCGGGGTAAATTCCCGGGACCTAGCCGGATGTGGTAACACTGCTCAGCCCTAGCCAAGAACACAGTACTTGTGTAATAATACCCTCATAATAAATAATGAATGAAGAATACAAATTACATTATTATTGAAGAATACAAAACAAATAATAAATGAAGAATAACAAATTAAGAATAAATAAATGACTGCAAAATAAATAATAAATTAAGAATAAAAAATTATATATATTTTGCATTCTATTTAATTTGAGCTTGAACAATGAAGCAGGGTTGGGTTATCATCCAAAGATACTGTACAGGGATGGAGAGTGACCAACAATCTATTATGGTACCATATGTAGAATTATCTTATCCAATTGTGCATATTTTGGTTTGCTTGGTTAGGCTCCTTCCACACGAGAGGCAAAAAAACTGCGGGCAGACACTTTTACCAATAATGTGGGTGGGTGGTAGGCACAAGTGGTAAATGGCTGCCAGAGACCGTTTGATATGGTAACACTTGTATAAAGCGAGAGAATTTCACTGGGTTGCCCGTGCCTGCTGTCTTTTTGGCTCTCGTGTGGATGGGACTTAATATTAAGGGGGTGCTGTGGGTCGGGGGGGGGGGGTGCGGTGGGTTTTGGGTGGGTCGGGGGGGGTGCGGGAGTAGGGGGACAGGCTTTAGGGGGGTGCGGGAGTAAAGGACAGGCTTGGGGGAGAGTGACCATCAATCTATTATGGTACCGTATGTACAATTATATTATCCACTTTGACATTCTTTGGTTTGCTTGGTTAGTGAGTACAGTAGTTGCTTGTATCCAGTTTACATTGTTTGGTTTGCTTGGTTAGTGAGTACGGATAGTTGCTTGTATGATATGGTACGTATAAATTGTGTAATGTGCGCAAGTCCACAAGGAAGGAAAGAAACACGGAGTCCCAAGCTCTTTCGTGTATTCACATCTTGAGGGGAAATACAGATGTGAATACACGAAAGCACTTGGGACTCTGTGTTTCTTTCCTTCCTTGTGGACTTACACATATTCCTGGACCACGTGCCCAAAGTGATTTATTTGCAAATTGGGTAATATTAAAGCATTTGTCTGGTAGTGTGAGAATGAAGAGAGAGGATGGAGTTACTGTGAGTAGAAGTGAGGAAGTGAAAGAAGTGTGGAAGAGGCATTTTGATGGTCTGATGAATGGGGGGACGGGAGGGGAGGCGGTGGTGACATGCATGGGGATGGAGGCAGGTGGTAGACGACAGGGTGTACAGGGAGATTTAGGAAGGGAAGAGGTTAGGAAAGCAATAGGAAAGTTGAAGATGGGAAAGGCACCAGGGGTGGATGGGATAACTGCTGAAATGTTAAAGTGTGGGGGGGAGGTAGTGGTGGAGTGGATGTTGCTTATATGTACATTGGCCTGGAGGCAGGGAGAGGTGCCAGAGGATTGGAGGAGAGCCATAATTGTACCTTTGTATAAGGGGAAGGGAAGTAAGGATGAGTGTGGTAGCTATAGGGGAATAAGCCTTCTTAGTGTACCGGGGAAGGTTTACGGGAAGGTTCTGACTGAGAGACTGATGGAAGTAACAGGGAATAAAGTTAGTGAGGAGCAGGGAGGGTTCAGAAAGGGTAGAGGATGTGTGGACCAAATATTTGCATTAAAATCAATAGTGGAGAAGTATATTGGGAAGGGTAAGAAGTTGTATGCTGCCTTCATGGACTTGGAGAAGGCATATGATAGAGTTGATAGGAAAGCTATGACAGAGGTGTTGAGAATTTATGGAGTTGGGGGGCCTTTACTGAAAGGCATTGAGGCTTTTTATGCAGATGCAAAAGCATGTGTACGGGTAGAGGGTGATCTAAGTGAGAGTTTTAATATTAGTGTAGGGCTGAGACAGGGGTGTGTTATGTCACCATGGCTGTTCAATATATATATGGATGGTTGTATGAGAGAGGTGAAAGCCAAAGTGAATGGTCTGGGAGTGAAGTTGAGGTTGAATGAAGCAAATTGGTCCCTGGTGGCAAGTTTGTTTGCGGATGACACTGTGCTGATGGCTGAGAGTGAAAGGAATTTACAGAGAGTGGTGGACGAATTTCAGTCTGTGTGTAAACGAAGGAAATTGAAGGTGAATGTGGGTAAAAGTAAAGTGATGGTATTTGAAAGAGCAGAAACTGAAGTGATTGACTTTGCTACACCTTACAGAGTGGCTGTACCAACTGGGACGAAATGTGAGATAACTCTGAGGGGTGAGAGGATGGAGGAAGTGAAGGAGTTTAAGTACCTGGGTACAGTTATGTGTAAACATGGAAGTATGGAAGGAGAAATTAGGGAGAGAGCAGTGAAGGGTAGACAGGTCATAGGATCACTGGGGAGGATTATGAAGGGTAGAAGTGTGAGTATGGAAGTGAAAAGGGGACTACGAAATAGTATAATCCTGCCAACACTGACATATGCGTCGGAGACATGGACATGGAATAGGGCGCATCAGTCTAGAATAGGTGCTGTGGAAATGAGTTACTTGAGAGGAGCATGTGGACTTACTAGATGGGATGGAGAAAGTAATGAGAGTGTATATGAGAGATGTGGTATGAGTGAGAAGGCAATTGGTATTGAGTGTGGAGTGGTTGAGAGAGTGAAACGTAATACATTGAGATGGTATGGACATGTGGAGAGAATGCAAGGCGAGGAATTTGTAAAGAAGGTGTATGGAAGTGAAGTTGTAGGACCTGGTGTGAGAGGCAGACCTCCGGTTAGATGGCAGAACAGAGTGGAAGAGTATGTAAAGGAGAGAAACATGAGGGGCAGAGGAGGGCTTGAACAAGTAAGGAGGGAGTGTTGGAACAGGGAGAACTGGAGACGCTTCTGCCGTGGCCACCCCCTTGGGGGGAGTTCCCGGAGGGAACGAGGCGTCGGAGCTATAGATAGATAGATAGATTGTCCATAATGTCTTTTTGACTCCAGGTTTTCAGGATGCAATGTTTAATAGTGTGTTTGTAACCAATCTGTTGTTTACATCTGTCACAAATGAGTGTTTTGGGAGATCTCCCCCCAACCAATCTCCAAAAACACTAATGATTTCGTTGCCTTATCATCTGTATACTATTCTGGATAGTGGACAGTAGAATATATGGTCATACTTTGAGTAAAGTGCACAAAGTGTATGCAAAAGGTACAACAAAAAATAACGTAATTTTGTAGCGTACTTTTACCATAATTCCATACCAGCCTTGATTCCATGTCCATGTTTTTCATTTCCATGCTCACACTATGACCTTTCATGATTCTTTCTCTTACATATTATGCCCTGAAATTGATCTACTCCCCTGTGTAGCTCTCTTTCACTCTCTGCTGGTAATACTGTGTCACCTGGAAATAAGCTTGTCACCAGAGACCTTTTTATTCCACTCAGCCTCATATTCTCTTTTGATACTGGTGTGTTTTGTATAGTACTGTACTAAGGGGGTGTGGTGGGTGTAGGGGATAGACTTGGGGGGTGGGGGTTGTAGTAATCACTGGTATTGGTCTGTGTTTGTTCCTACCTGCCTTACAACCCCGGCTGAGGATTTTTAGGCGGATAACAACATTACCAGGTGGGTAAGTTGATCCTCGTTTAAGTTGGAACAGAGCAGCACGGGAATAACAAAGTGTAACCATTGTGTTAGGCAGGTAATAACATCACCAGGTGGGTAAGTTGATCCTCGTTTAAGTTGGAACAGAGCAACACGGGAATAACAAAGTGTAACCATTGTGTTTGTAACAATCATTGTCTTTACTCTCCACTTGTAGAATAATTAGTCCCTCACTGTCCTCTTCATTCATGATGGTGAATGTGGTGCAGGTGGGATGAGAGGTCAAGATGCTGACCTTGGCTGCCCCAGGGAGTGCCAAACCACACGTCTGTGTGTGTTTGGAGGCTTCTGATTCCTCCAAACTATGCCAACAAACCACCTCCTTCCATATAGGTGTGTGTGTTTGTGTTAGAGAGTGAGTGAGAATGTGTGTGTGTGTGTGTATGTTAGAGAGAGGAGGGAGAGAGAATGTGTGTGTATATGTGTGTTAGAGAGAATGTGTGTGTGTGTGTGTGTGTGTGTGTGTGGAGGCTTCTGATTCCTCCTAACCATGCCATGAAACAAGCTCCTTCCATATAGGTGTGTGTGTGTGTGTGTGTGTGTGTGGAGGCTTCTGATTTCTCCTAACCATGCCATGAAACAAGCTCCTTCCATATAGGTGTGTGTGTGTGTGTGTGTTAGAGAGAGAATGTGTGTGTATATGTGTGTTAGAGAGAGAATGTGTGTGTATGTGTGTTAGAGAGAGAATGTGTGTGTGTGTGTGTGGAGGCTTCTGATTCCTCCTAACCATGCCATGAAACAAGCTCCATCCATATAGGTGTGTGTGTGTGTGTGTGTTAGAGAGGAGGGAGAGAGAATAGGTGTGTGTGTGTGTGTGTTTGGAGGCTTCTGATTCCTCCAAACTATGCCACCAAACCAACTCCTTCCATATACTGTAGGTGTGTGTGTTTCATGTTAATATTTAGAGGAGTTATTTGCTCCAAGTTTACCACCCAACATTGTACTGTCTCTCTAAAGGGGGTGCGGGAATAGGGGGACAGGCTTGGGGGGGGGGGTTTAGGGGGGTGCAGGCTTGGGGTGGTTTTGGGGGATGCGGGAGTAGGGGGACAGGCTGGGGGGGGGGTTAGGGGGGTGCTGGAATAGAGGACAAGCCTTCTACCCACCCCAAGCCTGTCCCCCTATTCCCGCACCCCCAAACCCCCCCCCCCCAAGCCTTGTCCCCTACTCCCGCACCCCCTTAGGCTGCGTTTACACCAAGCGAGTTAAGTCAAGGCGAGTCAAGGCGAGTCAAAATGAGTGATACGGGAGGTCCCATTTTTTCCTGAGTCACGGCAAGTTACCCCTATATGGATCATTATATTTGACACCAACTGTATGTATGTATGTACAGTCTAATTTATATAATAATATACAGTTTGTATGTATGTGTATGTAGGTTGGATTTAGAAATATGTTTATTACTAATTAATTTATCTACTTTACAGGTGTGTAGTGAAAAGAGAAGAAGAGAGGAGGAGGAGGAGAGGAGAGAAGGAGAACACAAGAGAAGAGAGAGAAGGAGAACACAAGAGAGAAAGTGAACACAATGATTACTGAGGTCCTGATATGTTTATGTATGTGTGTATGTGTGTGTATGTACGTGTGTCTGTGTGTGTGTGTACGTGTGTCTGTGTGTGTGTGTGTGTGTGTGTGTGTGTATGTATGTGTGTTTATGTATGTGTGTGTGTGTGTATGTACGTGTGTTTATGTATGTGTGTGTGTGTGTATGTATGTGTGTGTGTGTGTATGTGTGTGTACATGCGTGTGTGTGTGTGTACGTGTGTGTGTGTGTGTATGTATGTGTGTGACATAATGATAGGTTTATATTCTCCTATATTAACCTTTTATCAAACCTTTCCTTTACACACTTTATCAACATGTTCTTTCTTCCTTCTTTATTTTCTTTCCTCTCTCCTCTCTTTATTCTGCCTTTTTTCTTATGCCTCTCTTTATTTTTCCTCTTTCTCCTCTCCTTTTATCCATCTTCTCTTATTTCCCCTCTGTCTCTTCCTCTCTCTTTATTCTTGCTTTCTCCTTTCCTCTCTCTTTATTCTTTCTACTATTTCCTTCTTCTATATCTTCTCTTTATCTCCTTGCTTTCTTTTTTCCTTCATAGATATTTATTCTCTTATTTTCTCTTATTCCTCCATCTATATTATTTACTTATTTCTTTTTCTCTCTTATTCCTTCTTTGTCTCTTATCTCTCTTATTCCTTCTGGTACTACATGAACAAAAGGACCACATGAACAAAAATAAAAATAATAATAATAAAAACAATAATAATAATAATAAAAATAGAAATAATAATAATAATAATAAAAACAATAATAATAATAATAATAATAATGGGTGTTCTGTTGCTTGGAAAAATAGTTTGGAGGAATAATTTACTCCAGATTTACCAACACTACTTCCAACTTAAGGTGATATTATTTTGTTGGTGAATTGGAAGGTGTGTGATTATTATTATTATTATTATCATAATAATAATTATTATTATTATTATTATAACTATTATTATTATTATCATCACTATTATTATTATTATCATCACTATTATTATTATTACTATCATTATTATTATTATCATTATTATTATTACTATTATTATCGTTATTATTATTATTATTATTATTATTATTATTATTATTATTGAGTGCTACTGATTCCTCCAAACACATCCCTTAATTATTAGTACCATTGAGAGTGTGTTTTCTGGTAGAGTTAGGAGGAATCAGTAGCACTCAATAATAATAATAATAATGATAATAATAATAATGATAATAATGATAATAATAATAATAATAATAATAATAGTAATAATAATAATAATAGTAATAATAATAATAATAATAATGATAGTAATAGTAATAATAAAAATAATAGTAATAATAATAATAATAATAATAGTAATAATAATAATAATAATAGTAATAATAATAATCAGTAGCCTTCCAATTAACCAACAAGAGAATCTCTCTTGAAATGGTTTTCCTTCCTCCCTGCCTTTTTTGTATACAACACTTTACGTCAACTCAACCCCCTCAATTATTATTATGAGGTGGTGCAAAATCATACACGTGTTGTTCTTTATTACCAAGATTATTATTATTATTATTATTATTATTATTATGAGGTGTTGTTAAATCATACACGTGTTGTTCTTTATTACCAAGATATTTATTACGATGGAAGGAAAGTGTTGGTGGATATTTTACTGTGACTGTACTTAAGGGGGTGCAGAAGTAGGGGACAGGCTTCGGGGGGAACTGGGGGGGTGCGGGAATAGGGGGACAGGCTTGGGGTGGGTAGAAAGCCTGTCCCCTATTCCCGCACCCCCCCCCCCCCCAGCCTGTCCCCCTACTCCCGCACCCCCCCAGTTCCCCCCGAAGCCTGTCCCCTACTCCTGCACCCCCTTAAGTACAGTCACAATCAAATATCCACCAACAAATTTAATAATACTTCTTGGTTAAGCCAGAAATAATATTCTGTGTTATTATTATATAGTTGAATAATTTCCTTTAAATTAATTAGGTTGTATTTTGTTACAGATTTGTGGAGTGTAGTTGTACAAGAGACTTAACAACCTTTATTATTCACTGTGTTCATCCTTACATCAACTACTACTACTACTAGTTAATGTGAGTGTTTTATGAAGTTACTGTGTGTGTGTGTGTGATGTTTCTCTCTCCACTAACACACACACACAGGTATTATAATAACAGTAACATATTGTGTGTGTGTGTGTGTGTGATATTTCTCTCTGCACACACACACACACACACAAAATGTTAATGTCGTTATCAAAACTGTGTGTGTGTGTGTGTGTATTTGTCACACACACAATGTTATATTGTTGTTATAATATCTGTGTGTGTGTGTGTGTGTGTATTTGTCACACACACACAGTATTATAATAACACTAAGGAGATAATACACTGTTGGTACATTGGAGTATCTTGATTCCTCCAAAGTATGTCAGAAAACAGAACCAGATGAACAAAAATAATGGTGTTTGTTTTGTTGTTTGGAATAGTTTGGAGGAATTAATTGTTCCAGATTTATATTGGAGTGTCTTGATTCCTCCAAACTATTCCAGGAAACTACAGGAATAGTTTGGAGGAATTAATTGTTCCAGATTTATATTGGAGTGTCTTGATTCCTCCAAAGTATGTCAGGAAACTACTTCAACATTTTGACAATGGTGTTCTGTTGTTGCTTGGAATAGTTTGGAGGAATCAGTTGCTCCAGAATTACATTGGAGCATCTTGATTCCTCCAAAGTATGCCAGGAAACATGACAATGGTGTTCTGTTGTTGGTTGGAATAGTTTGGAGGAATCAATTGCTCCAGATTTACCACCAACACTGTACTATCCCCTAAAGTTATATTTGAACTCTTAAGTTCCTTCCACACGAGGCAAAAAAACTTCGGGCAGACACTGTTACCAATATCGTGGGTGTGGCACAAGTGGTAAATAGCTGCCAGAGACCGTTCGATCTGGTAACACTGGTAAAAAGCGAGAGAATTTCACTGGGTTGCTTCTTTATGCCTTGTGTGGATGGGACTTTACAGGTATAAAATTATCACTGATGTTGTTATAATATTTGTCTGTGTGACACACAGACATACAGTATTATAATAACATCAATAATTTTTACTTGAACCTGATGTTATAATAATATTTGTCTGTCTGTGTGTGAGTGAGAGTGAGTGATATCTCTCTCTCCCTCTCTCTCACACACACACAGTATTATAACATCATCAATAATTTTTACTTGAACTGTACATCATTTTAGGTATGTAATTATCACTGATGATGTTATAATATTTGTCTGTGTGTGTGGTATTTCTCTCACACACACACGCAGACATATTATAATAACATCAATAATTTTTAATTGAACCCTACACCCTTACAGGTATAAATTAATTAATTTATTCACCTGGTGGAATTATAATTGTTAATTAATACTATAGAGGTTTTTTAATTAAATACATTATTAATTAGTATAATTTATTTTTATTTCCTGTTATTATACACTGTATTATATTAGAGGTTTTGTTCTTGTGTGTTCTTCTGTCTTGTTGTTGTTGTTCTCTCCTCTCGTGTTGTTGTTCTCTTGTGTCCTCCTCCTCTTCCTTTTCTCTCTCTCTCTCACTTGTCACCTGTAAAATAAACAAATTAATTAGTGTTAAGGTCATATCTAAATAGAAAAATAAATAAATTTGGAGCAAATGATTCCTCCAAGCTACATACATACATACAAACTGTATATTATATAAATTATACTGGGCAATTAGGTTGATCAGAAAACAGACACCTTCAATGGTACTAATAATTTAGGGATGTATTTGGAGGAATCAGTAGCACTCAATAATAATAAAAATAATAATAATAAAAATAATAATAAAAACAATAATAATAAAAACAATAATAAAAAAAACAATAAAAATAATAATAAAAATAACCTAACTACCAGAAAACAGATACCTTCAATGGTACTAATAATAATTTAGAGATGTGTTTGGAGGAATCAATAATAATAATAAAAATAATAATAAAAATAATAATAATAATAAAAATAATAATAATAATAATAATAATATTCTCTTAAGTGAATTTGAAGGCTACTGATTCCTCCTAACTATTTTTCCAAGCAACAACAGAACACCAGGAAACATTTGGAGGAATCACAGACCTTCCAATTCAATAAACAAATTAATTTTCCCTTTAACTCAAGAGAGCCATATAGAAATAATAATATATTAATAATAATAAGGGAGCCATATAGAAAGTGATTTGTACAGTCAGAGACAAATGTAAACCTGTAATTTATCATTAACAAGTATGTATGTATGTTTGTTTGTTGATAGTAACAGACTGTATGTCAAGTTTATATTAAGGTGACAGAACTTTGTTGGTAGTAAATGTGAACCAACTGACACACACAGAGAGAGAGAGAGAGAGAATGGAAGGAAGAAAGGAATGAGTGAGTGAATGGAGAGAGAGAGAAATACAACAATGTAATTCCATAAACACTTACAGTTGATGTTGTTGTTGTTGTTGTTGTTGTAGTTCCTCAAGGTGTCTGGCCGAGCATCCCCGAGTTCCTATAGTTATACTGTACTTGTACTGTTGTTGTTGTTGGATGCTTGTACTGTTGATATTGTTGTTGTTGTTGTTGATGGAAGGAAGAACACAGTGGACAACAAACAATGAAGGTTCCTCAGTCTCTTGTTACAAGTCCACAACTCTGTAACAACAAAATACAACCTATTTAATTTATGGATGAGCAAAGATAAGGTTAATTCTATGTCTCTTATCTCTATTACAACTCCACTCTACAACTCTCTATATTACAACTCCACTCCACAACTCTGTAATAATAAAATATAACCTGTTTACTCAACTCTACAACTCTCTAATAACAAAATACAACCTATTTAATTTATGGATGAGCAGAGATATGTGAAGAAATGTATTAAGGTTAATTAATTCTATGTCTCTATTACAACTCTCGAATAACAAATTACAACTTATTTTGATGGTAAATTGGAGGGCTAAGCCAATCTTTTAAACTATGACAACAAACAACAACAGATCCATTATTAGTAACATTGAAGACATCTGTTTCCTGACATAATAATAATAATAATAATAATAATAATGATAATAATAATAATAATCGTCCAGTATATCTATGTATAATAATAATAATCACTGTATAGTTTACTCACCAAATTTATTAAGTAATTCACCCATAAGGCATTAACAAGGCTAAGATTCTTTCGTTTGCGTGCTTACAAACCAAAACGAACGACTGTGGAATCAACCCCAATACACCAAACAACAACAGATCCACTATTAGTAACATAGAGAGAGAGAGAGAGAGAGAGAGAGAGAGAGAGAGAGACAGAGACAGAGACAGAGACAGACAGATAGATAGATAGATAAATAGAGAGAGAGAGAAGAGAGAGAGAGAGAGAATTAATTTGGGTGGTGATAAAAAATGAGAAATTATTTGTGAGAAGAAAATATACAGAATAAAATTAGGGTCTTATGAATGAAATACTAGAACAGAAACAAAATTAAAAACTTGACTGTAAAGGCCATATGTAAGAATGTTGGTATTGGTTTGTAAGCAAGCAAACAAAAGAATGTTAGCCGTGTAAATGACTTGTGACTGAATTATTTAAAGAATTTTGTGAGTAAACTATACAGTGATTATCATCATTATTATTATTAAATGACTTCTGGCTGAATTATTTAATGAATTAGTTAAGTAAACTATAGAGTTATCATTATTATTAATATTATTATTATTATGTTCGATAGATTTTGTGAATGTGGAAAATAATGAAGCCTTACAAGTGTGGTTGGTTGGGAAGTCAACAAACCAATACCACTGTGGTATCAACCCTAAAATAATGAAGCCTTACAAGTGTGGTTGGTTGGGAAGCTAACAAACCAATATATACCACTGTGGAATCAACCCATAGTAATGTTGTAACACAATATATTATACACAGATGATAGATACACTTCTCATATGGTAAATTACTTATGTTGTTTAGAATAAAAACTGGTTCAGAGTGTAACTATCTGGTCATATTACCATTATCAAGTACAGTAAAATATCCACCCACACTTTCCTTCTATCGTGGTAAATATCTTGGTAATAAAGAACAACACGTGTATGATTTTGCACCACCTCATAATAATAATAATAATAAATATCTTGGTAATAAAGAACAACACGTGTATGATTTTGCAACACCTCATAATAATAATAATAATAATATCTACCAACATATCTATTTTGGTTGGACACCTTGGGCAAGACAGTTGTTTGGCTCTACGTATCATGTCTGTTTTTGTCGTCAGATAGTGCTTGTTCCAATCCCGCTTGGACAACAAAAACACGACATATTTACTCACCCTGTATTAAATTAAAAGGATATATTTTTTGGTTGGTAAAAAAAATATGAGAATAGATTTATGAAAAACCACAAACTCACCAAGAGTAAGTCAACAAATAAGTCAGTGAGTCAGCCACCTAGCCAGCCAGCCAATCAGTCAGCCAGTCAGCCAGCCAGCCAATCAGTCAGCCAGTCAGCCAACCAGCCAGCCAGTCAGCCAACCAGCCAGTCAGTCAGCCAATAAACCAAGGTGGTACAATTCCTGCAAAATAAAACTATATTAATACAGTATATATCTTTCATATATGCACGTGTCTGTATAATTATATACAATACAATATAATTATAAATGGTATATTAAACAGAATGGAATATGTAAAACTCAAATAAAAATGTAAGAGAAACTGGATTTTTTTTCTGTTTACATAGTCGTAGAATTGAGATATAAAAGTTAAATAAAAAAATAAGAGAAACTGGTTTTTATCTGTTTACATAGTCATAGAATTGAGATGTAAAAGTTAAATAAAAAAAATATTTTTTTTTACATAGTTGTAGAATTGACATATAAAAGTAAAAAATTGACATATGAAAGTTTAGAGTTTGAATGTTAAAATACGAGATATTTTAAGAGACTTTTGGACATAAAAAAAAGGTTTGAAGACCATTGTATTATAACATATCAGGCTTGGATTTAAGTACAGTCGGTGTCAAATATATATACACACGTACGTAGGCATATATACATACAGATACATACACACAGGTATGTAGACATATATACACACAGATACAGACACATATATATACACACACTTATAATACAGGCATACACACACGGTAATATACACACAGATAAAGTCAGTGTCAAATATAATGATCCATATAGGGGTAACTCACGTAAGAGTTTGACAGCTTCCCTCTGTTCCTTAGATGATAAACTTTACAATAAATAGGTTAACTACCATCTTTTAATTTAATACAAGCAGCTACACACTACTTAAAACAATAACACACACACACACACACACACACACATTAACTACCATCTTTTAATTTAATACAAGTAGCTACACACTACTTAAAACAATAACACACACACACACACACACACGTTAACTACCATCTTTTAATTTAATACAAGCAGCTACACACTACTTAAAACAATAACACACACACACAGGTTAACTACCATCTTTTAATTTAATACAAGCAGCTACACACTACTTAAAACAATAACACACACACACACACACACGTTAACTACCATCTTTTAATTTAATACAAGCAGCTACACACTACTTAAAACAATAACACACACACACACACACACACACAGGTTAACTACCATCTTTTAATTTAATACAAGCAGCTACACACTACTTAAAACAATAACACACACACACACACACACGTTAACTACCATCTTTTAATTTAATACAAGCAGCTACACACTACTTAAAATAATAACACACACACACACACGTTAACTACCATCTTTTAACTTAATACAAGCAGCTACACACTACTTAAAATAATAACACACACACACACACAGGTTAACTACCATCTTTTAATTTAATACAAGCAGCTACACACTACTTAAAATAATAAAACACACACACACACGTTAACTACCATTTTTTAATTTAATACAAGCAGCTACACACTACTTAAAACAATAACACATACACACACACGTTAACTACCATCTTTTAATTTAATACAAGCAGCTACACACTACTTAAAACAATAACACACACACACACACACACACACACACACACACACACACTACTTAAAACAATAACATCATATGTGAACGTGAAAACATTAGATAGTAAATTGTTTAAGATACCCATATGTGGATGATTATTATTAACACCGACTGTACATACATACATACAAACTGTATATTATATAAATCACACACAGCAATTAGGTTGATCTTAAAAGGGACCCTGTCTTGTAGTAAAAAAAATTGGAGGAAAATGAGTCCTTCAAATATTGCCACGAAACACACACACCTATATGGAAGGAGGAATCAGAAGCCTCCAACACACACACACACACACACACACACACACACACACACACACACACACACACACACACACCTATATGGAAGGAGTTTGTTTTGTGGCATGGTTAGGAGGAATCGGAAGCCTCCAAACACACCACACACACACACATACACACATACACACATCGCTTGGAAGGAGCTGGTGTCTTTTGTGGTATAAGGAAGGAAGGAAAGAAGGAAGGAAAGAAAGGAATGAAGGAAGAATGAAAGGAAGGAAGGAAGAAGTAGTGAACATTAAGGGAAGGGAGATATATATATTGATAGATGATAGTACTTCATTAAAAGATGTATTTTAACCAGTAATGAATAGTATCTCTGGGCAAGATACTAAATGGAAAATGAGGCACTCTAGCAGGTTAGGTTAGGTTAGATGAAGTGTTGTATTCTAAAAGCAACACCAATAGGGACAATAAACAGGTTAGTTAGTGTTAAGGGGGTGCGGGAATAGGGGGACAGGCTTGGGGGGGGGTTAGGGGGGTGTGGGATTAGGGGACAGGATTGGGGGATGCGGGAGTAGGGGGCAGGCTTGGGGGAGGCTTAGGGGGGTGCAGGAGTAGGGGGACAGGCTTGGGGGTGTGGGAGTAGGGGACAGGCTTGGGGGAGGTTTAGGGGGGTGAGGGAGTAGGGGACAGGATTGGGGGGTGCGGGAGTAGGGGGACAGGCTTGGGGGGGGGGGGGGGGTTAGAGG